>CANIUD010000343.1:0-425313 GCA_947470075.1 Closterium sp. Yama58-4 | reverse complement strand
CCCTGCTCCTCCTCCTCCCTGCTCCTCCTCCTCCCTGCTCCTCCTCCTCCCTGCTCCTCCTCCCTATTTCTCGCTCCTCCTCCTCCCTGCTCCTCCTCCCTATTTCTCGCTCCTCCTCCTCCCTGCTCCTCCTCCCTATTTCTCGCTCCTCCTCCTCCCTGCTCCTCCTCCCTATTTCTCGCTCCTCCTCCTCCCTGCTCCTCCTCCCTATTTCTCGCTCCTCCTCCTCCCTGCTCCTCCTCCCTATTTCTCGCTCCTCCTCCTCCCTGCTCCTCCTCCCTATTTCTCCCTCCTCCTCCTCCCTCCCCCCCCTGCCTCCCCCCTCCTCCCTCCCCACCAGAAACGGCAATTGCAAGCTATACGTGAGCATCCTGCTGCTTTACCCAGGCGACCTCAAGCTAGCAGTAACTCTCTCCATCTAAACCCCACACCCGCAAACCCATTTTGACTCCACTGCACTCCTTTTCTCTCCTCCCTCGTCCTTCCCCCTCCAGAAATGGCAACTGCAAGCTGTACGTGAGCATTCTGCTGCTCTACCCAGGCGACCTGAAGCCAGCAGCAACGCTCTCTGTTTTCAATGCCTCGTCCGCCCAAACAACCAGCATCCCTCTCGACTGCATGTGGACCCAGCCCAGGCCCGGCGTGCAGCTGTGCGAGTGGCTCTATGATTTCCCCAATGCCACCTCCACCTCCACACCTGCTCCGGAAGCTGCTGCTGACTCTGCCGCTCCTTACTCTGCTGCTAATTCTGCTCCTAACTCTGCTACCACCACCTCCACTCCCAACTCTGCTCCTGACGCTGCTGCTAACTCTCCTCCTGACGCTGCTCTGAGAGTTGCCATGAGCATGCGTGCAGTGGCCTTTCCACACTCAATTGACAAGTGGGCTGAAGCAGTCGGGAACTTTGTGGTGAACTCAACGTTTACAGTGCAGGTGGAGTCAGAGGAGGGTGACAGCGGTGAAGGCACGCTGCGCTACGCACAGTGAATGGATCAACGTTTAGGGTGGGGGGAGGGAAGTGGCGGGGCTAGCTTTTTACTCAATGTTTAGGGTGCTGGTGGAGCCAGAGGAGGGAAACACTGCGGGAAGTGGTGAAGGTATGCGGCACTACGCGCCGTGAAAAAACTCACCGTAAGGGGTGGGGAAGTGGTGGGTTTTTAGTCAACTCAAAGGGTTTCAGAAGGTGCTTGCTGCTAAGATGCCGAATAAGAGCTTTCAATAAGTTTGTAGATAATCGATGTGCTATCCACTGTGAAGCCATATTGTACTGTAAAACGTGTTGTGAACATGTCTGTAAGGACGGGGGTCAGAAAAGCTGCTACTCTTAGCAAGGAGTGGAGTGGCGACAGGCTCCTTAAACAATGGCAAGTCGAAGTGAGGTGGTCTGGGTTTCTTACACTTGTTAGCATAGGCACGGTTTATGCATCACTAACCCACCCTTGCGACGCTTACTCATTGGACATCTCAAGGCCCGAATGTACCCTCAATATACTTGATTACACTGTATTATTAAAAATGTTATTATTAAAAAGGTTATGCAGCTCGTGCAATAACTTGCTCGACCTCCTCCTTGGTGTACAGATGGTATGTCGGTGCAACTTTTGCGATGTCTACATTCGTAGCCGACACCTGCAGGTAAAAAAGCACGCGGAAAAGAAAGCTCAAGAAAATATAAATTAAATCGAAGGCAAGATTAGATGGGCACCTCAAGCATTAGGAGCTTGAAGAATATGAGAGCATGTAACACTTGCACCACACATGGAGCTTAGAAAGGACGTACCTCCACCATCTCTCACCTTCTCAACCTTAACTCCCAACCATCCCCACCCAGCCTTCTCTTCCTCCATTGCCCTCCATATTCTCCCCCCTCCCCCGCCCTTCTTTCTCCACATGCCCACCCCACCTTCTCATCCTGCCTTCCCCCATCCCTTGTCCGCCCTACCTTCTCCTCCATCACTTGCTTGAGAGTAGACAGTGCCAGTGACTCTGCCTCCTCCAGAGTCATGTCCTGCCCCACATGGCATGGTCACACACATGGCATGGTCACACATGGCATGGTCACACACATGGCATGGTCACACATGGCATGGTCACACACATGACATGGTCACACATGACATGGTCACACATGACATGGTCACACATGACATGGTCACACATGACATGGTCACACATGGCATGGTCACACATGGCATGGACACACATGACATGGTCACACATGGCATGGTCACACATGACATGGTCACACATGGCATGGTCACACATGGCATGGTCACACATGGCATGGTCACACATGGCATGGTCACACATGACATGGTCACACATGGCATGGTCACACATGGTATGGTCACACATGGCATGGTCACACATGGCATGGTCACACATGGCATGGTCACACATGACATGGTCACACATGGCATGGTCACACATGACATGGTCATAAGGGAGCATGGTTACACGGTCACATAGATGCAGGGCAAGATAATTACAGTGTAACACGTTTATACACATGAACAGCATATGGGAATGTTCATGGCGCAAACTTTCAATAATATTAAGGGTCATGTGACAACGAATTGTGCGTTACAACAGAACCTGTGTTAGATGGTAATGGTAATGGTACATGGCCACAGCACACGAACCTTGTTGTAGCTGTCCTGCAGGTTCACCTGTGCACCCCCAGTGTCAACCCCAATGGCCTTGGGTGTCAAAGAGACCAAATACAGAGGCTCATTTGCTGTTACAGGGCAACAGTAACGATTAAGGGCCACAACACACGAACCTTGTTGTAGCTGTCCTGCAGATTGGCTTGAGCACCCTTGGTGCCAGCCCCAATGGCGTAGGGTGTCAGAGAGAGCTTACACAGAGGCTCCTTTGCTGTTGCATGGTAAAAGTAACGAACAAAGGTCCGCGACACACACACCTTGTTGTAGTTGTCCTGTAGGTTGGCCTGTGCGCCCTCAGTGCCGGCCCCAGTAACCTTGGCATCATAGAGAGCTCACACAGAGGCTCCTTTGCTGTTACATGGTAACAGCAACAAACAAGGTTCACAGCACCACATGACACACTCACCTTGTTGTAGCTGTCCTGCAGGTTGGCTTGAGCACCCTCAGTGCCAGCCCCAATGGCATTTGGCGTCTTAGGGAGCATACAGAGTCACTCCTATAAGAATTCATGGTAGCAGTAGCAAGGGTTCGCTACACACAGCACGCACGCACCTTGTTGTAGCTGTCCTGTAGGTTGGCCTGTGCGCCCTCAGTGCCAGCCCCGATGGCCTTGGCATCGTAGCGAACGAACGTGCCTGATGGGTCCGTGTGGTACCTGGTGCGTGCAGGGAAAGGGGGGGATGGGGGGCATGGGCAAGCAGCTTGGGCAAGTAGCATGGGCAGAGCAAGGGCAGAGCAAAGGGGAACAATGACAGACAAGGGCAATGGCACATGAATGTGCCTGATGGGTCCGTGTGGTACCTGGTGCGTGCAAGGAGGGGCAGGATGGGTGCACGTGGTGAAGGGGTATGACAGTATGGGGACGGCATGAGCGGCAATAGCAGCGCCAATGGCCTTGATACCCTAGCACCTGATGGGTCCGAGGTTTAGTTAAGTGACGTCTCAAAACTGGAACCCTAGCAGCTGATGGGTCCGAGGTCAAGGCTTGATGATTCATTTTGAATAAGCAGGAGTGTCGTACCAATCACGGAAGTGAACAACTGACAAACAATGTGCATGTGCACATGACGCTTATACAAGCATGTAGACTGGCAGATTACATGTGCATTGCACAGGCATCGTGGAAGCAACCCACAAGGGCATACTAATGTGCTATCCATGCAAGCAGGCAAATGCATGTAAGTGGGCACACTACGTACAGTACAGGGATGGACTGTTCTTGTAACCCCCGGCCTCCCGTGTTTGCAAATGACACGTAAGGCATATTCACTACACGAACATGCCATGGGCACATGACAAGCATGCACATGACAAGCATGCACATGACAAGCATGCACATGACAAGCATGCACATGACAAGCATGGACATGGGCACATGACCTACAGGCAAGGCCCGTATTTGTCGACTCCGGCGATCAGCAGAGCCACTCCAAATGGACGGCTCTGATGTACCCATCAAATAGACAGGGGAGAGGGAGGGAGAGATAGTGAAGCACAGAAGGGAGGACCGTGACGGGCAAGTGAGGGGGAAAGAGGAGCAACATACAGAGAAGCAATTGTGTTGTACTAGAACAGATTACGGCTCTCTACATAAGAGGAGGTATACACAGGAGGAATTCTACCCAAGTAGCTGTTCAGTGAGATGAACATTTGGCAGGCAGCAATGCCACAAGCTCATCTGGTGCCAAAACATTTGTCAACCCCCTCCCACAGTCCATAACAGCACACACAGTGGGAGCTTTTCATATGACTGACGCAGGGTGCATCACCCTACTAGCTCAGCACTTCACTACCCATCCATTCGTACTCTTATACGACCACTGCCCCACCACCAACAAGCGACACGCCACCCCATTCACCTGTCGTCACGTCGTCACTCACTCATCATCTTGTCAACTTAGGAAAATCCGGAGAGGACGAGGAGAGTGCAGGGGTGATTGTGGTTTAGAGGAGGATGAGGACGGGGAGGAGGACCCGGAAAAGCAAAGCAAGGGTGACAAGTAGAGAAGTAAGGGTAAAAAAGAGGAGGTGCAGGTGGGGGATGAATCGCAATGGCTCAGGGGTAGCAGCGACGGCTTGTTGGCAGCTATTTGGTGGTGCCATCCGTCAATGGCCGCACGACACCTGGCGGGCGTGCAGGCCCTGGCAGCGAGCTACCTGTCATCTATCGCTGGCTTCAGTGTGGGCCTACCTAATTTGTATGGCCTGCCTGCCACAGGTGCCTCTGGCCAGGCTCCTGCTAGTACCCGCCGTACTGCCTTGAAGGGCACTGGCAGGAGCCTGGCCAGGCCAGAGGCAACGCTGGCAGGCAGGTAAAAAAAGCCAGAGAGGCTCACACTGGAGCCGACGATAGACGACAGGTAGCTCGCTGCCAGGGCCTGCACACCCACCAGATGCCGTGCCGCCATTGACAGATGGCACCGCCAAATAGCTGTCAGCAAGCCATCACTGCCACCCCTCAGCCATCGCGATTCATCTCCCACCTGCACCTCTCTTTTATTTACTTCTGTCCTTGTCACCCTTGCTTTGCTCCTCCCCTTCCTCCTCTTCGTCCTCATCCGCACTCTCCATTAGCTGTCAATACCCCCCCAACCCCCCTTCCAAACTTCACGAGAAGAGGTCACATTACAGCACGCCTGCGTGCACGACTCCACCAGCACAGCCCTTTGCTGCCATGTTAATTTTACTTTTGAGAATTCTCAGAAGTAAAATCAACACGCTTGGGTGCACGACTTCACCAGCACAGCCCTTTACTGCCCAGACCACCCATATTAAGACACTAGGGCTGCAAACCCGTCCGTAGTGCATGAAACCCACCCACCAGCTCACCATGCTGTCGTTCGTTCCCCCCCTCCCCAACCTTCATAACAGGGGTTGCATAGTGCCTATACTCATCAAGCTGGTGGGTGGGTGGAGTGCACGACTCCATCAACACTCCACCCACCCACCCACCAACTCACCATGCTGCCATCTCCCCCCTTTCCAAACTAAAAGGAGAGGTCACAGAGAGCCTGGGTGCACGACGATACCAGCACAGCCCTTCCCTACCCTTCCCTACCACCATACTGCCATACGGCCACTGACTAATAATCCATACTGCCACCTCACAAACACATCCTTACTGCATTAGCCCCACCCCACCCACCAACTCACCATGCTGCCATCTCCCCCCTCTCCAAACTTGAGGGAGAGATCGCAGAGAGCCTGGGTGCATGACTCCACCAGCACAGCATGCCCTTCCACTGCCCAGCCACACTGCCACCATCCAGCCAGCCACTTTGCAACCACATTGCAAGAGAGTCAGTGTCCCCACTACCCAAGAGTACCTTGTCACCAACTCACCACGCTGTCATCGCCCCCCTCCCTGAACTTCAAGGAGAGGTCACAGAGAGCCTGGGTGCACGACTCCATCAGCACAGCCCTTCAGCCCTCCTATACCACCAGACAGTCATTGTCCCATAACACTGCACTGCAATACGGTCACGGATCCCGCTGTCCACTGTAACACACACACTCACGCACCATGCTGTCATCTCCGCCCTCTCCGAACTTGAGGGACAGGTCGCAGAGAGCCTGGGTGCACGACTCCACCAGCATGGGCTCGTTGTACGAGAAGCGGTGCGACTGTGTGGGGTATGGGGGGTTGAGGAGCGGTAGAGAGCGACAAAGTGGGGTTCAGAAGGGTGCCGAGGGGTGAAGTGGGGAGACGAAGAGAGATGAAAGCCAGTAGGGGTTGCTGACAGGTGATGTAGTAAAGGCCCTCTCCGAACTCCAAGAAACGGTCACCAGCATGAAGAAACTTGAGCTCCTGAGTGCACGACTCCACCAGCATGGGCTCGTTGTACGAGAAGCGGTGCAACTTGGGGCAATACGAGGGGGTGAGAAGCGGTGGAGACGGGTGGAATGGGGTTCAGAGGTAGTGAAAGCCCTCCCCAGACTTCAGGGACAGGTCGCAGAGCGCCTGGGTGCACGACTCTACCAGCATGGGCTCGTAGTACGAGTAGCGGTGTGACTGGGGGCGGTATGGGTTGAGGAGCAGTGGAGACGGGTGAAGTGGGGTTCAGTGGGAGTGAAGGCCCTTCCTGAACTTGAGGGACAGGTCACAGAGCGCCTGGGTGCTCGATTCCACCAGCATGGGCTCGTTGTACGAGAAGCGGTGCGACTGGGAGGAGTGGAGAGAGGTGCAGATGGATGAAGAGATAAGAGACGACGAGCAATGGTTGTCAGTATTGGGCGACACTGATGGGAAACGCAAGCAGAAATAGCACGACCCATCCAAGTCCGAATGATTTCAAGGTCGAGCAAAAGATTCAACTAAGTCTGATTGCAGCATTGGTGACTATGAGTAAGACCATTCTCCAGTGAGGCTGATGAGTAAATCCTTACAAGGAGACTCCAAATCTGAATGCGCCCCACCTGAGTCTGAATGCAGCCGTGGTGGATGAGAGTGCGTGCATCTGCTGTGAGACCACTCGTGGCGGCACCAATGTGCCTTTGAGGCGGCCCAGCAACTCACATGGGTCTCAATCATTCACACCTGCGTTTAAATGCGCCCCACCTGAGTCTGAATGCGGCCGTGGTGGATGAGAGTGCGTGCATCTGCTGTGAGACCACTCATGGCGGCACCGATGTGTGAATCCACCTCCATTATCTTCTCCACACTGCGTGGCTCCTGCATGGTCCCACCGCACAGAACCACATAGCACCACAGAGAGCCACACAGCATCACACAGCACCGCACAACACCACCCAGTAACGCAGAGCACATGCATGCAAGGGAGGGCAAAGCAGTGAGGTGAGGCCACTCATGGCGGCTCCGATGTGTGAATCCACCTCCATGATCTTGTCCACACTGTGCGGCTCCTGCAGTCCCTCACCGCACAGCACCACACAGCACCACAGAGCACCGGATGGCACACAGCACCACACAGCACTACCGAGTAACGCCGAGCACATGCATGAAAGGGAGGGGAGGTGGGCAGAAAGGGCACTCATGGCAGCTCCGATGTGTGAATCCACCTCCATGATCTTCTCCACACTGCGAGGCTTCTGCACAGGCTCTCACCACACAGCATCACACAGAACCACACAGTGACACACAGCACCACACAGCACCGCACAGCAGCACAGAGTCGCACACAAAAGGATGCAAGCGAGGGCAGATGGGCAGTGAGATCAATCATGGCTGCTCCGATGTGTGAATCCACCTCCATGATCTTCACCACACTGCATGGCTCCTGCACAGTCTCACCGCAGAACACCTTCTGATGATTGTTACACTTGTTGTGCATGACTTGAATGATGAAAGTAAGAAACCATACCAGCAGCGGCGAGGTTATTCTCTTCTCCACTGCCAGCACCACGCCCTCCTTGGTCTGAACGGGTACTGGTGCTTTAAGTCAGCATCATTTGCAGGAAATAATAGCATTGTTGATTTCTTTTCCAGCAGCACGAGAGGAGAGCCATACCAGCAAAGGCGAGGTTATTCTCTTCTCCACTGCCAGCACCACGCCCTCCTTGGTCTGAATGCCCACCGCTGTTGACCCCAGCTGCATACATGCAAGGCAACACAGGACAACACGGCACATGACATCGTATGATGGCACGAATCGGCATGTGAGACACTAGAAACGATGAACGGCATGAGCTCACAAAGATGACATGACATGACATGACATGACATGACATGACGTGCAAGAAGCCCCATGCATGCATCCACAGGCGCATCCATCTCAATTGCTTCTATACAGACGCGCATATAAACACCTTGATGGTCTCGATGGCCTACTCCGCGTGAAACAGCAGTCCCTTGCGTGAGATGGTTTTGGGTTTGTCGCGTCACTCAGCACCAAGAAATCCGACTCAGGAAAGCAGGCACGCACAAACCTTGATGGTGTTGATGGCATACTCCACATAAAACAGGCGTCCCTCGCGCGAGACGGTACAGTCCTTACTGTGTCTCACTCAGCACGAAGAAATCCGACTCAGGAAAGCAGGCACACATACATCTTGATGGCCTCGATGGCATACTCCACGTGAAACAGCCGTCCCTCGGGCGGGATGGTACTGGCCTTGCTGCGTCTCTCTTAATCAGCATCAACAGATTTGATTCTTCTCGAGCGCAGGCACGAGAGCAGAGTGCGAGCACACGAGCGTACCTTGATGGCTTCGATGGCATACTCCACGTGGAACAGCCGCCCCTCGGGCAAAATTGAAGCACCCTTGCTGCATCTCTCCTCACTCACTATCAACAGACTCGCTATTAGAGAGCAGACACACGCGTACCTCGATGGCCTCGATGGCATACTCCACTTAGAACAGCCGCCCCTCGGGTGAGAACGAGCATGGTGCAAGCAAAATCGAATCTTGACCACTTGTGCGCGTACCTTGATGGCCTCGATGGCATACTCCACTTGGAACAGCCGCCCCTCGGGCGAGAACGTGCTCACCCCCCGATCGTACTCGCTCCTGCCAGCCGTTACATCGGATTCGTACGGAGGTGAGTACGCGTACGGGTGTTAGTACACGTAAGCCTGCACGAGATCAACTCAGGGTGGGTCTTTTAAAACGATGTGTATCCACTTTCGCGGCCCGCTAAATCATGGGTGGCACCTTCGAAACGAGTCTATGACACGGACCCATCGTTTGACTGATCCTTAACTCTTTCTACGACCATCGTAACTACCAAATCAAGAGGTGACTACTAACGCGGACTGACTGGGACCGATTTCAGATCAGATTCTGAAGGTGAATCTGAACCGAATTCGAGGCCCGAATGACGGCGGTTCGAGCTAAAGGTCGACCAACTGGTGTGAATCTGGCTCGACGAGTTCATATTACGTCTGTGATAAGTCGAGTTTTGAGTCGACTCAAAACTGGATGATGGCTCGAGCTTCAGGTCGATAAATCTGGCTCGACGGACTCGTATTACGTCATGTGTGTCGTTCCAGCAAAAACACACATCAGTCATGCGATTCTCGCACAGGCTTCACACAGATGGCGCCCGAACGATTTTTGAGTTGAAGTGATGATATTTTCAGAAATACGCATCAGCCATGTCGTTGTCACACACAATTCATACAGATGCGCCCGAACGAGCTACGACATGCGAAGCGGCCGTTTGTCTTGCATCAATCGCACGACTGTCGCACATGCTTCAGACGGATGCGTCCGCACGACCTACGACACGAAAGGGAAAATCGTATTCTGCGAGCATGGGGAGTGCGAAGCAGGCGATGGTCGTCACTCATGTTCGCGATAGTCCGCGAAGTAACAATCACCTTCGATCGCAATATATAAAAGCCGGATCCCGCGACAATGGGAGATACGCGAGTATGGATCGAAATCGACACAGATCAGGATTCTAACTCGAAATTAATCTGCAAACCAGATTGATTTCGGGCCAGTGCCATGGGATAGAGTCGTTACCTTGTAAGAAACATCGCGGCAATAGGTCAGTGGAAGCTGAGAGCAAAAAAAAGATGGAGAATCGGTGAGCTAGGCTCTGAGGGAGACTGGACAGCGGATTGCTGAGAAGGAAATAGAGCAACGTCAGGAAGCAATGGCTGCCAGAATGAATTGGAGGAAGTAGAGAAATTCATGAGATAGCGAATGCCGCGAGGGGTAAGGGGATGAGGAGTCAGGGCGTATCCAGAACGTCGAATCTCAGATTATTTGGGACGGTACCGTACGTTTGCCGCGTCAACCTTGAAAGCGGGGCCTTGTTCCCGTTTTCTCCACGCGCTCACAGGCAGATATCAGATCACGATTGTAGGTCGATCGTTCTGCAACCAGAAATGCTGTGCGAATTCTGGCGCAGAGTTGCGAACTCTGGCTCCACATCAATTCCTCTTGTGGCACCCAAACTTCTCGTTCACAGGGTTCACCAGTACTCTGCTGCTCGGCGGTTTCGCATGCCCGAAACGAAGTCGTTCAAGAAAAGGTTACCGCTCGCGAATTTCTTTGCGTTACAATCAAGTCCTGAAAATTCATTTCGTCTGTGCAGATGGAGTGTCCGCGTGGTGCCCCGGGACCCGCACTCATCTGGCTCGGACTTGATGTTTGCCATCCGAACGGTCACGAAGTGTACTTCAAAATACTCGCTAAAAGGCGGGGAATTGAAATACTCGCTATAAGTTCCCGCATCATCAGTGGGGAATTGGCTAGCCTCTGGGAATCCTGAAAGGTCCCTCGAAGCATCGATATCTCAAAATACTCGCTACAAGATGTAATTAGCTTCGGAGCTCGTGCTTTCGCAACGTAACTCGTGTCAGGATTCGCGGCCGCAAGTAGAGTTAGTCCCTCGCGGATACGGCATCTCGAAAACTGGAACACTCGCTTCATAAGCGCTATTGGTCAGGGTCAGCGGAATATTCGCCTTAGTATCACATCCTGTGTCAGCAATCAGGAGAATCGTTGTCCTTCAGCATTTCGCTCATCGCCCGCTTCAGCAGCACCGGAGCTGCCTTGCGAATGCAACCTGAACGACCAGAACGGCAGGAAACATTCGTTAGACACGTCACCAACTGAACTGCGGTAACGCTGGCGTGATCTAAAAGGGGGTCTGACGTCGTCGAACGTGTTACTGACGTGATCTGGCGGGGACGACATTCAATCAAGAACGAGCTTGGATCAACTGGAGCTAGGTTGATTTTACTTTTGAGAATTCTCAAAAGTGCGATGGATCCCGTTGTCATGGATTGCGGTTCAGGGACGTTCAAGGCTGGATACGCCAACCCCGATGCCGACCCCCCTGTGGTGAGTGCATAGCATATTGATACTTCTCAGAATGGACAATTCGTCACACAGGGGATGTCAATCCTGTCCTGATGCCAAACGCCTTGTAATGAGTACAGCTTGGTTAGTCCCAGAGTTGGAGACTTGGTACGGACGATGCTAGCTTCTTTGTGGACTTGTGACCTCATTAGGAACGAGGCCGACTTCGTTGCTGGCTTTTATTGTGAATTTGGGTCGGGGATGGACCAGGCTGGATGGGTTGACGCTGAAGGCTGAAACTGACCCTCCTGTGTGCCTCTGTGGGGCTATGTGCGCCTGTCTATTCCTCTGTGGGGCTATGTGCGCCTTTCTATGCTTCTGTGTGCCTCTACTCCCTGTACGTATGCCTTACGCCCTTGTGTGCCGGTATGTATCTGTACGTGCTTCAGATCATCCCAAATAGCTTTGTAGAAGCACCAGTAGAGCGCCCAGCCGGTAACGGGGCCAGCAGTATCGAATCTCTGTGCCTCTGTGTGCCCTCGTGTGCTTCAGATCATCCCAAACCGGTTCGTAGAAGCACCAGGAGAGCGCTCATCCAGTAACGGGGCCAGCACTAACGAATCCGGGGCAGCAGCAGGGCGCGTGGTGGGGGGCGTGGAGCGGGGGCGGGTGGTGGAGTGGGGGGTGATGGAGGACGCATGGCGGTACATGCTGTACGAACAGATGGGGTGGGAGGAGGGAGGTGAAGGGGCCGTGCTGCTGTGTGAGCCCATTCTCACCCCTCGAGTGAGTAGCAACATCCTGGCCTGGCCAGTCGGAGCTTGGATGGTATTTCAAGAGTAAGGTTTGGATGGAAGTGGTCGTGCTGCTGTGCAAGCGCATCCTCACCCCTCGAGTGGAGTGAGTCTCGCTTGTGTGTCCAGTCTCACACAAGCGAGACTCAAAGAGTATGTAGTTTTGAGGCATCCAGTCTCTTTGAGTCCTTCATATTCTCATCTCATGTGAAGTAGTCTTCTTTGCACAGCCCCTCCATCTCACATGCACTCCCTCCCTCCCACCCTCCCTCCCACTCTCCTCTACATCAGGCCGACAGGGAGCAAGCAGCAGAACTCTTTCAAATACATTCAACCGCTTGACTGTCTCTTTCCTCTTTACTACTTCATGTACCCCTTTTCCCGTTTCCCCTCCTGGCTTCCTCACTTGAAGCCGACGGGGAGCCAGCAGCGCACGTCCTCGTCGTTTCCTTGAGTTGTTTGGGTGCCTTTGTAGCGGAGCACTTTCGAGTTGCCGCAACAGATGTCGTCGCAGCTGTTGGCCTTTTGAGTCGACTCAATAGTCAGCAGAGCAGACGGCCTGGCTGGTTCCCAGTGCACTCCTCCATCCTCCTCCCTTTCCTTCGTCACTCCTTCCCAACCGCTTTTCATTGTATTCCAGGCCGACAGGGAGCAAGCAGCGCAGATCCTCTTTGAGGCATTCAGCTGTTCGGGTTTCTTTGCAGCAGAACAGCCAGTTCTGGCTCTCTATGCTCTCGGCCGCCTCTCCGGCTGCTGTGTTGACCTGGGCCATGGCAAAACAGGTCAGCGGGATATAACGGGGACTACTGCCTTATAACGGGGAAGACTGCCTTATAACGGGGACGGCTGCCTTATAACGGGGACGGCTGCCTTATAACGGGGACGACTGCCTTATAACGGGGACGACTGCTTTCTGCAATCCCTGCCTTCTGCATTCCCTGCTCACACTTCTCACCCCTCTCGGATTGTCTTGCCGCCAGCCACTTGTCCATTTCTCCACTTACTGTTTCTCTTGGTCGAATTCCCTTTCTGTACTACTCTCAACCTCCGTCCTCTCTGTTTCTCCCCCCTCCCATTCCCCTCTCCCGCCTCTCCAGATATCTCGGTCGTGCAGGAAGGAGCGTTGGTCCCCTCTTCTGCTCGCCGCTGGCCAATCGGCGGCTGCGATCTCTCGGAGAAGATCCAACGGCTGGTATTTGAGGAGAGGCAGAGGGTGGGAGGAGCAGACGCAGGTGGGGATTCAGTGACACGTGGCAACCTCTCATTGGACGCTGCTGCGTTGGAGAGGCTAAAGGAGGAAGCCTGTGAGGTGGCTCTGGACGAGAATAGTTTTGCAGCTGCCCGGGCTGCGGACGAGAGGAAAGAGTTTGTGCTGCCGGACGGGCAGGTCAGTTTTTTATTTATTATTATTATTGTGGCTTTATTTCGGGCATGGTTATGCTTCTTATCTTTGCGAAACGATTGAGCATTGCAGAAGCCCTCCAACTCACCCTCGCTCTGTACTGTTACAGAAGCCCTTACCTTACCACCCCTCCTCCACACCCTCATCACACCCTCTCTTCTCACCCACTCTCTTCTTCTCACCCACTCTCTTCTTCTCACCCACTCTCTTCTCCCTCACTCTCTTCTTCTCACCCACTCTCTTCTTCTCCCCCACTCTCTTCTCCCATTTTTATCCTTCTCGTTGTTGCCATCCCCCTCCCATTTAGGGCCCTCTCGTCCCTCTCACTCCCTCCACCTCGTGCTTTTCCCCCGTTCACGATTTGAGATTGCACTGTTTCTCTTCACACCCTCCCTCCCTCCTCACCCACACGCTTCCCCCATTTGCCCCATAGTGTTCCCTCTTCCCTCCCCCCCCGTTTCCCATTCCAGTGCATCCCTCTTGAGGCTTTACGCCCTCGCTATTTAAGCCCTCGCTCACCCTATTTAAGCCCTCGCTCCTCACCCACACACCATCCCCATTTCCCTCACGCCCTTCTCGCTGTCTTTTTCTCCCTTCCATTTCAGCGCATCTCCCTTCCATTTCAGCGCATCTCCCTTCCATTTCAGCGCATCTCCCTTCCATTTCAGCGCATCTCCCTTCCATTTCAGCGCATCTCCCTTCCATTTCAGCGCATCTCCCTTCCATTTCAGCGCATCTCCCTTCCATTTCAGCGCATCTCCCTTCCATTTCAGCGCATCTCCCTTCCATTTCAGCGCATCTCCCTTCCATTTCAGCGCATCTCCCTTCCATTTCAGCGCATCCCCCTTCCATTTCAGCGCATCTCCCTCGCCAGTGAACGATCTGTCATGGCAGATTCGCTTGTCAGGCCCTCCCTCCTCACTGAATACCACACTTCCTCTTGCTCGCTGCATATCAATCTCTTTTGGGTTGGGCCCTTTTTCTTTCCCATCTGCGTGCTTCCATTCCCTTCCATGTTTCAGCGCTTCACTTTTGAGTCGACTCAAAAGTCAACTTCCATGTTTCAGCGCTTCACTTTTGAGTCGACTCAAAAGTCAACTTCCATGTTTCAGCGCTTCACTTTTGAGTCGACTCAAAAGTCAACTTCCATGTTTCAGCGCTTCACTTTTGAGTCGACTCAAAAGTCAACTTCCATGTTTCAGCGCTTCACTTTTGAGTCGACTCAAAAGTCAACTTCCATGTTTCAGCGCTTCACTTTTGAGTCGACTCAAAAGTCAACTTCCATGTTTCAGCGCTTCACTTTTGAGTCGACTCAAAAGTCAACTTCCATGTTTCAGCGCTTCACTTTTGAGTCGAGTCAAAAGTCAACTTCCATGTTTCAGCGCTTCACCCTCGGCAGTGAGCGATTGGAGATTGCAGAGGCCCTTTCCTTCAGACTCTCCCTCCTTGCCGACTCATTTCAACACGCTTCTCTTCCGACCCTCGTGTATTTTGAGTCGACTCAAAATACAATGGGGCTCTCTTCCGGCCCTCCCTCCTCTCCCTCACGGTTTCCCCATTCGCCCTATCTCCTCCCTCCCTTTTCCGTTTTCAGCGCGTCACCCTCGGCAGGGAACGATTTGAGATTGGAGAGTCCCTCTTCCAACCCTCCCTCCTCGCCCACAACTCACTCCTCTCTCACTTGTTTCATGTCCTTCCCTCTTGGCCCCCTTCTTCTCACTCCCCCCTATCATTACAGCGCATTACCCTTGGCAGTGAACGATTCAACATTGGGGAGGCTTTCTTCAGACCCTCCCTCCTCACCCACAACCCACTACCTGACACGCCACATCCCCTTCCCCTTCCCCTTTCCCTTTTGGTTTGGGCCCCTTCCCCTCCCTTGCTTCCCTCCCTCTCCCCTTTCAGCGCATCACCCTCGGCAGTGAACGATTCGAGGTTGGAGAGGCCCTCTTCAGACCCTCTCTCCTCACTCACAGCGCGCCTCTCTCGGCCCGCTCCCTCGAGGCCTCCCCATTGGCCGGTCCCGGCATCGTTCGGCAGCTTCTGAGTGTGGTGTTTGACGCAGCGGGGCTGGGAGGGGGAGGGGGCGGAGGGGGAGGCGGAGGAGGAGGGGTAGGGGGAGGGATGGGGGGGGTGGGCGGGGGAGGAGGGCTGGGGGGAGGAGGGATGGGGGCGGAAGGGGGGAAGCAGCGGGCAGCTCTGGAGTCCATTGCAGTGGTGGGGGGAGGGTCATGCCTCAAAGGGTTGGTGGATCGGTTTCAGAGTGACGTGCAGATGGCCGTGTCTCCCTCCCTGCAGCCCACCGTTGTGCGGGTGAGTGGGGTAGTGGGATGGGTGAGATGAGTAGGGTGAGTGGGGTGAGTGGGGTGAGTGGGGTGAGTGGGGTGAGTGGGGTGAGTGGGGTGAGTGGGGTGAGTGGGGTGAGTGGGGTGAGTGGGGTGAGTGGGGTGAGTGGGGTGAGCAGGGTGAGTAGGGTGAGTGGGGTGAGCGGCTGGGTGGTTGTTCATGTGCATTGGTTTTCACCACGCATTCAGCTTCATTTTTCCAAGCTGATTATCTAAATGTTTGCTGTCACTCATTAGCACGCCAATTTTGCTTCTCACATCCTCTCCCCACGTTGCTCTCCTGGACCTTCAGGCACCTGACTACATGCCGGACAACACCGCCCGCTACGCCTCATGGTACGGGGGGGCTATAGTGGCTCGCATTGTGTTCTCTCAGAACCAGCATGTCACTCGCGCAGAGTACAATGAGAGGGGTCCTTCTGCTGTGCACCGCAAAAGCATGTAATTGTATTGTCAAGAGCTGAATGGATACAACGGGCTTGTATCCACCTTGTAACAAGGGGTGCATACAACGGGCTTGTAGGAGGATGGGTCTGCTCCATCTTCGCTGGGGACTGCGCCGCTTTGAGTGAGGAATAACCATTACTGCTAAATGCTGGATTTCCGGCGTCAGATAAGCATTCAGATGAGAAAAAATAACTACCACGCACAATCATATGCTTTTGCAGTGCATAAAATCTGTTATTACAACAGCACTAGCGCACGATTTTGCGCGGTGTGCAAAAAAAAATATATATATACTCACTTGTCAGCAAAATCACACGCTGTTGCGGTGCACAGATCATTTAAGAGTAAAAATAGAATTTACATTTCAAGCACTTGCAAATACTATCACATCAGCACAGTGATACATGTCAAATGTTGTAGCCAAGCATGTCATGTGGGGTACAGCAGTTAAAGTTAGGTTTATGTACCCCAACCAATCTTATCTGACGCCGGAAATCCAGCATTTAGCAGTAATGGTTATTCCTCACTCAAAGCGGCGCAGTCCCCAGCGAAGATGGAGCAGACCCATCCTCCTACAAACCCGTTGTATGCACCCCTCGTTACAAGGTGGTCTACCTGACCTTGAGGCCGTGCATTTCTTTTGCGCAAGGGTCTCAGTTGCCGAGGACTCGAAAATCTCGAACCCTACCTAACCGTGTCATAGTGCAAAGCTTCATACCCAACCGCATTCGAGTGACCTTTCGACATGTCTTGGAAGAAGCCCCTTTTCGTAAGGACGCGTCACCTCTTTCTTCAGGAGGGCGATCGATCGTGCACACGATCGGTGTGTCGGGTGTACAGTGCTTTCACGAGTTGGAAAAAGTCAATGTTTCCAGGTTTCGAGAAATTTCGAGAGTGTACAGTAAACTGGTCACCATAAGGGTGTTACCTAGGGCTCACGGGATCGATGTGCCAAAAGCTGGCGATCGATTGTGCAAGTGTGGGGATTGGGCAATTTTGCCCCACGAATTTTATATGTTGTCACCTGTGGCTCAGTGTAGCCCCACGATCGGTAATCTGCAAAGTTGGGCACACCGATGTGCACACCGATCGTGGCAGATTCGGTGTTCAGCGTCGATTCTGCCACGATCCTGCCAGTTTAGAATGAGGTGACGCGTCCTAAGGGCACCTACCGCCGTTGATGCTGGTCGTAGCAACCAAGAGAGGTAACTAAATTAGTACTCCGAGCCGCCTCTGCTCGACTTTAGAAACAGTTAGGGATACCAAGCTCATGTTTCGACACAACGTGATGAAATGCCTCGATACTGTTAGCTAGGCGACGTCTTTTGTCTTTTTTCTCTGATCGTAACTCTTCTTCAGGAAGTATCTGAATCGAAGCATTTCCTCGAAGTATGTCAGACAGCGAACACGGATCTCTCTCGTTTCTGTTCTGAAGCCTGGAAAGAGGCTCAGCAAGTAGCAAGTAGAGGTTCGGCAGACCCGCGAGGTTCCGCGAAACCCGTCTGTATACGAGCCTGCAGCGCAGGCTCGGCGTAAGTGCCACAGGATGTCCGAAGCTGATAGGATAAATCCAACAAATACCACCTCTCCCGCGATAGCGTCCCTCCGATCAGATAGTAACGCCGCCTTGATGATCAATCGCAAGGAGATGTCGGCAGATCTACCTCCCCTAGATCCCGCCTCAATCCGCGGCGCTAGTCGTGTCGCCGCGAATGCTTCCGCAACCGACGCCAGAGAAAACGCCGCCACAGGCGCAACGAGCCCCGCGACCGACGCCGCCGCCGCCGCGGCCTCTACTGGCGGCGCAGGCGACGCCACGGCTTCGGAAGGTCCTATGGAGCCTGATTCGGACGAGCGCGTGTGGCGCAAGGTGCCGTTGGAGTCAGCTGATGCTGATGGCGTTGATTCAAATGGCGGCGAGCGCGTGTGGCGCAAGGTGCTGTACCTGCGGCAGCCGTTCGACGACACGCACACGGACCCGCGCACCTTCCTCGCCGACATGCGCACCAACGCCGGCGTCGTCAAGCCGCGCTACTGGTCGCTCGTGCGCGACTCGTCCGTGCTCACGCTGCAGGTACACTCGCGTAAACCTCCCCTCCCCTCCCCTCCCCCTCTCCTCCCCTCCCCTCCCCTCCCCTCCCCTCCCCTCCCCTGCCCTCCCATCCCCTCCCCTCCCCTGCCCTCCCCTCCCTCACCCCACACTGATCCGAGTACTTCCAGGATGAAAGCCGGGACGGTCAAGGTGCAAACTTGTTCCAAACCTAGAAGCTGTTGCTTCCTTCTCCCCCTCCCCTTCCTCCTCCCCATCCCCTTTCAGCTCCTCCCCTTCCCCTTCCCCCTACCCCTCCTCTCCTCCCCTCCCCACCCCCCTCCCTCTCCTCTCCTCTCCCCACTCCCCCTCCCCCTCCCCCTCCCCGTCCTCGTTTTACCCTTCCATTACCACATGTTCCTCCCTCATCTCCGCCCTGGTCTCTCTCCCTACTATCCCTTTTTCAACTCCCACCCTCACTCCGCCCGTGCTCTCTTTCCTCCCATTCCCTCACACATCACACATGCTCTACGCCCCTCCCTCGTTCCTCCCATTCCCTCACACATCACACATGCTCTACGCCCCTCCCTCCCTCCCTCGTTCCTCCCTCGTTCCTCCCTCGTTCCTCCCTCGTTCCTCCCTCGTTCCTCCCTCGTTCCTCCCTCGTTCCTCCCTCGTTCCTCCCTCGTTCCTCCCTCGTTCCTCCCTCGTTCCTCCCTCGTTCCTCCCTCGTTCCTCCCTCGTTCCTCCCTCGTTCCTCCCTCGTTCCTCCCTCGTTCCTCCCTCGTTCCTCCCTCGTTCCTCCCTCGTTCCTCCCTCGTTCCTCCCTCGTTCCTCCCACTCTTGGGTGTTCCTCTTCTCTGCCTGGGCGGTCCTCTATTTCTTCCTCCACCCTCCACCCTCAACTCCCCTTCCTTCGTCTCCTGCTGCTGTCAGATGTCTTCCCGCTTTCTCCTCTCCCCCCTCCCCTCTCTATTCTCAGATGTTCCTGGTATCAGCCCTCGTGGTCGTCTAGTTCTTCCTCGATTCACACCGCCTCTCCGCCCGAACGCTCTCCCCCCCAGTCCCTCACTTACACATGATGCATGCTCTGCATCCCTTCCCCCATCCCATCTCAAGTGTTTCTAGTCTCAGCCCTAGCGGTCGTCTATTTCTTCCTCGATTCCCATCCACTCTCCGCCCGAACGCTCTTTCTGCTCGACTCCCTCGCCGGTGCAGCCGGTGCTCGTCCCTTGCAGCCGGTGTGCTGCTCTCCTCCCTCGCCTCCCTGCGACTGCAGCGCCACAAACGCCTGCAGCAGCAGTTGAAAGGCGGAATGTTCGTCTACCCATGCTCACATGTTCCTCCCATTTTCGTTCCTTTCCTCCTCCCATCCCCAGATGTTCCTGGTATCAGCCCTGGTGGTCGTCTATTTCTTCCTCGACTCGCACCGTCTCTCCGCCCGAACGCTCTTCCTGCTCGACTCGCTCTCCCTCGCTGCCGGTGTGCTACTCTCTTCCCTCGCCTCTTTGCGCCTTCAGAGACACAAACGCCTTCAGCAGCACTTGAAAGGGGAGCAGATGAAACAGCAGCAGACGCAGCAGCAGCAGCAGAATTCGCAGAACCAGCAGCAGCAGCAGCTGGCGCACCCATCTGCACCACAATCCACCCCTCCGCCATCCTCCACTTCCTCGTCCCCATCTCCCTCCCTCCCACCCCCCACCCTCCTCGATCTAATCTCTGCCTCTCGCCTCCCTCGCCTGATCGTCGACTGCTCTATCTTTGTGTTTGGTCTCTACCTCCTTTCTCCCATCCTCCACACTCTCACTCAGTCTATCAGTTCAGACACAGTAGCCTCCTGTACCACCCTCCTCTTCCTCCTACACCTCTTCTTTCACGATTATAATTACTCTACAGCAGCTACACTTTCCTTTTCCGGGAATTTATCGCTAATGTCTGCGATTTACGCGTCGGTGCTGCTGGCTTCTCGGCTTAGCACAACTGCGCAAGTTTACGCGTTTATGTGGCTGGCTCTTAGCGTTTTCAGCCTGCTGCCGTCACTGCTGCACCACTGGCGGCGCGCTAATTCGCAAACGCATCGGGTGCTTGTATGGGGGATGAAAGCGGTGGCTCTGGCGGTGCTGATGGCGTGGCATAAGGGGTTTGCAGTGGTGGTGGTGGTGGCTGCGGCAGCGGTAACCTACGTGTTTCCACTTCTTTTTGTGTACATGCACAAGGAGAAGCAATTCATCAAAGGGCCGTGGGATGAAGCACAACCAGGGACTAGCAGCAGTTGACAGAGGGATCATTTCATGGAAAAAGCCGCAGCAGCAGAGGTGCGTGGAAAGAAGGGGAACAGGTACCGGTAGTATAGATTCATTCGTTTTTTTCTACTGTACTTGTGTACATGCACAAGGAGAAGCAGTTTATTAAAGGACCGTGGGATGAAGCCCAACCAGGGACAAGCAGCAGTTGACAATGGTACTATGGTACAGTGTCGACGAAGTAAGGTAGCAGCAGTGTTAGTTATGGGTCCCTGCTCTGACTTTCTCTATGTGCTCATGCACACATGTTTTAGCCATGTTAGGTTAGGTACCGTAATCTCCGGCATAGACAACATGGGGGCATGGGGAATTTTCTCGAAGTGTAGGGTAGACATTATGAATGGAAGTTTGGCATCGCCAAGTAGGGTTCTTTCAAAACTAGTAGGGTAGCTCAGCTTCTTTCAAGTTTAAGAATCTTGAGCTTGAAAACAACCATGATGTACTCGAGTTTTATACACCCTCTACAACGCTTTATCCCCTGTCGAAGCAATTGTATGCAGATCATACAAGCTTGTGATGGGGGGTTTTATGAAAAGCGAATTTTTGTATATTTTGACCTGACGCGCTGCACGTGTCAGATGTGTCAGATTTCGACTCTGACCGGCTGAATCTGTCAGAATTCGAAGTGTTTTCACTATGATCTGATGCGCAACTTGTAAAAGAAACGCGTTTGAACAAAGCGCTATGCAAAAAGAGGGAAATCCAAAATGATTACCCCTAAAGGGGGATCATCTTCACACTTTCAACTCGTTAAAAAAGGCCCTCATTCTTGCTAGAGTCCCGTGGGATTCTTTCCGAGGGGTTCAATATGCGAAGGATTACGGTACAAGAGAAAACCAACTTGGTTCCAATGCATGGAAAAACATACAGCACACAACATGCATCGGATTGTAGTTGTGTACAATAAATGTTACACACCTTCTCTCTTAGCAACCGATTGGCAAAACGCCACTGCTTCTGCAATAGAGAGAAACAGCCACTCGTCGCCCAACTCGTCCATGAACCCCGAGAGAGCAAGCTTTCGGAGCAGCACAGTGGCTGGGTTGGTGAGAACCAGCTGCACCTGGTGGCGGTGCAACATGCTAAGGAGGTCTTCTAGGGCATGGATGGCTGTTGTGTCGATGTCGGTCACTGACGTGCAATCCAACACCACATGCTGCCGTGAGGAAGGGAAGGGAAGAACAGGTAGAGTAGAAAAAGAAAGGTTTTAATTCAACTAAACGAAGAATGCCCACATGCCCCCATACCCCCATAAACAAATGCACACACACACACTAAGTCCCCCCTCACCGTGATTCGCTTCTCGTTGCTGCTTTCACTCCTCTCCACCGCCCTCAACACCTGCTGCCGCACATAGCTCGCACCGGGGAAGAGCAACGGTCCATCCACCCTCATCACCCACACCCCCTCCGCCTGCTCCGCATCCCCATACTGCTCCACACTTCGGTACACCCCCATACCCTTTATAAGCCCCAGCGTCGGCAGATTAGGGTGTGCCACCTGTACGAAGAACTTCAGCATTGAAACGAGGACGCCTATAAGGAGCCCGATTTCCATGGAGACAGAGAGAATCCCCAATGCGGTTCCTAGAGTGATGAGAAAATCTAGTTTGTCGGTTCTAAGGATAACAGCCATGGCTGTAAAATCCACCAATCCTGCGACAGCAACGATGATGATCGAAGAGAGGGTGGCTGTAGGGAGGTATTGAAATGCAGGCGTGACTGCAACGAGCGTGACTAAAACGAGCGCCGACATAATCACGTTGGTCAGCGCGGTTTTTCCGCCGGAATTGTAATTGACAGCGGACCGCGAAAACGACCCGGTTACCACGTAGGTCGAGGAGAAGGAGCCTCCGATGTTGGCCATGCCGAGGGCGATCATCTCGCGGTTACCATCCACCTCGTAACCCTCCAATGTCGCAAACATCCTCGCGATCGCAGTCGCTTCTGCTAGGGCAATCAGCGCCGCGACAATCCCTATGGACGCGGCCGCCGCGCAATCAGGGCCCGACAGCTGGAGCTGAGTCAGCGAGCCGAACGAGGCGATGCCAGCTGGCAGCGGTTTGACGGTGGGGATGTTGTAGGGGGGTTTGTTGCCGCCGCCCAGGAGGTAGACGGCGAGGGAAGTGGCAGTGACTGCTAGGATCGGGCCAAGGCAGTTGAGGTAGAAAAGCGGCTTGCCGAGCCTCGGATGGGGCTTGAAATGGTGGGCCTGTGCATGCATGTGTGGGGAGGGGATGGATGGATGGGGAATATTGAAGAGGGGAAGAGGGAGTTTTGGTGTTCTGGTGGGCAGTTGAGGTAGCAGAGCGGCTTGTCGAGCCTGGGGTGGGGCTTGAAACGGTGTGCCTGCACACGCAGAAGCGAGGAGGGAAGTGGATGAGAGTATCACACACAGAGCGCGAGGAGGGAAAGGGGATGGGAGTATCACACACAGAGGGCAAGGAGGGAAGGGGATGGGATGGAATGGGATGGGATGGGATGGGAATATTGGATGGCTACTCAAATCAAAATGCGTCTCGACTCAACAGTGGTGGGTCAAGTGGCGGGGCAAGTGGCGGGGCAAGTGGCGGAGCAAGTGGCGGGGCAAGTGGCGGGGCGTACGAGGAAGCGGAGCGAGAGGAGGAAGAGAAGCACCGCCATGCCGATGACAAATGCACGCCAGTTGAACTGTGCACGGAGGGGAGGGAGGGAAAGGAATGAAAGGGGAGGGGAGGGGAGGGCAAGGGAGGGGAGGGGAATGGAGGAACTTGTTATCCCAGCACCAGATGTGCCAGACTCACCAGGTGTGTCCGACTCACCAGGTGTGTGCCAGACTCACCAGGTGTGTGCCAGACTCACCAGGTGTGTGCCAGACTCACCAGGTGTGTGCCAGACTCACCAGGTGTGTGCCAGACTCACTAGGTGTGTGCCAGACTCACTAGGTGTGTGCCAGACTCACTAGGTGTGTGCCAGACTCACTAGGTGTGTGCCAGACTCACTAGGTGTGTGCCAGACTCACTAGGTGTGTGCCAGACTCACTAGGTGTGTGCCAGACTCACCAGATACGTGTTGCTGAAAACATAGCCCAACACCGACTGCACGTTCCCTTTTGTGGTAAAAGTCGCATACCCTAGCAGCCCCTTGAGCTGCTGCAGCCCAATCGTGACCGCCGCTCCCCCCATGAACCCCACAACCACCGGATGGCACAGCAGGTCCACCACAAACCCCAGCCGCAGCAGCCCCATTGCCAGCTGAAACACCCCCGCGAAGAAGGTGGAGGTGAAGGCGAGGCGGAGGTATTGGGAGGGCTGGGAGTCGGGGTTGTAATGGGTGGAGAGGAGTTCTCCCATGAGGAGAGAGACGATGGCGACTGGTGCTATGGCCATGTGGCGGGATGTGCCGAATATGGCGTAGACGGTTGGCGGAATGAAGCTGCCGTCTGGGTGTGGGGAGGGGAGGAAGTGTTGGAGGGGGGGGGGGGGGGGGGAGCGGAACGGGAGAAAGGAGCACGGGGGAGTGCAAGGATTTGTGTTTTTAGGTTTACTCGATCACGAGGGTGAAGAGTGCAATGAGAAGTGAAACTCGCCTCAGCAGTGGACAAATATGGGGGGGTTAGCGGCAGGGGAGAGGGTGAGGGAGTGACGTACAGAGGCCATTGATAGGAGGCACGTGGGCCAATTGCGCGTATCCCAGGTCCTGTAGAGAGGAGAGGAGGGACAGGGGGTAGGGAGCGGACAAGGAAAGGAAAATATTCATTGGAACTATCATAAGCAAGGATGGTGACACGTTAGTACTATACTATTACTAAGAGCCCCCCCAATCTACTACCACAACACTTTTTCACAATTATGACTACCTGACCAAAAAGCTTAGCGTCTAAAGGGATCATGTTAGCGGTTACTGTCTGACCGACCAAACGGTTAGGGCGTGACCAAGCGGTTAGCGGATAGCGTCTGGCTGACGGCAGGCTGTTACTGTGTGACGTGGGGAATGGCAAAGGGCGGTTAACGTCTGACCAAGGGGCTAGCGGTGAGTGCAACACATCAAGCGGTTAGCATGTGACCTGAGGGATGGCGGGCGCGATGCTTCTAACCTGGGGGATGGCGAGGCTGGTAATGGTGAACCCGGCGACCACGTCACCCGGAAGCCACGTCAGCTGGTACTCCGACAACCACTGCAGGATCGGGAACACGTGGAAGAGCGCGCGCCTGACGCGCTCCAGATACGATCCGCACCCTCCGCTCCGAAATCCGCTCCGGGATCCGCTCCGCGTTTCGCGCCGGGATTCGCGCGACGGGCCGCCATGGTCGTGTAACAAGTCGTCGATGTCTAGGAGCGACTTGATGGGAGTGAAGGCGTCGACGAGCTCGTCTCTAAGGTTCGCAGGTGGGACGACGACGCGCTGCTGCGACTCTCGCTGCTGCGAAACTGGCTGCTTCGGCTGTTCGAGTTCGAGGTTCTTGACGTCACGATCCGTCGCGAGTGTTACAAATTCCGGCGAATTTTCGCCGGAAATCACTCCCATCTCGCAGCAGCCATGATGGTGGCGGCTCCCGGACGCCTCATCCCCGACATGCTCATCCTCATTATTAGAAGCCATAGCGGTAGCAATGCGTGACTGTACGTCGGCGCGGAAAAACGGTCTGGGGGACCGAGCGTGACCGAGCTGACCGAGCGCGACCGAGCGTGACTGCACTACGCCTGTTACCAAGTGGGAGACTTTCGCAGAGAGTAGAAGCGCGGTCGTGGCCTGACTCGCATCAGCAATGTACACTTAGGAATGAGCTGCTTCTTAGGCGCCCCGATAACGCATTCAGCCACGATTCCTTCTGTCCTTCTGGCGGACTGAGCGTGACCGAGCCGCGTTTCAGCGACGATTCCTTCCCCGTTACTACCGCGTTTGACGGGCTGTTCAGCGAGTACAGGCGAGATCAATTTACACGGTGGTGCCTGGATGCGTTGCACTGGAAGTACTTCTGAGAATTCTCAAAAGGGATGCGTTGCACTGGAAGGCACTGAATCGAACCGGCGGCGGCGGTAGGCGAAGGGCGACGGAGCGCCGAGCCCCAAAAAAACGGACGAACGAGGAAAAATAGGAGCGCACCGGCCGGAATGTACGGAAGAGAAGGACGGAGGAGGAGAAGGGAAGGGACGCCGACGCGCCGGGAGGCGATGACCTACGACAAGCCGGTTGACGAGCCGCGCTGCTCTCTTTTGCGGAGACGAGGCTTCCAACGGTCATCCCTTCACGCAAAAGGTAATTCCGTTCCGTGAAAGGTCGTCCTCAGACACCCTCCGTGTTGCAAAGGCCTGTCGGTGATTGTTGCACATTTTTGCGGTGTATTCTCAGGCCAAGATGACTCGTGATGATCGGCGATGGCTGTCGAGACTAGTCTCTGGATGGAAGCCCGGAAGCCTGAGAATGCTGGGTTTCTGGTTCCATCCGAGTACTACAGCACAGCTGATCCAGCCTTATCCTATCCGATGAGCCCTGAGGCTCCCTCAGCACGAAGCTGCGCAATGCGATGCCTGCTCCGAGTGGCTCACTCGTTTCTGGCTGCTACTGCAGTACTGAGGCCCACCCGATCATCCACCGCCAAATCCCAACACGAGCGTAAAGCAGCTTCGTAGAGTTGTTTTTTCGCTCCCAGAGAGCCGTTTTGGGCGCTCCTGGGCAAGACGAGTAGTCGTTCCGTTTGTGTGTGCTTGAATTGCTATTGGTGCGGTTTGAGGAGGGAGGGGCAAAAGCACAGAAAGGGTCGACCCCTGGCAAGTAGAAGAGCCAAAGAGGTGTTTCTTAGCGAGAATTCGGCTTGAAAGATGAATATTGCTGATATGTTTCGCTACATGCATTCAGTATAATTCTTATTTCTGAACACAAACTCAATAAAAAAATATATCAATGTCACCACAATGGACAGGGAGCTGCGTTTATCTCTGCTACAAGGTGACCACCACATGTGTTTTTTGGGTATACAAAAGCTTGACTTGGAAGGGCAAGTATAGATCACACAGAGCGCAATTGCTAAGCTACCGTAGTAATGTGTTTCCTTTCAGCTTTTGTAAAACTGTTAGCTGCTTCAAAAAGCCTCAGCTATAACACCTTTCTTTGATAATATGCCACTTTCCTGCATTTCTTCCTCAAACTCTTGATGACACACCTGCTTTCGTTTCATCTGACACTGTTACCGCACCTTCTGTTACCGTCCTGTCTACAGCCGATTCTGTTACAACTACACCTGGTACAGCCGTTCCTGCTACAGCTGTTCCGCTTCCGCCTGCTCCTGTTGCTGCTGCTTCTGTGACAGTTGCACCAGCTCCAGTCCGACTTCCCCTTGCTGCTTCCTCCCCTCCTGCCATTCTCCTCCTCTCACCAGCCGTTCCTGGCCACGGAATGATGGATCCAAAAAGAAAGTGCTGCATTATCGGCACCTTCTCTAGCACCTCCGCTCTGTACATTTTGAGCATTCCGCTGTTCACTTTGTTCCAGTTCGGTACACCGCTTATGTCGTTGATCATGGGCGAGTGCTCCGCTAAAGGGCCCTTCTTCACCTTCTTAACGAACACCACGCTGGAGAAATACAGATACTCCTCCGCGAAGTTATCCAGAATGTCCGGATTAAGGATGGACTTAGGACGGAGGTATTTATGACCAATTAGTTGCGAGGAGCCGAAGATGAAAGGAAGGAAGTGGTAGTCGTCTAGGCCCCACACCCCGTGCGATCCGGCCGGTTCCAGCCAGTAAGTCAGCTGCAGCTTCCGCATTAACGCGAGGTATTTAACGAACACGCGGGAAACTAGCGCTTGATAGTCGTCAGGGACTAGGAGGCCGAGCCGCACTAAGCACATCAGCCACGCCGCGAAGTTAGTCTCGTGACCCGTGCCGAAGTCTATTCTGGTCCAGTTTCCGAAGCTGTCAGCTAGGTACGGAAAGGTCTCCCCCACAGCTGCTTTAAGGTTCTCGGGGAAAATCATATCTGCCACGAGTTTCGGGCCCCGTTCCTGCAACCGGTCCTGCCAGGTTCGGTAAGAAGGGTTACCATATCGAAGCAAAGTTTCGCTTGGCGGAATTTCGTCAACCCATGAAATCAACGTCTCGAGAAAAGCCACAATCTTCTCACACGTCGGCGACACGTGGCACGGATCTGATATCTTCTTCCCTTGAATCGACTCGCTCAACCCCACGATGAAACCTAGAAACCACCTACCCGATTCCCCCTCAAGAAACGACTGAGTATCCCCGGTAGAAGCAATCCGTTTTTGGGGAATACAAAACCGGTACGGTGGATCCAGTACTGGAACAAAAAGGGCTTTGGGCAACGGAACGAGGTTTCCAGGAACCCGCTGGCTCGGCGCGCTTCCTTGCTGCTGCGGAGGTCCTGGAAATGCCCAAGGCGCCACGCCGCCCGGAATATCTGGTAGATTAGGAGGAGGGCCGAAACCGCCGCTATATCCTCCGGGATTCATGGCGACAATTATAAGCCGGTGTCTAAAAATTAATCCGCTTGGATTTTCAGCTGCAGGGATCGTGGAGAGAGAAGGTGGGACAGCAACGGGCTACAGGGACGTCGTGCATTTGAGAACGAGACTAGCGTTTATGCTCTCTTTTCCCTCTAAATTTAGGTCTCGAGCTGCTAACAACTAGGTTATGGAGTGACGGGTTCTACAGCTGATGCCTGATTGAGCCCCTCCCGGTTGCCTTGTGAAGGGGGCGTACAAGCTGTATCGTCTAATTCGCGTAAGTTTCGTCAATTCGCAGCTAGCTAAAAAGGACTCGCAGGTGCTTTATAAATGATCTGTAACCTTATCCGTTGACATTTTGACTTCAGTCTCTTCAGTATGACCGCGGTCTGTTCGTTACTTGTGGTTCAAAATCACTGCAACTTGCGCGACGTGCTTGTAACGAGGGTGCAACTGGCTGGGGAAAAAACCTCGCGTGCAGCGTTTCCATCCGATGAAAGGCAAATTCGCGTGCGCTGGTTGGGCATCAATTGTATAGCAAAATAGATTTGGGACCGTGCGCAGTATTCCTTCAGGACAGTCACAAACTTACAGCTAGCTCACCATGTTTCCATACATGCTAGTTAAATAAGGTGCAGCACATCGTAGACTCCAGTGTGGAGGGGATTGATCTGTCCATGTGC
This sequence comes from Closterium sp. Yama58-4, assembly GCA_947470075.1. Lineage (NCBI taxonomy): Eukaryota > Viridiplantae > Streptophyta > Zygnematophyceae > Desmidiales > Closteriaceae > Closterium > Closterium sp. Yama58-4. Next base: position 396,487 of record CANIUD010000343.1, on the reverse strand, counting down.
CACGTGGGACTGAAATACTGGCTTGTCGCACGCGTCACCACCACAACCACAGGAAAAGCTGGGAAGTCCCGGAGGCCCACCTGCCTTGCCACGAAAGCATGCGAAGCCTCGTCGAACCGTGATTGCTGACGGTAGCTACTCACCAAGACTCGTCTCATTCCGTACCAGCCACCAGACTTGCACTCTCCGTTGATTTCAGGCTCACTTCACTAAACGAAGGTGATCTTCTCTTTGATCAAGTTGCGCCATGCTGGAAGGGCGTGTTCCTGACTTCCTCTAGTTTCATGGAGTGTCGATCTGGATACTGCTAATTGCCACGGTTGATTACGGTTATGTACTGCCGTATCTGTCTTTTGACATGCGACTACAAACTAGCTTTCGCGACCCGTCCAGTGAACCCGCTCCGTTTCTACGTTTTCGTCGAATGCACTTGGGGTTTGGCTTCTTTGCTCTGATCTGGTTCTGACAGGTCTTTTGTGTAGTCTCCGGTAGTACTTAGTCGTACATCAGTTGTACCCCAGAGGAGCTCCTGTTAGCAATAAGAGAGGCTTGTACCTTCCTCCGGGAAATTTCTTACGAACCCTCAAGAAGCGGCTGCGGCTGTTTCTGGTTGGAGATCGCGAAAAGGAAATCACCAGCGCGACCAACCATGGGCTCGATTTTGCGACAGTCGTACGATCTCGCAGTGCAGGCAGGGCTGCGTACGATGGAGGCGAATGTGATCCCGGACCGCGCGCTGCGACCAGCTTGCCGTTACCTCATGTCGCAGCGTATCGCAATGTCGCGAAAGGAGACGGTGGAGGAACAACTTAGGGACCTGGTCGAATTCGCTGAGTGTGAGTGCATAACAGAGGTCGCATGCTTCTCGGAACGATTTAAGACTCTTTTAACATCGCGTACAGCTTCAGGACGTGGACGGATTTGCAGGGTGCGAGTACATTGCTGAAACCTCCGCATCACTGAGACCACCTGCTGAGCTTAGTTTTGAGAATTCTCAAAACTAATCTCAAACAAAACGGATTTGCAGGGTGCGAGTACATTGCTGAAACCTCCGCATCACTGAGACCACCTGCTGAGCGCATTGCTGAAGTTGCTAAAACGACTCGCCGCTCATTTGACTCTCTGGGCTTCCGGTGTTGAAATCTCTTGCTGCTTCGTCGCTGCGTTTCGTAGTTTGGTTTATGAGAACGAAGGACCTCGATTCATCATGGATCTAAGCACGATTTAAATGATGAATTATTGTGCTCCGCAAAGCACTTTTTGACAATTTGAGCGCTCATTATGTCTCCTTTCTTATCAATCCCGCACGCCGACAAATTCATCTGTTTCCGTTCAGCTCTCAAGACGATGCCCATCGCGCTCAGCACGGCAGCGGCCAACGAGCAGCACTACGAGGTCCCCACGGAGCTTTTCCAGCTGTGCCTGGGGAAGCGACTCAAGTACAGGTGAGAGTCGTGAGACTCAGTGCAGGTGAGACCCTTGGAGTGTAGCTTTGGCTGAGAACAGGTGAATCTGGTGCTGCTGAGGTGAGCCAGGTGAGACCCTGTGCGCTTTGCGTCTGCGCGCAGGTGAATCTCAGAACAGTCTCGGCTCAATGCGGCCAACTAGCAGCACTACGAGGTCCCCACAGAGCTATTTCAGCTGTGCCCGGGGAAGCGACTCAAGTACAGGTGAGATTCGTGAGACTCTGTGCAGGTAAGACCCCTTGAGTGCAGTTAGCTTCAACTGAGTACAGGTGAATCCAGTGCGGGTGAGTCTCAACGAAGAGCAGCACTACGAGGTCCCCACAGAGCTCTTCCAGCTGTGCCTGGGGAAGCGACTCAAATACAGGTGAGACACCGTGCAGGTGAGACCCGGTGCAGGTGGGACCCGGTGCAGGTGGGACCTGTGCAGGTGTGGCGGAGGTGAAACTCAGTGCACGCGTGGCTTTGTATAGGCAAAGGGGGAAACGCTACGAGGTCCCAACAGGAGCTTTTCCAGCTGTGCCTGGGGAAGCGACTCAAATACAGGTGAGACCCGGTGCAGTGCAGGTGAGAACCTTGAGTGCAGCTTTTGAGGCTGAGTGCAGGTGAATCCAGTGCAGGTGAATCCAGTGCAGGTGAATCCAGTGCAGGTGAATCCAGTGCAGGTGAATCCAGTGCAGGTGAATCCAGTGCAGGTGAGTCTCAACGGAGAGCAGCACTACGAGGTCCCCATGGAGCTCTTCCAGCTGTGCCTGGGGAAGCCACTCAAGTACAGGTGAGAATCTCTGAATGCAGGTTTGGCTGAGTGTGGATGTGGTCCAATACAGGTGTGACTAGTTTTGAGCCGACTAAAAATTGCGGTCCAGTACAGGTGTGACTCAGTGCAGGTTTTATCGAGTGCAACTACAGCAGAGTACAGGTCACCGTGCAGCTTCGGCTGAGTACAGGTGAGATCCAGTGCAGGTGAGACCCAGTGCAGGTGAGACCCAGTGCAAGTTAGACGACAGACAAATGAACAGGACCACTCTAGACGAAGCCGAGGAGCCGATGTTGGCCATGAACCGCGAGAGGGCGCAGCTGACGCATGGGCAGACGTGCATGGGCGCAGCTGACGCATGGGCAGACGTGCATGGGTGCAGCTGACGCATGGGCAGACGTGCATGGGCGCAGTTGACGCATGGGCAGACGTGCATGGGCGCAGTTGACGCATGGGCAGACGTGCATGGGCGCAGCTGACGCATGGGCAGACGTGCATGGGCGCAGCTGACGCATGGGCAGACGTGCATGGGCGCAGCTGACGCATGGGCAGACGTGCATGGGCGCAGCTGACGCATGGGCAGACGTGCTGATTGCCCTCTTCCCCTCCTCTTCCCCTCTGTACCCTTGCGTTTACCTCTCATGCCACCAGTTGCTGCTGCTGCTTCCTTTCCCCCAAGACCACATTGGATATAGCAGAGAAGCTGATGGGCGCACCAGATGGCTATTTACTGCAACAGGGCGGCACAGGAAGTGCTGACTGGCCTCTTCCCTCTTCTTACGCGCTTTTGAGAGTTCTCAAAAGCTGGCTATTTACTGCAACAGGGCAGCGCAGGAAGTGCTGCTGATTGGTCGCTTCCCTCTTCTTACGCGCTCTTCACCGTTTGCCTCCCCACCCCACCAGCTGCTGCTTCTTCCCCCCTGCGAAAACCACCCTAGATGAGGCAGAGGAGCTGATGCTGGCCGTGTACTGCGAGAGGGCTCAGCTGGTGTGGCGGACGGGCGGCACGTGCTGCTGGTTCCCCTCTTCCCTCTCTGTGCCCCATACCATGCCCTTGCCCCTTCCCCACAGCTGCTGCTACTTCCCCATGGCAAAGACCACATTGGATGAGGCAGAGGAGGAGCTGATGTTGGCCGTGTACTGCGAGAGGGCGCAGCTTGTAGATGGACAAGACGTCCTGGAGCTGGGGTGCTGGTGGGCAGACTGTGGTGGAGCTGGGGTGCTGGTGGGCAGACCGTGCTGGAGCTGGGGTGCTGACTCCCCTCTTTCCCTCTCTGTGCCCCGTTCTCCCGCCCCTGCCACCAGCTGCTGCTACTTCCCTATGGCAAAGACCGCATTGGACGAAGCTGAGGAGCTGATGCTGGCAATGTACTGGGAGGGCGCAGCTGGCGGATGGGCAGGACAGGAAGTGTAAATTGGTCTCTCCCCTCTCTGTGTCCCATCCCATCCCCCCCTCCTTAGCACCAGCTGCTGCTACTTCCCATCCCATCCCTACGGCAAAGACCGCATTGGACGGTGCAGAAGAGTCGATGCTTGAAATGTGCTGCGAGAGGGCGCAGCTGGCGGACGGGCAGGAAATCCTGGAGGAGCTGGGGTGCGGGTGGGGCAGCCTGTCGCTCTCCTTTCTCCTCCCTTCCCATTGCAGTGAGCAGCACTCAACCTGCCTGTTCTCCCGTGCTTTCCCTGCTCCCACCCTCCCCACGTTTCTTCCCTCCCTTGCAGCTGCTGCTACTTCCCCACGGCCAAAACAACTCTTGACGAAGCGGAGGAGCTGATGCTGGCAATGTACTGCGAGAGGGCGCAGCTGGCGGACGGGCAGGAGATCCTGGAGCTGGGGTGCGGGTGGGGCAGCCTGTCGCTGTACATGGGAGAGAAGTACCCTCACAGCCGCATCGTGGGGGTTTCCAACTCAAGCACGCAGAGGGCGTACATTGAGGGCCAGTGCAAGTGAGTTGTGTTTCTCTCTCTTCATCATGAAGCTGGGGGTGCTGCGGCTGTGTTGTTGGGTGGGTGGGGCAGCCTGTCGCTGTACATGGGGGAGAAGTATCCCCACAGCCGCATCGTGGGGGGGTCGAATTCGAGCACACAGAGAGATTACATTGAAGGCCAGTGCAAGTGAGTAGACGCTGCCGTTATGAGTAGATGGGGCTTGGCTTGGCTGGGGTGCAAGTGCGGCAGCCTAGGGTGCTGCAGCTGGGTTGTGGATGGGCAACCTGTTGATGTACGAAGAAGTGTTTTGAGACGTCTCATCCTGCGAAGAACACTCCTTCATACACGTAGCTGGGTTGTGGATGGGCAACCTGTTGATGTACATGGGTGAAGAAGAGAGAGGAGCATTGCTTCTGTCCCTCCTGTGGGTTGCGAGTGGGGCAACTTGTCCCTCATGTGGGTTGCGAGTGGGGCAGCTTGTCCCTCCTGTGGGTTGCGAGTGGGGCAGCTTGTCCCTCCTGTGGGTTGCGAGTGGGGCAGCTTGTCCCTCCTGTGGGTTGCGAGTGGGGCAGCTTGTCCCTCATGTGGGTTGCGAGTGGGGCAGCTTGTCCCTCATGTGGGTTGCGAGTGGGGCAGCTTGTCCCTGGGTGCTGAGGTGTGTTTCTCTCCCTTCATCAGTGGGTCGAACTAATCCGTGCTTGTTGCACTCACTTCGAAATAACCAATCCATGCTCGTTGCACTCACATCAGCATGCTCGTTCCTCAGGAGTTTCCGGTGCACTCCACTCCATCTCTTCCGGTGCATTATCATATTGGCATGAAGCGTGGATGAGCAATGTGTGCATTGTCACATCAGCATGAAGCGTAGATCAGCAATGTGCGCATTAGCATATCAGCATGAAGCGTGGCTGAGCAATGCGCGCGTTATCACAGCAGCATTTTAGGGGTGCTTCTAACAACTCCTGTTAACGTCTCAACTGTCTCCCTTGCACTCTGTGTCCTGTGAAGGGAAGTTGGGCATCAGAAGCATGCGAATTATCCGTCTCTTGCAAATTGACTTTTGAGTCGACTCAAAAGTCGCGAGTTATCCGTCTCTTGCAAATTCTCTTTTCTATTTCTACCCCCTTTCCCTGTGCCAGGAAGCGGGGCATCACTAACGTGCGCGTCATCACTGCAGACATGAATACGTTTCAAGCAGAGGGCACCTTCGACAGAGTGGTGTCTGTAGAGATGTTTGAGGTAAGTGCGGTGTGGTGGGGTAGGTGTAGCTGTGTTGGCAGGAGAGGGAGAGTGTGAATCATCACTGCAGATATGAACACGTCTCAAGGAGAGGGCACCTTCGACAGAGTGGTGTCTGTTGAGATGTTCGAGGTGAGTAAGACGGGTAAGCTGTAGGTGCAGCTGTGTGGCACTACAGTAGCTGTAGGCGTTTCTAGCAGAGGGCACCTTCGACAGAGTGGTGTTTGTTGAGATGTTTGAGGTGAGTGCGGTGTGGTGGGGTAGGTGTGGCTGTGTAACTGGCTGTTTGGAAGGACAGTGCCAATCGAGTGTGCATGATCACTGCAGACATGAACACGTTTCAAGTAGAGGGCACCTTCGACAGAGTGTTGTCTGTTGAGATGTTCGAGGTTAGTAAGATGGGGTAGCTGTAGCCCTGTTAGACTTTGGAAGAAAGACGTACACAAGAGTAGGGATGAGCTCCCAGTTACACTACAATAACTCCCAGTTATTGTTGAAAATTGGGAGTTATTCACCAACGTGCGCATCATCACGTCACGACAGAAATGAACACATTTCAAGCGGAGGGCACCTTCGACAGAGTGGTGTCCGTTGAGATGTTCGAGGTGAGTGAGACGGGGTAGGTGTGGTGTGGTGTGGCTGTGTGGAGGGTTGTTTGGCCGAGGGTTGGTTGGGAGAGGGTTGATTGGCAGGAGTGAGAGAGTGTGAATCATCACGGGAGACATGAACACGTTTCAAGCCGAGGGCACCTTCGATAGAGTGGTGGTGTCTGTGGAGATGTTCGAGGTGAGTAAGACGGGGCAGCAGCCCGAGCTTGGAGGCATGTGCAGGAAGGGCAGGGAGATGATAGAGCTGAAGCAGAGCAGCAACGTGTACATCATCACAACAGACATGGACATGTTCCATGGCTGAATGAAAGGGGTTTTACTTTTGAGAATTCTCACTTTTGAGAATTTACTTTTGAGAGTTCTCAAAAGTAAAATCCACAGCAGACATGGACATGTTCCATGAATGAATGAAAGGGGAATGAATGAAAGGGGAAAGAGGGGGATGAGAGAGAGAGAGTGAGTGAGGGAGAAAGACATCATGTTGCCAGCTGTTGCTGCAGAGTGCGTGCAGCCACATGTTGCCAGCTGCTGCTGCAGAGTGCGTGCAATAGTCCTCATCGTGTCTCCCTCTTTCTTTCTTATCGTGTCTCCCTCTTTCTTTCTTATCGTGTCTCCCTCTTTCTTTCTTATCGTGTCTCCCTCTTTTTTTTTTATCGTGTCTCCCTCTTTCTTTCTTATCGTGTCTCCCTCTTTCTTTCTTATCGTGTCTCCCTCTTTCTTTCTTATCGTGTCTCCCTCTTTCTTTCTTATCGTGTCTCCCTCTTTCTTTCTTATCGTGTCTCCCTCTTTCTTTCTTATCGTGTCTCCCTCTTTCTTTCTTATCGTGTCTCCCTCTTTCTTTCTTATCGTGTCTCCCTCTTTCTTTCTTATCGTGTCTCCCTCTTTCTTTCTTATCGTGTCTCCCTCTTTCTTTCTTATCTCCTCCCTCTCTCCCCCCCACAGCACATGAAGAACTGCCAGCTGCTGCTGAAGAAGGTGGCTTCAGTAGGCCTCATCATGTCTCCCGGTCTCTCTACTCTCGTTCTAATCTTTCCTCCCCTTCTCCCTCCCCCTCCCTTCCCCCACAGCACATGAAGAACTACCAGCTGCTGCTGAACAAGGTGGCATTTTCGCATTTTGGTCACATCATGTCTGTCTCCCTCACTCACACCCTCTTTCTTATCCCTCTCCCTCCCCCACATGCAGCACATGAAGAACTACCAGCTGCTGCTGAACAAGGTGGCTTCAGTAGAACCCATTCTCTCTATCACAAGTAGTTGGTTTTACTCATCCGCATGTCATTTATGCCCTCCCCTCCCCCCCCTGTACCGCCCACAGCACATGAAGAACTATCAGCTGCTGCTGAAGAAAGTGGCTTCCTGGATGAAGCCGGAGGCGCTGCTCTTCATCCACATCTTCACTCACAAGGACTTCGCCTACCACTTCGAGGTACAATCAGGAGAAGCTATAACATGTGTGTGGACTCTCTTCGTGTGGATTCCAGAGTCACCAGTCTCACTGCTCTTCATCCACATCTTCACACACAAGGACTTTGCCTACCACTTCGAGGTGTGGTTAACTGCAGCAGCTGTAGCATGCGTATTATGAGTTATCAACCTGAATAGAGGCGCTGCTCTTCATCCACATCTTCACGCACAAGGGCTTTGCATACCACTTGGAGGTACTAGCATCTGTAAAATGTGTGCAGATGAGCATGCAATCCAGATTACAGGATGACACGCTTCTTCTTCACATGCAGCAGCAGCACGATGCCTCCTCATTAACAACTGCTTCACCACGACTTTCCTCCATATTCAAATGCTTTTGTTTTCTTCGTTTCAATGATGCGGGACCGAATCAAAGGATGATACAGTGCTTCTTCACGTGCAGCACAATGCCTCCTCATAATGCGAAACCGGAAAACTCTTCACATTTATTTCTTTCTCTTCCTCAGGATGGAGGACCGGACTACTGGAAGACACACGGTATTATTTCACGAGCGGCACAGTTTCACCTCGCTGTACTCACCCTCACAACATTCGTCGTCGCTACTTTTGTCCTTTCTGTGATTCCAATGGTTTAAGGATGCGGGACCAGGTGTCCGGGCACACGGTATATCCAAGGCTCCTCAAAACTCGTTTCATTGGAATTATAAAAAGTCATTTCGGTACTTCCGAGGTCACCCGCAACGTTTCCTTCAGGATGGAGGGTTGGATGACTGGATGACTCGGTATTTTCTTCACATGCCGCACCTCCTCATGATGAGCTGTTTCACATTTCTACATTCCTCCTCTCAATAATCGTTCTTTCTATCCTTCCCATTTAGTTTTTGGGTGAGGTTGTTTCCTCCAAGTTACGGGACTCGTCGATTGGATGACACGGCTTTCTTCACGGGCGGCACGATGCTTCCTCATAACCAACGGCTTCACCGTCAACTGCTTGTTTCATTACATCTACTTTGCTCTATGGATCTGCAGGATTTGGGACCAGACAACTGTATGACACACTACTTCTTCACGGGCGGCACAATGCCTCCCCATGACAATGCTCCTATGATCGTCCTTTCTATACTTTCCCAATGTCTTCAGGATGCAGGGCTGGATGACTGGAAGACACAGTACCTCTTCACATGCAGCATGTGTATTTTGAGTCGACTCAAAATACACCAGGGCTGGATGACTGGAAGACACAGTACCTCTTCACATGCAGCATGTGTATTTTGAGTCGACTCAAAATACACCAGGGCTGGATGACTGGAAGACACAGTACCTCTTCACATGCAGCATGTGTATTTTGAGTCGACTCAAAATACACCAGGGCTGGATGACTGGAAGACACAGTACCTCTTCACATGCAGCATGTGTATTTTGAGTCGACTCAAAATATACCAGGGCTGGATGACTGGAAGACACAGTGCCTCTTCACATGCAGCATGTGTATTTTGAGTCAACTCAAAATACACCAGGGCTGGATGACTGGAAGACACAGTACCTCTTCACATGCACCACGATGCCTCCTCACCTCACCTCATCACCAACTGCCTCAGCAGCAATTTCTCCCCGTTCACGTTTACTTTCTTTGTTTCAGGATGCGGGCCCGGACGACTGGATGACACGATACTTTTTCACGGGCGGCACAATGCCGGCCGACAAGCTGCTGCTCTACTTCCAGGACGACCTCAGCATCGCCAACCACTGGTGTCTCAACGGGACTCACTACCAGAGGACTAGGTGAGAGCGAGAGAGAGAAAGAGAGATTGGGTGCACGAGTGGGTGAGTGGGTAAGTGTGCTGCCACAATGCCGGCAGAAAAGCTGCTGCTCTACTTTCAAGATGACCTCAGCATCGCCATTCACTGGTGCTTGAGTGGCACGCACTACCGAAGGACCAGGTGAGAATGAGTATTGCGCATGCGGGTAGCTCTGTGTGCAGGTGTGTGCATTGGTGTTTGTGACAAGCTGCTGCTGAGCTTCCAGGACGGCCTCAGCATTGCCAACCACTGATGCTTGAATGGAAAGCACAACCATAGGACCAAGTATGAGCGGATCCATGGTTCTTCTGTGTGTGCATGTGCATGCACATGCCTGGTGGCGAGACATGCTTCTGCTGCTGAGCTTCCAGGATGACCTCAACATGCCAACCATTGGTGCCTGAATGGCATGCACTACCAACGCACAAGGTAAGCGTGAGGGCATGTTTGTTTGCACGATCATATGTGTGTGAGCTAACGCGGGTGCTAGAACTTGACAGAAAACCTGAGAGCAAGGTGGTGCAAGGTACATGTTGCAGCTGTACATGCCAATGGGTCAGTTCTACTGGGTTGCAGTCATTTGCAGACATTTGTACGATATATGGGTGTGCATGTTTACAGGTTACCATCCCCCCCGAAACTGGGATTTTTGCATCTTGTCACCCACTTTCTGTTTTGTTTCTTGTCTGGTTTGTACAGTGAGGCATGGTTACGTAACTTTGACGCCAACATTGTGAAGCTCCGGCCGATCCTAGCGGAGACGTATGGCAAGGAGGCAGCGACCAAGTGGACGGTGTACTGGCGCACATTCTTCATTGCCGTGGCTGAGCTCTTCGGCTACTCCAAGGGGCAAGAGTGGATCGTCTCCCACTACCTCTTCCGGAAAAAGCAAGCATAATTTGAGAGTGTCGCACTATGCACGGTAACACAATGCAACGGTGATGGAGCCGGAAAAAAAAATATTCATCTGTTGCGAATAATGCTATTGGGAAGCATGTAACCTCGATCCATGTTTTGTCATTCTAGTCAAGTGAGGATAACCCAACATAGCATTCCTTGGTGAATATAGGGTAGCATGTGGACTATCATAAACATGGTCTATGAGCACATAGCCCACGCTATATTCATCGACATTCAATAGAAATGTAACCATGACTGAAGCTGCGAGATCGCAGCATCTATTGTTACGCCTTCTAATCACGATGGCGACTTCCGACAGCGTCAACCAATGGCGGACCACGATTCTTCGCATCAACCAATCCGCGTGGCGCTGCCACGCAAATCTCTAGAAGCTCACTGTCATCCAGAAGTTGTTTCTCCTGGAAACTCCACAAAGCAGCCACATCCAATCGGTCAGCTGGATTGAGAAGGTTTTCACGTGGTGAAAATCGGTTCTCAATCGTAGAGCCTTTTTGCACCACAATGCACCGAATTAAACAGTTCTACATGGCCTTGAAAAACGCGGGAAACACCTTTTGGGGATTTTTACAACTTACCTCTTGGAATTGACTTCCAAGCCGTGATCTCAGCAAGACACGTCTCACTCACTCACCCCACGCTTGGATCTGAGGAAGTACAACCACACCAGCGGTGCAAGATACCACAAGGTCACAGAAATTGACCACCAAGTTCCACTGGCGTCCTCTGAAATAGGGGTCTGATTATATATCTCGACCAGCCACGACCACAGCACAAGCAAGGCCTGACATTTTACAAGCCTTGGCAGAAACAGCTTGCGAGACAGCGGGACTGAGACAGCAGTAGATTAGAAAAATCAGGTGTCGAATACAGGGTCTTCTGTTTCCGTTGTCGTCGTAAAGCCGTCATGGCCTCGTTTCGAGGATCACTGCTTCTGTTAGCAGGCTGCTTGCTTCTGGCTCTTCAAGTCTGTTGTGCGAGGTGTGTGTCATTGTAAACTGTAGTATCCACGATAGCCACCGGCTGGCGAGACGCTCTGCATCTCTCCTCACCCGCTCCGTGCTGAATGTCTTGCCGGTGACTGATCCTTCTGCTCCTGGTGCCACTTTTCACTAATGGCCAACGCACGCACGTGCGAGCGCCAAAGTCCCAATTGGGGAACCATTTCTGCTTGAGATTCTTAAAATCGTTGATTACCTGCCCTTGCATTTGAACTCGCTCCTTCATGCGCCATCCATTTCTCTGATTTCTTTTTAAGCTAACGAATTCTGTGTATTCCCATGGATCGCATTGCCCGGTGGCAAATCGCGCAACTGGACGCATTGCTCCTGATGACTTCGACGGCGCAGTCGCAACTACTACGACATCCTTCAAGTAAGCGTAACGAACAAATAAAGGTGGTACTTTTGTCCGAAGGTTGTATGATCCATCGTTCTAGCAGCGAGGCTGCACGATCGCGGAGGAGTCCTCAAACGAAATCTTGTTAACCTTCCAAGGACAGAGAATATCTAAGAGTATCACAACGATGATACGGAGTGATTGTGTTTGTCGAAAACCATCGAACACACGAATTCGGGAATCAAAGTTAGTTATGCTCCATTAACAGTTCTTCACAACCCACCCTTTCAAATTGAATGCACTCAAGAAATCAAATCCATGACGCGACGGAATCTGTCCCCGTGAAAGTGCCGCGATCGGCCAACGAGGATGAAGCCCTACCAACCAAGTTGTTATTGTCCCGCTGAATCCGTACAGGTGCCGCGATCGGCCAGCGAGGATCAGATCAAGCGTGCGTACCGCAAGCTAGCGCTCAAGTTCCACCCGGACAAGAATCCCGGAGACGAGGAAGCAAAGAAACGGTTCCAGGAGATCGGCAACGGTGAGTCATTTGAGTGGAGTCAGGAAAGTTTTTTACGATCAGTCTGTTAATTTAACTACGGTGAGTCTTCTTTGTCTCTGAAGCAAGGTCTCCCTCTCCCATCACCCGGTGTAACGTCAGTTTGTTAGCATGAGGTCACCACATCTGGCTGCGCCGTTGTCACCTCGTTCCAATGCAACCTCTCCCGCCCTCATCACCTGTTTGCCCTCTCCATTCCACCCACTTACTCACGTTCCCTGACTCCCAGTACGAGTCTTGGGAGAGCTACCAAGGACATGTTTGCGTACATCGATTCCCGTACGGTCTTTGTTGCGTTGATGCCCTGTCCGAATGTCCAGTCGTCGCGGGGATCTACAACCAGCACAGATAGGAAGGCGTAAGCAGCACAACGGGACAGCGCCTCCCTATGTTCCCTGCGCCTAGTTCCAATCTCCCAATTCCCTTTTTCCTGCACGTCCGTGTCTGCTCCCCGCGTACACAATCCCCTTGATCCTCCAGCATACGAGGTCCTGTCGGACGGTGAGAAGCGGCGGATCTACGACCAGCACGGCGAGGAGGGCGTGAAGCAGCACAGCGCGCAGCAAGCCGCTGGGGGTGGCCAGGACATCTTCTCACAGTACGTTCAACGAGATATGAGTGAATTTTTTTGACGTCTAAAACATTCACTCATATCAAGTCGCTCCTCAAGCCGCTGGGGATGGCCAGGACATCTTCCCACAGTATGTTCAACGAGCGATGTTCTTCTTGGAAGGGAATGTTGCCACGGAAGGTCGATGCTTCTGTGTTATAATAGGGAGGTGTTTCTATGCATGCATGAACAGCAAGGCGGAGGACTGGGGGGCTTTGGTCAGGGCATCTTCTCGCAGCACCTGCACTCCAGCAAGAGATGTTTTCTTGGAAGGAAGTTTTTGCAAGGGAAGAGGTCGATGCTTGAAGAGGCATTTTTACACAGGCGTCTTGTATCAAAGCTCTGCACTGTGAAATGAAATGCTCCTTTTGCCATTCCTTTCCCATGGCAGGTTCTTTGGCGGGTTCGGAGGTTTTGGGCAGCAGCAGGAGGAGGAAGAGCAGACTCCGAAGGGAGATGCTGTCACAGTGGACCCGGAAGCATCACCAAAAGATCTGGATAAAACATCTGTCTGTACTGTGAATGCTCCTTGTGCCATTCCTTTTCCATGGCAGGTTCTTTGGCGGGTTCGGAGGTTTTGTCTTTTGAGGCGCCTCAAATATGCTCCTTGTGCCACTGCCCTTCCATGGCAGGTTCTTTGGCGGGTTCGGAGGTTTTGGGCAGCAGCAGGAGGAGGAGGAGCAGACCCCCAAGGGAGATGCCGTCACAGTGGACCTTGAGGCATCATCAGACAGAAGACCTACATAAAACATCTGCACTGTGCAAAAGAAATGTTCCTTGTGCCACTGCTTTTCCATGGCAGGTTCTTTGGCGGGTTCAGAGGTTTCGGGCAGCAGCAGGAGGAGGAGCAGACCCCCAAGGGAGATGCCGTCACAGTGGACCTTGAGGCATCATCAGAAGACCTACATAAAACATCCGCACTGTGAAAAAGAAATGTTCCTTGTGCCACTGCTTTTCCATGGCAGGTTCTTTGGCGGGTTCAGGGGTTTCGGGCAGCAGCAGGAGGAGGAGCAGACCCCCAAGGGAGATGCCGTCACAGTGGACCTTGAGGCATCATCAGAAGACCTACATAAAACACCCGCACTGTGAAAAAGAAATGTTCCTTGTGCCACTGCTTCTCCATGGCAGGTTCTTTGGCGGGTTCGGGGGTTTCGGGCAGCAGCAGGAGGAGGAAGAGCAGACCCCCAAGGGAGATACAGTCACAGTGGACCTGGAGGCGTCGCTGGAAGACCTGTACAATGGCAGGTCGTTCCAGGTGGGTATAACATGACAAGGCCTGTAACTCTCTGTGTGTCTGGGTGGAATGTGAAGTGGTTTTTATCTCTCTGTGTGGACCTAAAGGCGTCGCTAGAAGACCTGTACAATGGCAGGTTGTTCCAGGTGGGTCCCATTAGAACAGAATGTTTCCGTTCTAAGGCGCCCTCTAATGGGGCAGAAAAGAGGTGTGCCCCTGGTTTTCCGGAAAGCAATGATGGAGCTGAATCACTCGAACGTTCATTTTCCCATCCTTGCCCTTTCTTCCCTCGGGCTCCTCTCCTTCTACTTCCCCACATGTGTGGCAGCTCCTCTCCATCTACTTCCCCACATGTGTGGCATGATAAGTAATGTGGTGCAATCAGCGTAAGGCAAGCATGAATTGAGCCGACTCGTCCCACTTTCCTCACCTTCTCCACTCCGTGTGCTTGCCTTGCCTGCCCCCCCCCACAGGTGTGGCGTGACAAGAACGTGGTGCGATCGGCGCCCGGCAAGCGCAAGTGCAACTGCAAGGCGCGCATGGTGACGAGGCAGATTGCCCCGGGCATGTTCCAGCAGTTTACGCAGCAGGTGGTTGGGTGGGTTGGTGCACTAAGGGGGCAGCTGGTGTGTGAGTGGGTTCACACGAGCAGCAATTGCATGCACGTGCAGGGAGAGAGGATGGTGACGAGGCAGATCGCCCCAGGCATGTTCCAGCAGTTGACACAGCATGTGGGTGGATGGGCTGCACAGAAGGGGTGCGTAGGTGGGTGCCTCTAATAGGTGGGTGGGTGCTGTGAACAGGTGGGCGGATGTCAAGAGAACGGTTGGTGCCATAGAGGCGCAACATTGCAATTGAAACTGCAAGGCGCGGATGGTGTCGAGGCAGATCGCCCCAGGCATGTTCCAGGAGGTCACAAAAACGCATCAGTCAATGTGCGTGCAGAGAGAGATGAACCGGCATGTGCGCATCAGGGTGTGTGTCTGGGTCCACACAAACGCATCTGTGCGCATGCAGGTAGAGAGAATCGTGACGAGGCAGATCGCCCTGGAACACTTAACCATGTTCCAGCAGTTCTGGTAGCCGGTGGGTATATGGGTGGGAGCCTGTATAACGTGGGTGGGCGGGTGCATACTATAGGTTAGTTGGAGGAATTCACATCCATAGTATGGGCATTCTTATTCAACAGCCATTCATCCCTCCTGTCATTCTCCTGCTGTCATCCTTCCTTCCTTGTGCCATGAAACATCCATTCTGTACCTTACAGGAATGCCAGGAGTGCCCGAACGTGAAGTACGAGCGCGAGGGCATGCCCATCAACATGGGCATTAGTTGTATACTCATACCTCTTTCCTTGTGCCATGCTCCGTACATTCTGTGCCCACAGGAATGCCAGGAGTGCCCGAACGTGAAGTACGAGCGCGAGGGCATGCCCATCGACGTGGACATCGAGAAGGGCATGAAGGACGGGCAGGTGAGAGCAGTGATGCTCATGGGCAGGTGAGACGGTTAGGGATACTGGGGCAAGTGAGGGAAGGGCGGGAAAATAACATTTGGGCCTACGAGCATGAAGCATCCAAGCAGCTGGGCACTGGGCAGGAAACGAATTGCAGGACGGAATCGGGGAGACATGGAGATGGGTACTTGCTGAGTATGTCCATCACTCTCATATCAACTGCAGCCCTGTTAGACGCGTTTGGTATCAGCCTCTTGAAATAAAAAAATGTTCCCACCTTTCCCTATTACGAACATCTTCTTAAAAAAAAAAAAAAAAAAAATGCAACATGAAACTAAAAGTGCTTCTACTTTGTGTGTTTCAACTGCCATGCCTCCTCACCTCCTTCACTTCATACAAAATAGACTACACTTGAGGCACCTCAGGAATCCAAGCCATTTCTCGCAGTTGGCCTTGCTGTCTCATTCGTTTGTATCGTACATCACGCCCGCCTTATGAGGGAGAGCCCGCTATGGATGGCAACGTGATAAAAGAAGTGTATTGAGACGTTTCAAACACTTCTTTTTAACACGTGGCTGATTCCACCCGTCTACCTGCAAGAACTCGCCTTTTATGAGGAGGGAGAGCCCGTTATGGATGGCGGCCCACTGAGTGAACCTCACTACCATCACATCATGTATCCGTTCGCCGTGTATCCCCTCAACGTATGTCTGTCTGTGTGCGTGCAGGAGATCACCTTTTACGAGGAGGGAGAGCCCGTGATGGATGGCGACCCTGGTGACCTCAAGGTGTGCGCCTTTCTCCCATGCTCTGCCGCCACCCTCCCTCACTCACACTCACCCGCTTGCAATCCCCCCTCCCCCACACTCACGCACACTTCCTTCCCGCTCTTCCGATTCCTTCCCCACCGCGCTTTGGGCCACCATTTTTCTCCCCATCGTTTTGTCTTGCTTTTTGGTTTCTTCCACAGATCCTAGTCCCCAACAATTTTGCCCTCCACGTCTTTCTCCCAATCTTCGTCCCCCCCCCCTCCTTTGTCCCTCCTCTGGTCCCCCCCCAACCCTCCCGTTTCCCACTCTTTGAAGAGATAAGCCGTGTAGACTCGACAAGCAGTTGTTTGAGTGGTACCAGTGCCCTCCTTTATGCTCGCCTTGTATTGTGCATCTTCGTACCTCGCTTGTCGCGCCTTGTGTGTCATGCCTTGCATGCCATGCCTGGGTGTCATGTCTTGTGTGTCATACCGTGCGTGTCACACCTTGCAGTTGGTGATTAGGACGCGGCCGCACAAGCAGTTTGAACGGAGAGGGGACGACCTTCACATGAACCTCACCATCTCTCTCGTACGTCTTAGCACCACTTTTTGTTCTCGACTGTGTCTGTATGTCTCCTGTACGTTGTCACCTGAACCTCACACCATCGTTCTTGTTCGTCTTCACACAACATGGCGTCAAAAGCAGGCCTGCTCCCTTGGCCTTGTATAATCCCTGCCACGTTTTTTAAGGGGGCTGTTACGTCATCCTTCTATTTATGTAAAAGTTCCTGCCCCTTTTTCTCTTGGTCCAGTCAAGCCTAACTTTCTTCCATGTTTACTGTCCGACCAATGACTGACCGTCATGACGCAATGACACGTACTCCCACTCTC
The DNA here is from genome assembly GCA_947470075.1 of Closterium sp. Yama58-4. NCBI lineage: Eukaryota > Viridiplantae > Streptophyta > Zygnematophyceae > Desmidiales > Closteriaceae > Closterium > Closterium sp. Yama58-4. The sequence continues at coordinate 379,507 of CANIUD010000343.1, read as the reverse complement.
GCTACCCTCATGTGCCCCCCCTGTGTTCCCATATTTCCATTATGCCTTTGAATACCCCCTTATGCGTCCTTTCAACTCATGCCGGCAGGTGGATGCTCTTGTGGGTTCAAGAATTCCATCACTCACCTCGACGAGCCCTTGCTCCCAGCCCTGCATTGCCTTATGCTCCACTCTCCTCCTCTCCTGCTCTCCCACTCCCATGCCGGCAGCTGGATGCTCTCGTGGGCTTCAAGCACTCCATCTCTCACCTCGACAACCTCTTTCTCCGATTCCTGTGTTGCCTCGCCCACATCTCTTCCACTCCCATGTGCTTCCATTTCTTGCTCCGATGTTCGTGTTTCCTTTTGCTCCTCCTCTCCTGCCCTCCCAATCCCATGCCGGCAGGTGGATGCTCTCGTGGGCTTCAAGCACTCCATCACTCATCTTGACAAGCATCTCGTGGAAGTCGGCACCTCGGTAAGTACTACCTTTATCAGCACCTCTGTCCCCCCTCACTGTATCGCTCGCTCTCACTCTATCACCCACCTCGACAACCACCTGGTGGAAGTCGGCACTTTGGTAAGTGCTACCTTTATCAGCACCTCTGTCACTCACTCTCATTCCATCACCCACCTCGACAACCACCAGGTGGAAGTCGGCACCTCCGTAAGTGTAACCAGGATCGGTATGTGTAACTGTAACCAGGCATATAAATATCTGCCAGTGCTCAATGTGGGGACTTGTGAGTCTACTCAGAAGCCACACACTCCATTCCCTCACTGCCTTACTCCCACACTCCCCCATCGCCAATAAAGGATTCCTCTACGTGCAGTTCACTGAAGACTTCCCCAGTCTCGTCCTCCCCTCATTTTCTCCTTCACCCCTGGTCTCCTCCCCCTTTCCACACCCCACCCCAACCCTCTCCCCCCTATATAATCACCTCCCTTGCAGGGTGTCACACGGCCAGGGGAGGTGCGGAAAATAAAGGGCGAGGGCATGCCGATTTATGACACCACCAAAAAGGGCGATCTCTATGTGCAGTTCACTGTAGACTTCCCCAAGTCGCTCTCAGAGGACCAGAAGGATGTGGTTCGGAAGACTTTTGGGGCTTCGGGCAGCACGGGCAGCGGCAAACTACATGAGGAATTGTGATTGTTGTTGTCATTGGTGGAATCATTTACTCAAAAAACATTCAAGCAGGTTGTTGGCCTGTTATTAATGTCACATGCCATAATAACTTGCTATAACACTTGCTGTATCAATTGCTGCTGCTGTCTAGCACAACTCATGCAAGCTAGTCGTTCCAAAGGTCTGTCAAATTTTAGTGTGCTTTGAACATGGCAATTCACGGGATGAAATAACTCACGGGGTGATTGGGAGTGAAATATAGGTGTTCATATTATTAGGCTCAGTGACATGCAGATCGTGATTTGCACTCAAAAATGCCCTTAGGGAAGTTTCTTACCAAGTATCTGTCATTCACTAGAATCTACTTAATGACTTTCAAGGTCATAGCGAATTTTTGTTAGCGAGTTTCGTGCCTTTCTTTTCTCAGGGAGTAGCACGGCAGGCCACAGCGACGCATCTTCTGATTGTTCCAGTCCAGACACACGCCCTTGATACCTGAACGCATCACCTGAACGCCGACACTAATTCTTGATACCTTCGAGCGTCTAACAACAAAGGATTAGGCAGCATTTAGCGTGGATTCAATAGCGGGACAAGAATCCGCTGCTTTACAGCGAGTCACGTCTTAGACGAGTCAAAACCCGCGTCGCGAGTTTGCGAGTAATGGAGATCGATAAGCCCGCCGCGGATAGCACCGGAAATACCGCGTCTGACGGCGAGCAGCACCGACGTGGCATTCCAGTGGCGCAGTTTGTTGCTGACGTGGAGGCGTTTCTGGCGGGCAGAGAAGCGCCAGCTGTCATCCAATCGCTGGAGGAGAGGTGATCGACGTTCGGATTTGGATCCGTGTTGTTTCGCAGCTCGACCGCTCTCTTCCTCTCTCCGCCGCTCTCCGCTCCGCCGCTCTCCACCGCTCTCCTCCGCTCTCCTCCGTCGTTCCACGTGTCTCGAAATCACCGCTCGACCACTCTCCTCCGCTCTGTTCTGCTCTCCGCCGATCTCCGCCGCTCTCCTCCGCTCTCCGCCGCTCTCCATCGCTCTTCACCGCTTCCCTCCGTCATTCCATGGGTCTCGAATCGCACCATCCTTTTGCGGTCTTGTGGTTTCATTGGTACACAATTCATGCCATTGTTTCGTTGGCACTGGATTTGCGCCTTTCGCTGGTACCATAGAATCATCTTTTCATTATTGCATCTGCTGCTGTTGCCCCTGTTGTCAGTGCCTTTCCTGTTATTGTCTGTTATTGCCTCTTCTGCTACTGCGTTCCTTGTGTTGTTCTCTGGGCAATCGATATTTCAAAAAGAGTGTCTTTCATCCCTTCTCTCACTGTTCCTCTCTGCATCTCACCGCACTCCACCCATCCCCACCTGTCAGGATGCAGCAATACAAGCTGCTGGAAATCAAGCTGCTCACCCAGAAGAGGGATCTACAGGTATGCGCTCGCTCAGAAGAGAGATTTCCAGTATGCATTAGCATATGAACGATGCCTAAGCATCCGGTATGCTTAAGCTAGGAATGAGCAGGCTGGTCTGGTCTGGGTCAGACTGGTTCGTATGACACCCAGGCCGAACCTCTGAATTGGCATCTGCTCCGCCCGCCCTGTTTCGGCCCTCGGTTAGGGGTCGGGCCAAAATGGCCTGCCACGCATCGCGGCCCGGGTCGAGCCGAAATGGTCTGGGTTGAGCCGAAATGGCCCGGGTTGAGCCGAAATGACCCGGGTTGGGCCGAAATGGCCCGAGTCCTTTTTGTCCCTTCCGACCGGATCTTGGAGCTCAGTTTCAATCTCCAAGTGATAAAAAGTGTTGTTTTGAGACGTCTCAAACCAACAGTTTGGATCTCCAAGTTCCTGCGCTTACCAGGCTGCCCTTATCCACTATATGTCCTAGTACTACCAAGCAGTCGTTTCTACCGTTTTTATTTAGTTCCAAGTCGGAATGTAAGACATTTGGCTAAGGCATGCCGTAATCTGGACCACATACATACTGATATAGAATGCAGGAACCGTTTTGACAACTGTCCCTTGCAAAAATCGGGCACAAACGCTATTTCGCAACAATGTGACTATCATGTAGGTTACCATGGGCTTGCCTGGGCTGGCTCGGGTCGGGCCGAAAAGGGTTTGGCTCGGGCTGGGCCAACCAGGGCCGAACCCAGGCTGGCCCAGTTCAACCAGGGCCGAACCCAGGCTGGCCCAGTTCAACCAGGGCCGAACCCAGGTTGGCCCAGTTCAACCAGGGCCGAACCCAGGCTGGCCCAGTTCAACCAGGGCCGAACCCGACCTGACCCGTGCTCATCCCTAGGTTTAGCTGGTGGCGGCCTGGCAGCAGGCGAAATGAGTGGTCAAAGTACAGTCAGTGGTGAAGGACTCACAGATAGCCGCCCTCGCACGGGAGCTGTAGGCATGTCAGGCATGTCAGGCATGTCAGGCATGTCAGGCATGTCAGGCATGTCAGGCATGTCAGGCATGTCAGGCATGTCAGGCATGTCAGACATGTCAGGCATGTCAGGCATGTCAGGCATGTCAGGCCTGTCAGGCATGTCAGGCTTGTCAGGCATGGTAGGCATGGTTGGCGAGGAGTGTTGCTGAGTGCGAGAGGAGCACTGCTGTGCTGCTAAAGCAGCACAGCTGCGGGTTGATTTGGAAGGTCTTACAGCTGCTGCTGCTAAGGCCCTCTCTTTCTCCTCCATAGGACCCTCCAAATCAATCCGCAGGTTGCTTCTCCTTGTTTCCTCTGCACTACTCCTTGCTTTTCTCGTTGTGTGTGTGTGTGTGTGTGTGTGTGTGTGTGTGTGTGTGTGTGTGTGTGTGTGTGTGTGTGTGGGTGTGTGTATTTATATATATTATATATATAAAGCTCTCTTCCCTTCTTTTCCTTCCCTTCCACTACCTTTCCTTCCCTTAACTTGCCTTCCCTTCCCTTCCTTCTCGTCCCTTCCCACCAGTCAAAGCTGCCAGACATAAAGAAGAGCCAGGAGATTGAGCAGACGCACAGCTTCTCTTCCTTTCCTCATGCCCTCATCTTTCATCATCTTCCCCTTTTTCCCCTCCCCCCCCCTCCCCTCCCATTCTGTCCCCTCCCCTCCCCTCCCCTTCTCCTCCCACCAGTCAAAGTTGCCAGACATCAAGAAGAGCCAAGAGATTGTGCAGACGCTGGTGAAGAAACGGGAAGAAAAACAGGTAGGTGCATGCATCTGAATGTAAGGTTCACTCGCAGATGGTGCAGACGGTGCATGCATCTGAATGGAACAGATGGTGCAGACGGTGCATGCATCTGAATGTAACAGATGGTGCAGACGGTGCATGCATCTGAATGTAACAGATGGTGAGAGGATAGCAGAGGCGTTTTATATGCAGGAAGTGGTCTGGCATGAACTTGAATCAGAGCCAAGAGATTGTGCAGACGCTGGTGAAAACGATAGGAGAAGCAAGCAAGATAGGGCGGGTTGATTTGTGAGAGAGGATAGCAGAGGCGTTTTACATACAGGAATTGGTGTGCAGACGCTGGTGGAGACGAGAGGCGAAGCAAGTAGCGCGGGCTGATTTGTGAGAGCTTACTCGCTCTGAAGATGAAGAGGAGAGAGGAATCGTGCATGTCATGATGTTCACTTGCAGTTGGTGCAGTTGCTGGTGAAGAAAAGAGAGGAGATGCAGGTAGGGTGGTTTGGTTCGTAGATAGATGCACGCTCTCATGCTCCTCGCTATCACGCTCCACACTCTGATACCGACAAAAAGGGAGGGGAAACGCTCTCCGTGGAGTCCTTGGTGTTCCCTCACAGATGGTGCGGTGCAGTTGCTAGTGAAGGAAAGGGAGGAGATAACCCTATGCGGATCGGTGCGTACATGCTCTGATACGCATGCAAATTTTCATATCCGGATTCTTATGCCCAAATGCAAGTTGAGATCCGTCTTTTCCAAGATCCGTCTTTTCCATGATCCGTCTTTTCCATGATCCGTCTTTTCCATGATCCGTCTTTTCCATGATCCATCTTTTCCATGATCCATCTTTTCTATGATCCGTCTTTTCCATGATCCATCTTTTCCATGATCCATCTTTTCCATGATCCATCTTTTCCATGATCCGTCTTTTCCATGATCCATCTTTTCCATGATCCCTCTTTTCCATGATCCATCTTTTCCATGACCCGTCTTTTCCATGCTCTGTCTCTTCTCATGACCTTATGTCCATTCCTCTCCTCCTCTCTTCTCAGGGCGGCAATATCGAGGCGCCTCAAAAGCGTGTTCTGAGATGTTTCAAAACACGTCTCAAGACGGCGCCTCAAAAGCCGTTGCTGTCCTCCCCTCTCCTATTGGCAGCGAGTGTGTTTGAACTATGTGCTGCCCGATGGGGTGTTTGACCGTGCAGACGTGAAGGATGCGGAATGTTGCACATTTGACTGAGCTCACTTCCTCCCCTCCCCTCTCCTCCTCCTGGGAGCAAGTCTGTTTGGACTACGAGAGATGAGAATTTGCCCCGCGCGGGTCGGGCCGGCTTGACCCGACCCGAATTCGGGTCAGGACCAGGGAAATCGGGTTGGGCTTTTGGCCCGATCCGATTTTGACACACTGGGGACGAAACCCTAGGTCAAATTGTTGTCGAGGGGTTCTTTATCCCCTCGACATCAGAACCTACCCATGCTCTCAATCTTGCCTAACGGCAGCAAGCAAGCAAGTCACCTAAGCTTAGAAACTACTTAGTTACAACCCGTTCAAACCGCATTGACAGACATGTATAGCTGTTTACTATCGTATCCTGCTGTTAACGGAAAATCGCCATGCAGGAGTGGCGTTTTTTTTACAACTTTGCGCTTTTTTTTTAGCGATACTTCAATTCACAGGCTGCACGCCTTGTTTTAGGCCAGCAGTTGCTCATAGGCGCGCCAGCAACTAACTTTGCACAATTTCGTAGAGGTTCTTAGGGGCCGCGTGCATTGAGACGTCTCAAAACACTTCTTCGATTTCGTAGAGGTTCTTAGGGGCCGCGTGCACGGTGTAGGGGTGGCCACGGGCAAGGTGCTGGCGCCAGGGTATGGGCGGGTCATCCTGGCCCGACCCGACCCGACCCGTACCCGGGTCCAAGTTGACCCGAGTGTGTAGGCCCGGGTCGGGCCAGAACCTTCAGGACCCTGGCCCGAGCCCGGCCCAACCTGGCCCGACCCGACCCGACCCGACCCAACCCGACCCGGGAGCCCGTGTGGCCCGGCCAGGTCGGGTTGGGTCGGGCCGGGCCGGGCCGGGCCGGGCTGGTTGCTCATGTGCTTTTGAATCGACTAAATAACCTCTGAGTCGACTCAACCCCCTGATGGCAGCAAGTCCGTTTGGACTATGTGTTGGCCAATGGGATGTTTGCCCGAGCAAACGTGAAGGATGCCCGAGCAAACGTGAAGGATGCCCGAGCAAACGTGAAGGATGCCCGAGCAAACGTGAAGGATGCCCGAGCAAACGTGAAGGATGCCCGAGCAAACGTGAAGGATGCCCGAGCAAACGTGAAGGATGCCCGAGCAAACGTGAAGGTTGCCCGAGCAAACGTGAAGGATGCCCGAGCAAACGTGAAGGATGCCCGAGCAAACGTGAAGGATGCCTAGAGGTTTCACTTGCACTTCTCTTCCTCCCCTCCGCTCCCCTCCGCTCCCCTCCGCTCCCCTCCGCTCCCCTCTCCTGCTGGCAGCAAATGCGGCTGGAATGGAATATATGTGGGCCGACGGGGAGTTTGCCTGCGTGAGGAGACGCGAAGGATGCGGAATGTTGCACAGTTGACTGAGCTCACTTCCTTTCCTCCCCTCTTTTCCTGCTGGCAGCTAGTGCGTTTGGACTATGTGTTGGCCCATGGATGGGGTGTTCGCCCGAGCAGACGTGAAGGATGCTTGTGCGTTATGCTCTGACGGTTAACTTGGTCCGCTTCTCCTCTTCCCTTCTCCTCTTCCCTTCTCCTCTTCCCTTTTCCTGTTGATCGCAGCAAGTGCGGCTGGACTATGTGTTGGCTGATGGCGTGTTTGCCCAAGCAGGCGGGAAGGATGCTTCACATCCTCCTCTTAGCTCAAGGGTTAACTTCCTTACTGCCCCTTACCTTTCTCCTGCGGGCAGCAAGTGCGTTTGGACTACGTGTTGGCGGATGGGGTGTTCGCTCGAGCAGATGTGAAGGATGCAGGCTCGGTGTGCCTGTGGCTGGGGGCGAATGTCATGGTGGAATACCCTTTTGATGAGGTCAGCGCTGTGTCAGCATGATGTCAGCATGATGTCAGCATGTGATGTCAGCATTATGGCTCACTAAGCAGAGAACAGAGTGACGTGAAGGATAATGAGCATACCCCTTAGTGAGCATGGACTCGGTGTGCCTGTGGCTGGGGGCGAACGTCATGGTGGAATACCCTTGTATGAGGTCAGCATGATGCCAGCATGATGTCAGCGTGATGTCAGCATGCGGTCAGCATGATTAGAACATGTGATGTCAGCTTGTGCAGGCAGTCAGCACAGAGGAAAGCTTGGAAACAAGCAGGTAAGAATGCACATGCGTGAGTGAGTGCATGCATGCAATGCATGTGTGATGCAAAGCAGCTAAGGATGCGGACTCGGTGTGGCTGTGTGGCTGGGGGCGAGCGTGATGGTCAAAGGCTCTTTCAGTGAGTTCAGCATCATGCCAGCTGCGTGTCGTTTGATGGCAGCATGTCGTTTGATGGCAGCATTATTGCGCACGATTGATAGAAACAACATTCATATTCACTCGTAACAGATGCCGACTCGGTGTGGCTGTGTGGCTGGTGGCGCAAGGGAAACGTGATGATGTGGAGAATGTGATGTGATGGCATCATGACGTCATCATGTGATGGCAGCATGACGTCATCATGTGATGGCAGCATGACGTCACCATGTGATGGCATCATGCGATTGATGAGGTTTCGATGTGGCAGTGATGCTATTTCTAAGGGCGCCTAAAGGACCTGGAGATGCTAGCACATGGCGATGATGGGGTGGGAGTGGACCCTTTGATGATGTCAGCATTTGATGATGATGGCAGCATGTGATGATGTCACCTAAGATGGCGCTGTAGCAGTGAGTAGGATTCGATCAATAGACAGTTTGATACTTCTCTTGTGCTTGTGTTCAGTTCACTTGCTGTCTTTCAATCCCACCCCAATTCCACCCCAATTCCACCCCAATTTCACCCAGGCTCTGGCTCTGCTGGCGCGCAATGAGGAGAACGCCACGAGCAGCCTCGCTGCCATCGATGGTGACCTTCTTTTCGTGCGCGATCAAATCAACATCACTGAGGTGAGATATTGCATCCATGTTATCGTATCTGGTCTCCACATCATCACATCTGGTCTCCACATCATCACAGAGGTGCATACAGTATCTCCATCTTGTTACAGCAATCTCCTTATTCTCACGGTTGATGGTACAAATGGTACATTTGGTACATATTACACATATGGTACTTTGATGACATCACATCTTGTGGTACCAATGACCGTACACACAATATCAGCATATTATGATATGTGATGGCAAAAACATCGTTATCTCCGTATTATAACGTCTAGTGGTACCGGTGCATGTATTCGGAGTACACAAGTGGATGCGCACAGCAGTTCTTTTTCAATGTGAGGATGCTCTGTAGTGTGACTATAGCAAGGCTATACAGTTATGTTTGGTGCAAGGCGCCCTGTTTGAACTTCTTTAACAGTGTTTTCTTCATTGCATGTGCTGTCCCAATCGCGGGTATATACTGTTACCAGAAACCGTAATCCTGTTTTTCTCCTCTCCTTTGTATCGCAGGTGACTGTAGCGAGGGTGCACAATTGGGACGTTCAGCGCAGAAGAGCAGCCGGAGCTGGAAGCAGCGCCAGTGCCTTGAGGGAAGAGATTGCTGCCTGAAGTTATTGTTTCCCCAATGAAAAACGGTATTTCGAAATCACTTTTGAGAATTCTCAGAAGTGATTTTCCTACGAAAAACGGTATTTCTATGCAAAAGATGTACCGTGCATGTATCAACCTTGGTAGATAAACCTATAAGGAGGGTGGGTGGTACCAAAGAGACCAGCCCAACTATACCTGTTCTTTGGGAAGACTGAATCCTGCACACTTGTTTCTAGAACACTTACATAATCTAATAGAATCTTGACAAAACACTACTTGGGTTGTTTGTCATTTACCAAAGCCCAACTACTGTAAATCCATCCCTTCAAATGCGATAGCATCCAGGGTCCCATTCCCCACTATCTCATACACCACCCCGCTCGCCGTCTTATCCCCCGACTGGTGGAAAACGCATGGGTACGCCTTGGTCACCTTCGAATACACCTTGATCTCCACACCAGTCCCTTGCACCTCATATTGTTCCGACCTCCGCCCGCCCAGCAGCTCTATCAGAGCATTGTAGTGGTCCAGCTTGATAAACGGCGGCGGCGCTGCCTGCCTGGCTTCTTCTAATACTGCTGGGGTGACGTTTTGAGGAATCAGGGCCTGCACCGGTCCAGGAAGAGAGCAGAAATATCGCAGCATGCCTGGTGCAGGAGCAGCAGATGGGGTTAAAGAAGAATCATATTTAGTAACCAAGTCTTTGTTGGTTGGCTTGCTACCTCCCTGGCTGTCTGTTACTGGGTCTGGGTACGGCGTCCGTGGGAGGGAGTTGAATAGGAACGGCTGGGCCAAATACGCAGCCACAAATTGCCGCTGATCCTCCATACAGTCAGTCGTATACGTCGCATCCATCATTTCGCCGAGAGCCCACGCGTACCCAACATATGACCCTGCGTTGACGTGCCGATTTGGAAAGGGAGATCTCAGCTTCTGAGGGTAGAAGGGGATGACGTCACCCGTTGGATAGGCGAACATCTCAGCTCCGAAGACGATAGGAGCGTTAAGAGACAGAAACGCTTTTATTAGCAAATCTGGTCCGCATAGCTGCCTGTTTGGCAGCAGCAAGACGTCATCAGCATCTGTTACAATCACAATTCGGTCTTTTGGCAGTGTCCTTAGGTACTCTCGATAGTATCTCACACGACCGCCTAGGCCCTGCCAGGTCTCATTCAAACCCAGCACCGCAAGCTGAATCCCGTTCATCTCGCAGAACTTAGCTAAGCGCTGAACGCCTTTTCCACACCGGGTGGAGAAAGTGATCCATTCGATGCTGCAGTTGGAGTAGGTGAAAGCTGACGTTGGCTTTAAGTCGCGAGGATCTACTGTGGGGTCATATGTGACTCGGCAACCATCCTTTCCCCCATTGTCTCCCGCTCCCTCACTGCTACTACTGCTTGTAAGGTAACTTGTAAGGTAACGCTCTGTCCCTGGATTGGAGATTTCCCCCCTGGATGATCTTGGATCGGCAGCCGCAACTTTGCGCCCCCTGATACTGCCAAGTTTGCTGGAGCTGCTGCTGCTGCTGCTGCTGCTGCTGCTGCTGCTGCTGCTGCTGCTGCTGCTGCTGCCGCTGCTGCTGTCATAACCACTCTGCTGCTGCTGCATGATGGGCTGGTAACGAGTTCTTTTTCCGCTTTCAAAGCCTGCTTTACCGCGAACAGCAGCAGCGTTCACCACATCGGAGCATGCAATACCGCGGAAAAACGACGTGCCAGTGTGAATGCCACGATACGCAACACCCACGCCGACACACGAGTCTAAGTAATCGCGAACCGCCATGGCATCTGGGCTCACGCGGGAGGAGAAATGATACAGCCAGAGCATCAGCAGCGCTAACGAGGCGGCGGCGGTGACAGTTACGACTGAGGCTCCCTTAGCTACACAGCAGAACAGAGACAGAAACTGCAAGCGGGAGGGTAGTAGACTGAGCCTGGCAGACCCTGCGGCCATTGTAGTACGAAATGTCTATAGTTTGTATCAATCTGGCACGACTAGTGGCAGGCACTACAGCTAGTAGCTGTAACGTAACAAGCAAGAAAATGGAACCTAAGTCAGTACGAAATCCCTGGCTTGATACCAGAAAACTGCCATAAAATACACCCCTTCGGATTGCCGCGCTTTCAGTAGCGCCGCAAGCCAAATCCATGCCTGGGGGCCACCGATAGGTGGTCCGGGTTCAGAATCGGCGACGCGGCGGAGGAGTTACCGTTGCACACACACTCGGGGAGGGGGTTCTCGCTCACAACATATTGTCGGTCGCACCGACAACTAGGGCAGGTTGGATGTATCGTTAAACAACATTCGCTTAGAGCTGACGATTCTGTACGGGATTTTATTTCGAAATCCTGGCGGGAAGAAATCGCAGGCCGCCTGCGACTTTCAGTGTAGCCTCCAGACCCTAACGTTTTGGCGATGATTATTTCCGCCATGGATGACATTTTCTGGCGCGGAAATATCATCGGCAGACCTAAAGTTTTGGCGATTCCGCCACGGAATGAGATTTTCGCAACTCGCGGATGAGTCTTTCCAAGTCAAACGCTGCACGTTCTTGGGGTACGGGGTTACAGACCTTGCGTGACCTGGATAGATCTCCAAGAACTAGAACTACGTCGGGGTGAATTACGACAAGAAAGGAGACATCGTCGTGCATCGTACATACTGTATACAGTCTCAGGCTGTAGTACAGTATCCCGAGCCAGAGCCCCCGCGAATACTATTCCTAGTAGGGGCGCGGCGGAATGGACGGTGACGCTACTATTTAGTTAGCTTGGTGAATGGCGATTTGTGGTAAAGCTCGCTAGTTAGTTGGCGGGGGTGGGGAGACGGTTGGCGGGGGGGGGGGGGGGGGCGGGGGGCGAGAGAAAACGCTGAGTCGGAGGGACTTGTTCGTTGGAGTCAACCAAAGCCCAACGACTCATTTGACAAATGTCGCAGGCTGGAAGGTACAGCAGTGTAGGGTTTGACAAACGTCGCATGACAAAGCTGCCATTGAACCCACGCCCTGCGACGTCATTCGACATACGTCGCATGACAACGCTGCGATTTGGGTTGCTACAAAAGTTTCAGACTGTACGCGTGGGTTCAAATCCCACTCTCGACAATAATATAGCGTGGAGGATCTTCTCTCACCATCTTCCCGCCAAAAAAACTCGCTACTTTTCGCGCTTGGCAACCTCAGGCCTCCAAATCCTTCCCTTCCACCGCCACCCTATTCGCAGCGGCATCTCTGGCCGGCCACTGCAGTGTATGATACAAGATTAATCCGAAGTCACCCTAGGTCTGTCATCCCTCCATGAGCGTCAGCAGACTTGAGAGACTCAACCGTCCGCGAGTTATGACAATCTATGATTCCGCGGTAGAAATACGAGTAAGAGCGTGGAACAAGCAGTTGTGGTAACCAAAATCCGGATTGCGCTTCCGGCAGTCGTCGCCACGGGCAATTCGGGTTTCAGCGAACGTGGTTACCATCTCGGGTTCTGGCGGTTCCACGCCCTAATCGCCAAAACGTCAGGTCTGGCGATTTTCCCACACGACTCTGACGACTCACTAAACCGGATTTTGATCGTTCGTTTAGACTTTCAGTGAAGTCTTCCTTCGAACGGATTAGCCCAGCGGCTTCACTAAAGTCTTTCCAGTCTGACAACAGATAGCCCGCATTGCCTGTGCACACACTTCAAGTTTTAGATACCTGTATGAATCCTCTCGAGCCGCATTACTCTACTACAAAAAACTGCATCCCTTGAAAAAGAGATCCAATATTCCAAAGTTGTACACTCGATCGGGTACTTTCGCAGGGATTGCCGCGTGAGAGAAATGGCGAGTGCAGTGTGGAGCCGAACTGGACGACGAAGCGCGCCAGGCCGAATCTCTTTTCCATGTCTTAGTAATTTGTTCGTGATAGACCACGACTTGCCTCTCGACGTCTCCTGGCTGTCATCGCTCTGGTTCGTCGCGAAGAGGGCCTTCCAAGTGTCTTTTCTGGCAACTATGGCGTTCGGGATGCTGCTAGTTTGGGTGTACAAATTCTCGTCCGGCGCGAGTCCCGGTGTCGCAGCCTTTCGCGATTCCTTGGACTCGTGCGTTGGAGTTGGCCTAGCGTACAAGGGAATGCACAGCATGCCGTTTTTCCGCGGAATTGCGTGCTCCGATTTGGTGAACGCAGCAGCCATACGCGGGAAATCAGGCTTCGAAAAGGGAAGCAGATTTCATTACCATCACCGCAGCAGCACCAGCGGCAGCAGCAGCAAAGTGGAAACTAATTTAGGTGCAGATTTAGGAGCAGACATGTCGGAAAGAGACGGTTGCCGAGTCTTGTATGATTCCAGTGTTGACGCTCGCGATATAAAGCCCACCTCTTCATTCACTCACTCTGGCTGCAAGATAGAATGGATAACTTTCTCCACCCGGTGTGGGAAAGGCGTTCAACGCTTAGCTAAGTTTTGCGACATGGTGGGAGTTCCGTTTGCGGTGCTTGGTCTGAACGAGACGTGGAAGGGACTTGGCGCGCGAGTGAGATACTATCGGGAATATTTGAGGACTCTCCCGCGTGATCGGATTGTGATTGTAACAGACGCGGACGACGTCTTGCTCCTGCCAAATCGAGAGCTTTGCGGACCAGATCAGCTCGTCAAAGCATTCCTTTCACTAAACGCTCCTGTCGTTTTTGGAGCAGAATATTTTGCCTACCCGACAGCACAAGCCATCCCGTTTTACCCGCACAAGCTGGGGTCTCCTTTTCCAAATCGGCATCTTAACGCAGGGTCCTATATTGGGTACGCGTGGGCTTTATCGGAGATGATCGACGCGACGTACACGAGCGACTGTATGGAGGATCAGCGACAGTTCGTCACTGGTTACTTGACCCAACCATACCTCTTCAACTCCCTCCCACGGTCGCCTCACCCTGAAACGAATTTCACTTCGATACAGTCACTTCTGTCCCAACAAACAGAGTTGGCAACTACAATTGAAGCAACCCCTCACGCAAACAGGAAATTGCAAATCGCCTCCTCTCCCCTCAAGGCTGCTCCCGGCACTCTGAAATACCTATGCTCTCTACCCGGCCCGTTACAAGACCTGATTCCAGAGGATGTTACTCCGGAGAAGCTAGAGGCGGCCAGGCAGGCAGCGCCACCGCCGTTTATCAAGCTGGACCACTACAACGCTCTGATGGAGCTGCTAGGCGGGCGGAGATTCGAGCAGTTTGAAGTGCAGGGGACGGGAACCGAGATCAAGGTGTTTTCTAAGGTGACTCAGGCTTACCCGTGCGTTTTTCACCAGTCGGGGAATAAGCTGAAGAGGGGGGTGGTGAATGAGATAGTGGAGAATGGGACACTAGATGCCATCGCATTTGGATGAGCTGCTGACTTGCAGTTGATTAGCTTCTGTTCTGTGTTGCATTGCATGTGTTGTTACTGGCTGATTGTATGTGCCTATGTGTGGTCACCTTGCCTGAAACTGTAAGCTCAGAACTAAAGGTGTTAGACCACACATGGTGTTCATGCAGCCAAATGAAGCCCTTCTAGGGCCAGGCCAGTGCAAGAACCCTGATGTGTTCATGTTACTCTCGAGAATTCTAAAAAGTGCAGCAGAGCAGTCGAGATGGTGTTCATGCTGCTGACGAATGAAGCCCTTCTAGGGCCAGGCCAGTGGAAGAGCCTTCATCACCTGCTTTCCGTTCTCGTTCCTCATTACCGCCGGCTGATTTTTTCGATGTCCCAGAAAGACCAATCCCTCTGCTTTCACTGCCCCCCTCCCTCCCTCCCTCCCTCCCTCCCTCCCTCCCTCCTTCCCTCCCTCCCCCCCTCCCTCCCTCCCTCCCTCCCTCCCTCCCTCCCTCCCTCCCTCCCTCCCTCCCTCCCTCCCTCCCTCCCTCCCTCCCTCCCTCCCTCCCTCCCTGTCAAATGATATATATGTGTGATATATATTGGTAGGCTGTAGTGGGGTAGATGTTATAGGGGATAACACTTTAGGGTTGTGTTATTTTGTACCAAACTCTCGATAGTCAATCCAACCTTGCCTGATTCTCTCGACATGGCATCTAGAGCAGGTTCCTAGACCTAAGCTTAAGGGCCCACCATGTACTAAGTTACCTCCCCAACGGCCTGCCTACCTGCCTTACATACGTGTCTGCCTAGCCTGCTGCCCGCGCGCGCCTCGGCTGCGCGCGCACGCCTTTTTTTTTACCGCGCACAGCTGCTGCCAGCCGCGTCGCGCCCCGTAGGTCGCTTGTGCAGCCCGCCCTGCGCCCGCGCGGCCCGCAGCTGCCCTGCGCACCGTCCGTGCAGCCCGCGCCGAGCCCGCACGGCCCGCACTGAGCCCGCGCAGCCCGCGCCTAGCCCGCGCGGCCCGCACTGAGCCTGCGCAGCCCGCGCGCAGTCCGCACGCGGCCCGCGCACCGCCCGCGCAGCTCTCGTCGCGCCCCGCCAGCCTGCGCGCGGCCTGTCACTGATCTGCGTGTTTCCTTACCTGCTCGCATTGCGCCTGTATCAACTGCCTACCTGATACGGTTGCCTGTTGCCTGAGCCTGCAGCCTTTGCCTGCTACCTGTGCCTGCTGCCTGAGCCTGCTGCCTGAGCCTGCTGCCTGAGCCTGCAGCCTTTGCCTGCTGCCTGAGCCTGCTGCCTGAGCCTGCTGCCTGAGCCTGCTACTTTTGCCTGCGCTGCAACCATGGCGACCCTTACTGTTCTCGCCTTTGAGTCTGACGGCCGCCCCATCGAGTTTGACACCTGGCTTAGTGACCTGCGCCTTTACCTTATGACTGACGTCGCAGACGGAGTGTCACTGCTAGCCTATGTGACCGGCACTGTCCCTACTCCCGCTGAGACTGCTCCTGCCCCTGAACGAGCACAGTGGGAGCTCCGCGATGCAGTCGCGCGCATTTCAACCAGCTTAAGACTGCTCAGACGCTGTATGATGCTGTCGTTGCCCGCTATTCCGCCCCGGCCACAGCCACCGTTGGTAGTCTCATCCTGCCTTACCTGTTCCCAGACTTAGCCTCGTTTCACACTGCTGCCGACCTTATCACTCACCTCCGCGCTAGTGACGCCCGCTTTCGAGCCGCTCTTACCGACGAGTTCCTCGCCACGAACCGCCCCCCGCTGTACTTCACCCTCTACATCCTCGTCACCCGCCTCCCTGACACTCTTCGCTCTGTCAGAGATTACTTCCTTGCCAAGGATCCTCCAACTATCACTCTGGACGACTTCGAGCAGCAGCTGGTCGCAGCAGAGAAGAACATCCTCGCTGTCGGTGCTGCTCGTGGCACTCCCCGCACTCCCCTCTTTGAGGGGTGCTCCCCCTCCCCTCTTGACCCCTCCTACGCCTCTGCTGCTACTGCTGTCGACTTCCTCGGTGCGGAGAAGGTCGCAGCGGCTTCCGCTCCTGGTGGGAAGCGTGGTGGTGGCAGGGGCGGCAAGGGTGGCAGGGGTGGCGGAGGTGGCGGTGGAGGGAGCGGTGGTGGAGGCGGCGGGGGTGGTGGAGGTGGTGGGGGTGGCCGTGGAGATGGAGGCGGTGGGTGGGGTGGCGGCAGGACCGGGGGCGGTGGAGGCGGCGGCGGCGGTGGTGGGGGAGGAGGCAGCGGCAGTGGCGGTGGAGGTGGGAGTGGGGGTGGATCTGGCCAGAAGGGTGGCCAGCAGCAGCAGCAGCAGCAGCAGCAGCCACAGCAGCAGCAGCAGCTTCCTCCCCTCACCTCCCAGCAGCTCAATGACTGGTATGCTGGGCGTGGGGCGTCTCGGGGTTCTGACCGCTGCCCCTATGTCATTCGTACTGGCCCCCGCAAGGGTCGCCCCTGCAACGGTTTTCACACTGAGTATCGTTGTTTTGCTAGGCTTAGTGACGCCTGGCGTACCAAGTATCCTGATGCTACTGAGTTCCCCAACTGGGCAGAGCTGCTTAGGCGTGATGTGCCTATCTTTGATCTGGACTATGATGTTATTCTTGCTGCCATGTATGCATTGACTGTTAGTGCTGAGGGTGACTGCTACTTGTGTGTGCCGCCTGACCCTGGTATTGACCCCGGTATAAGGGCTGCAGCCCTAGGTGCTAGTGAGTCTGCTCCCCTTGGTACTGAGTCGGCTCAGGCCTTGCACACGTTTACACTTGACTCTGGTGCTTCCCGCTGTTTCTTTCGCGATAGCACCACCGTCACTCCCCTCCCTGCACCTGTCCCTGTCTCCCTGGCTGACCCCTCTGGGGGCCCAGTGCTTGCACGAGCCACGACTGTGCTCCCGTGCCCGGCGGTCCCGTCTGGTGAGCTGTCAGGTCTCCACGTTCCCTCGTTCTCTACGAACCTGGTGAGCAACGCCGTCCTCCAGGATCACTGGGTTGACACCTGGACTCCTGGAGGGCAGCGTGTGGCGATCTGCACGTGCTCCAAGACTGGCCGCCACCTGGCCACGTTCACTCGTGAGCCGGGGTCCAGTCTGTACACCCTCACCACTGTTTCACGCTCCGCTCCTTTGTCTCCGCAGCTGTACGCGTCTGCTCAGGTAGCTACCCAGTGTGAGTGCCGCCGCCTGTCGCACGACACGCTCCTGTGGCACCACCGCCTTGGTCACCCCTCCTTGCCTCGCCTTCGTAGCATGCACTCTCGCTCTCTGGTCTCTGGGCTTCCCAGGTCTCTGCCTGCCCTCCCTCCCTTGCCTGCGCCGCCCTGCATTCCCTGCGTCGAGGGGCGGCAGCGCGCCGCTCCTCACTCCTCCTCGTTTCCTCCCACAGAGGCTCCCCTGCAGACGCTTCACCTGGACGTGTGGGGCCCAGCCCGCGTCCAGGGACAGGGCCGTGAGCGGTACTTTCTGCTGGTTGTCGACGACTACACGCGTTACACCACGGTCTTCCCCTTGCGCAGCAAGGGAGACGTCCCTGCTGTTTTGATCCCCTGGATCCGCGCTGTGCGTCTCCAGCTCCGCGAGCGGTTCGAGCGGGACTTTCCTGTCCTGCGTCTGCACTCTGACAGAGGTGGTGAGTTCTCCTCTGACCTCTTGGCAGCCTTCTGTGCGGAGCACGGCATCACCCAGTCGTTCACGCTTCCGGCCTCTCCGCAGCAGAATGGGGTTGCTGAGCGTCGCATTGGCTTAGTCATGGAGGTCGCTCGTACCTCCATGATCCATGCGGCGGCTCCCCATTTTCTGTGGCCGTTCGCGGTCCGGTACGCCGCGCATCAGCTCAACCTCTGGCCCCGTGTCTCCTTGCCGGAGACCTCGCCCACGCTGCTGTGGACGGGGGAGGTTGGCGATGCGTCGCGTTTCCGGGTCTAGGGTGCTCGTGCCTTTGTCCGCGATCTCACCGCGGACAAGCTCTCTGCTCGCGCCATTCCCTGCGTCTTCCTTGGTTTTCCTCCTGACGCGCCTGGCTGGCAGTTTTACGAGCCCACCTCGCGCCGTGTCTTTGCGTCTCAGGACGTCACCTTTGACGAGTCTGTTCCCTTCTACCGTCTCTTTCCCTACCGCACTGCCTCTCGCCCCCCCCCGCCGCTCTTTCTCGCTCCAGGTCCTCCCCAGGTAGACCCCCTCCCCGCGCCAGGTCCTGCTCCTTCAGGTGTTTCTCAGGTAGACCCCCCGGTACCTGCGCCTGTTGAGGTCACTGGTGACTCAGGTCCTGCTGGAGGTGGTCCTACTCGGGGTGCTGTCTCTGGGGGTGCTGAGCCTGGGAGTGCGGAGCCTGAGCGAGAGGCGCCTAGAGGTGCTGAGCCTGGGGGTGCGGAGTCTGGGGGTGCCGTGCCTGCGCGTGAGGAGCCTGGAGGTGCTGAGCTTGGGGGTGTCGAGTCTGAGGGTGCTGTGCCTGCGCGTGAGGAGCCTGGAGGTGCTGAGCTTGCGGGTGCCGAGTCTGCGGGTACTGAGCCTACGCGTGTGGAGCCTGGAGGTGCTGACGCTGGAGGTTCTGGAGCAGTTGGGGGTGCTGGCGCTGAGGGTTCTGAGTCTGCTGTTGCGCGGTCTCCTTGGAGTAGCCGCCTTCGTCCACGGGTGCCTCTCACCCCACAGCAGCTGCAGGACTGGTACGGTCACCGTCAGCGTCGCGCTGCTGGAGCTAGGAGTGGTGCTGGACCTTTGTCTACTGGAGGTGCTGGAGTCGCTGGTTCTGGAGGTGCTCGTACTGGAGACACTGAGGCTGGAGACCCTGGGACTGGAGGTGCTGGTTCTGGGGGTGTTGCTGCTGGAGACACTGAGGCTGGAGACCCTGGGACTGGAGGTGCTGGTTCTGGGGGTGCTACTGCTGGAGACACAGAGGGTGGAGACCCTGGGACTGGAGGTGTCGGCTCTGGGACTGGAGCTTCTGGAGCTGCTGGAGGTACTGGAGCTACTGGAGGTACTGGAGCTGCTGGAGGCACTGGAGCTGCTGGAGCTGCCGGTACTGATGCAGCTGCGCCGACACGACTGTTCTTCGCTCCGCCGTCTCCGTCGTCTCTGCCGCCGTCTGACTCTGTTCTTCGTCAGGTTCTTACTCTCCCGTCGTCTACTGGTCTTTCGTTACAGCCTGGCTCACCGCTGCCTGCTCCTTCTCCTTACACTGAGCAGACTGGTAGTCCTGCTGAGCGTCGTGAGCCTGTGTCGCGTCCTGTCTCGCCTGCTCGTCCTGGTCGTACCGGTCGTCGTGTTCCTCGTTCGCGTCAGCCGGCTGTCCCCCGCGCACACCTCGTAGTTCGTCGTCCTTCCTCTGCTCTGCAGCCTGTTCCTCTGCCGTCTCCTCCTGCGTCCTCTCTACCTGACGTTCCGGACCTTGAGTCTGACCGGTTTCGTGCTGACCACCCTACTGTCACGCGTCTGCTAGCCACTGTTGTCACTGACCCGTCGTTTGAGTCTACTGCTGCGTCTGCTCTTGTCGCTGAGCTTGTTGACTTTGCTGCTGCCTGTCGTCTAGACTACGCCGCCAGTCTTGTTGCTGAGTCTGCGTCTGTCTGTCCTCCGTCCGTCGGGGGTGAGTGTGCTCTTAGCACGGACGTCCTTGAGGACAGGCAGGAGGAGTTCCAGTGTCTTGCTGCTGCTTTACCTCATCTTGTGTCCTCGCTACTTGCCCCTGAGGGAGACCCGGATGCACCAGACATCCCGACTCCGCGCTCTTACGCAGAGGCGATAGAGAGTCCCTACTCCTCTCAGTGGCAGGCAGCCATGGACGCAGAGATGGCTTCCTGGAAGTCCACAGGCACCTATGTCGACGAGGTTCCCCCACCTGGGGTGAACATCGTCAGTGGCATGTGGATTTTCGGGGTGAAGCGGCCGCCGGGTTCTCCATCTGTCTTCAAGGCGCGTTACGTGGCTAGAGGCTTCAGTCAGCGAGAGGGAGTTGACTTCTTCCAGACCTTCTCCCCCACCCCGAAGATGACTACTCTTCGGGTGCTGCTGCACGTTGCTGCTCACCGTGACTACGAGCTTCACTCTCTTGACTTCAGCACTGCTTTCTTACAGGGCAGCCTGCACGAGGAGATCTGGCTGCGCCGCCCCCCGGGCTTCACTGGGTCGTTCCCTCCTGGCACCCAGTGGAGCCTCCGGCGGCCGGTCTACGGTCTCCGCCAGGCACCACGTGAGTGGCACGACACACTGAGGACTACGCTTGCGGCTCTTGGGTTTGCGCCTTCTACTGCTGACCCGTCGCTGTTTCTGCGCACCGACACTTCACTGCCGCCGTTCTACATCCTCGTGTACGTCGACGACTTGGTTTTTGCCACTACTGACACTGAGGCTCTCGCCCACGTGAAGTCGGAGCTGCAGAAGAGACACACGTGCACTGACTTGGGTGAGCTGCGCAGCTACCTTGGCTTGCAGATCACCCGGGACAGAGCACGCCGCACCATCACCTTGACTCAGTCACACATGGTGCAGCAGGTCCTTCAGCGCTTCGGCTTCACCTGGTCTTCAGCACAGGCCACTCCTCTGGCTACAGGTCACACGCTCTCAGCTCCACCTTCGGACGAGTCCGTAGAGCCGAGTGGTCCTTACCCAGAGCTAGTCGGCTGCCTCATGTACCTGATGACTTGCACTCGACCTGACCTCGCGTACCCTCTTGGTCTCCTCGCTCGCTACGTGGCTCCTGGTCGGCACCGACCTGAGCACATGGCTGCTGCTAAGAGGGTACTGCGCTACTTGTGCAGCACATCAGGCATGGGGCTAGTGCTTGGAGGGACGAGTGAGGTTGTACTCACTGGGCACTCAGACGCTTCTTGGGTTGACGACCTGGCTACTCAGCGGTCGTCACAGGGTTACACCTTCAGCCTTGGCTCTGGTTCAGTTTCGTGGCGTTCTACACGCTCGTCTTCAGTTCTCGGCTCCAGTTGTGAGGCTGAGATCTACGCCACCGCCATGGCTCACCTACCTGCTGACTGACTTGGGAGAGCAGCCTCGTTCTCCTCCAGTGCTGTACGTTGACAACAAGGCCGCCATTGCCTTGTGTGAGGAGCACAGACTGGAGCATAGAACGAAGCACATTGCTCTGCGTTACTTCCTGGCTCGAGAGTTGCAGCAGCGAGGCCAGCTTTGTCTTCGTTACGTGGCCACTCGGGCCAACACTGCTGATATATTCACCAAGGCACTTCCGTCTGGTGATCATCAGCGCTTTTGTACTCTGTTAGGCCTTGTGCCTACGCTTCCACACTTGCTGTAGTCTTTGCTTGTACTGTGATCTATATACATATATACCTGTATGCTGGCTCTTGCTAGGTAGCCATCACTGTACTGTCATTGCTTCATATATATCTCTGCATGTGAACTGGCCTTGTGGCCATTTGCTTGTGCTCAGAATGTGTGGTGACGTTGTGATCCACCCTGAGCTTGTTTTGCTTCTCTTGACTGGTCTTGTGACCCGTTGCTCTCCCCCACTTTGCCTATGGGGGTGTGTCAAATGATATATATGTGTGATATATATTGGTAGGCTGTAGTGGGGTAGATGTTATAGGGGATAACACTTTAGGGTTGTGTTATTTTGTACCAAACTCTCGATAGTCAATCCAACCTTGCCTGATTCTCTCGACACTCCCTCCCTCTCTCCCTCCCTCCAATCCTCTCTCCCCCTCCTCCCCACACCGCAACGATCCACACGGCATTCATTGCAATGAAGTAGCTCCAGAAATAATAGCAGAAACAGACAAGAACGCTGCTCCGTCTCTGCTCCTTGCATTGAGTCACCGAAGAGGAAAGTAAGCAGTCCAAGAGTAATAGGTTCACTCCCTCTTTGCCCGCCTGCTCTTCACTGCCCCATTCATCCCCCCACTAACAACACCAACACCACTACCCCCAGCTGCATAGGTAGCTCTCATGGCTGCTGTGATCTGCCCCCAGCAGTGGCAGAGCAGAGGATGGCAAAGGGGACCACAATCCAGGTTGCGTTCATCGCTATGAATTAGCCCCAGAAGTAGATCGGTCCAGATGGCAGTGCTCACTCCCTCTTTGCCCGCCTGCTCTTCACTGCCCCATTCATCCCCCCGCTACCACCACTGATACCACTCCCCCCAGCTGCATAGGCAGCTGTCGTAGCTGCAGTGATCTGGCCCCAGCAGTGGCAGATGATGGCCAAGGGGACCACAATCCAGATTGCGTTCATCGCTATGAAGTACCCCCAGAAGTAGATTGGGTCCGGGTGGCAGTGCTTGGAGCCTTCCAGGAAGCTCGTCGCGAAATAGATGACGTCGCCGTACAGCTGGCCGAGGGAGACTGCGAATTGGAGGAGCGGAGAGAAGGGCCGCCGAGATGCCATGGCGTACCTGTGATGTGTGGTTGGGTTGGGGTGGGATGGGGTGGGTTTGGGTGAGTGCAGAGAATGTGAAGGGGAAGGCTCGCGGCAAAGAGAATGATGATGTCATAATGGGAGGGAGACGATAATGACATTATCGTCTACTTTGCCACAAGCAAGTTGGCTGGCTGACGATAATGGCTGGCTGACGATAATGGCTGGCCGAGGGAGACGACGAATTGGAGGAGCGGAGAGAAGGGCCGCTGCAATGCAATGCCATGGCGTACCTGTGAGGGCGTGTGGGTGGTATTGGGGGATTGGGGTTTGGATGGAAAAGGAGGGCTTCAGAAAGGAGAAAGGAAGGGAGGAGGAAAGGGAGGAAGGAAAGAGAAAGGACGGGAGGAACAGAGAGTGGAACGGGAGAGAGAAGGGTTAGGGAGGGGAGAAAGGGAGGACGGAGGGGAGAAAGAAAGGAGGAAAGGAAAGAGGGAAGCGAGGGAGCTCATAGCAATGTGAAAGAGCCCGCCACAGAGCTAAGCGAGGGAGAGAGCGAAACTGGCAGTTTGCCAATGCCTTAAGAGTTGACTCAGAAGTCACCAAGAGGCCGAGGGAGAAAGCAAGCGTAAACATGGAAGAAAAGGGATGTTCGATACCATGGCGTTTTTGAGAGATTGTGGGTGTGTGGGAAGGTGGAAGGCGGAAGGTGGAGGTTGGAAGGGGGAAGCGGGAAGGGGGAAGATGAAAGGTGGAAGGGGGAAGGGGGAAGCGGGAAGGGGGAAGATGAAAGGTGGAAGGGGGAAGGGGGAAGCGGGAAGGGGGAAGATGAAAGGTGGAAGGGGGAAGGGGGAAGCGGGAAGGGGGAAGATGAAAGGTGGAAGGGGGAAGGGGGAAGCGGGAAGGGGGAAGATGAAAGGTGGAAGGGGGAAGGGGGAAGCGGGAAGGGGGAAGATGAAAGGTGGAAGGGGGAAGGGGGAAGTGGCCACTCACAAAATAAGGGGAAGGGCACAAGGGTCACTCACAGGATGAGGAAGCAGGCAGGCCCTTCGATGAAAGCAGTGACCGCCTCAACAGAGAGCACACAGCCGTCTCGCGTGGCATAGCGCGAGTCCGCCTTGCTGTACTCCTTCCCTGCGATGGGGGAGAGGCGAGCACGGGGAGGGTGACGGAAGGAGAGAAAAGGGTGAGGAGAGGTACCAAGAGAGCAAACAGCCATCTCGAGTGGCATAGCGCGAAACCGCCTTGCTGTACTCCTCCCCTGTGAGGGATGAGGCCAGAGAGGGACAGGTGCGAGGGTAAGGCAAAGCAAGAGGGGTAGAAAGCAGCATAAGGCGGCGAGCAACGCGAAAGTACACATCCATCATGTGTGGCATAGCGCGAGTCAGCCTTGCTGTACTCCTTCCCTGCGATGGGTGAAAAGGAAAGGATAGGGAACGAGATTAAAAGAGGCTAGCAGCAAGGTAGAAAGACGGGGAGCAAAGAGAAGGCACACATATGCATATCGATTTCTGAGCTTGCTTGAACAACGCGGCAGACAAGCGTTGCCGGTGACATGAGGTCATGGGGACATAAGTCACGAGGTCATGGGGTCATGGGGTCATGGGATGGGGTCATGGGGTCCTTGCACGCAACGAGCGTCCCCTCCAACACCATGTGTACTGCATCCCTAGCCTCGTGCTTCATCCCACGCGTCACCTCTACCCCAAGATCATTCTCGCCATCCCAAGATCATTCTCGCCATCCCAAGATCATTCTCGCCATCCCAAGATCATTCCCGCCATCCCAAGATCATTCTCGCCATCCCAAGATCATTCTCTTCATGATGCGAAGAGCATTTTTTAACCCTGCACGTACACGCATCTAGCAGGAAAGCGTTGCTGGTGCTGCTCATGAGGTCCGGGAACGCAACGAATGTGCCTTCCAGCACCACATGGATCGACCCCGTCACGGCCCACCAGCAGAAGATGGCCCTATCCAGAGCCGACATGTGGCGGCAGGATCCTGATGGGCGGGTGGAGGAGGAGAAACCGGGGGGTTGGGGGGTTGTCGGGGAGGGGAGGGGGGGGGAAGAGGAAAGAAGATGGCCCCGTCACGTCCCACCAGCATAATATGGTGAACCCATCAAAAGCCGACAGTTAACAGCAGAGACGGCGGGTGTAGGATTTTGGTGGGAAAAACGGTGGGGAGTGGAGGAGGGAGTCGTAAGGATGAGTACTGATGATGGAAGGATCGGCAATGGCGGAGAAGAGAGGCGTCAGGAATGTGATCAATCACATGATTAGCATGCTCAGTCGTAAGATCGGAGGATCAGTCGTATGGCTCGCATAAGTCGCACGAACGTCATGAATCGCATGAATGTCACGAATCGCATGATTGCTGATGGTGAATCGCACGGATCGCATGTTGTCGCGGCGTAGATGCATTGTCTTTGCGCGGTAAAGTCGCAATGACGCGTTAGCTAGCCTAACACCAGATTTTCAGGTCTGAGCAACCTACGGTAACCATGTAACAGTGGATCTACGGGTAGCACTGGATCTTAGATGTAACCTGGACCTATAGATAACCGTTCAACAGAGGGTAACCATGTAACAGAGGACCTACGGGTGAAAAGCCACGAGACGACGATCACGAGAACTACGGCCGCTCCGAAGACACCGAAGAGCGCTTCGACGGACCATCCTGAGGGGGAGTAATTAGGGACGACGATGTCGCGCGGATAGTACGGATGATCTACCATGGCTGACGCCATGACTGCAGTAATGGCGAATGTTTCCAGGAAAACACGAAGCGATCACGCACGCCTCTTGCAACGAGTGAATGAGGAAATGACCTCATCGTGCACGCCTGCTGCTGTGCTGTGTGAGTGTGTGGGAGCCAGGAGATTTTTTGGCTTTTGGCGGGAATCTGGGGGTTGTGTACTTGTGGAGAGAAACCCACAGAATTTGGGAAGGCTGGATCTGGGGGAAAAGATTTGAAGTGTTGACAATGGAGGCTCGTGCGTGCGTGTTCAAGGAATGTTCGAATCCAGGAAATCCGCCTGTTAGTACGAGGAATATATGATAGCTAACCGTAAGAGGGTGTGAGTGCAGTACCGTTGGAATTCAAAACAGCACTTTAACCTCAACAGATTCAGGGCGTATTCCTGCACTTCGGGTCATCCGAAATTGTGGGATCCAATCGGAAGTTCGGAATCAAGAGATTGGGGTGCATTTCGATTTTCCGATTAGATCCCACAATCTCGGAAGACCCGAAGTGCTGATGACCCGAAGTGCAGGAATACGCCCTCACACCGCCAGACTGTAGCGCATAAACGATTCACTCAAAGGAAAAAAAACGAGTCGTAAGGGCGTGTAACTTTTTTACTTTTCATCGTCCGGACGGAAGCCCCGTCCGGACTTCTGTAAGGTAACTATATTCGCATTACATCGACAAGTATTTCGCAAGACCCCCTGCGGCGTCGCCACCGGCCGGACCATGTCTGACACTGTTCTGCCTAAAAATGGTCCGGACGCCCTGCTCTCATCGTCCGAACGGCAGATCGGACCGTCAGTTTTTGCTGCGCTGTCATTGGCGCGCGATCTGTTAAAAATCTCACCCAATACTGTGCCGCGTAATTTCGGTTGCGAAACTCCTGATGCTCTACGAAAAAAGTAACGAGAGTTACATTTTGCGGCGAAATTCAGACTTTCGACACTGCAAAAAGTTCCACATTTGTTGTCCGAACGGGCTGTCGTCCGGACCTAAGTCCCAACAGTCCGGACGGAGCCGCGTTCGGACGATTTGGGGGCTCCGTCCGGACTTTTGACAAAAACAGAAAAAGTTACACGCCCTAAGTAAGTGCTGTGCTGAGCAGCGATTACGCGCCTGGACGTGTATCACGAAGACACACGGTTTCAATCAAAAGTTTTCCTCAGGAAGTGTTACAGCTCGCTCCGCTTGTAATGAATATACAATTCATTACTGTAGAACTGTCCTTAGCGAGGACAGCCCTTAGCACTTCGCGTCAGTGTGGCTCGGCCTAAACTTCCGCACCGAACCAGTTCCGAGTCGCTCCTCACCAATCTCGACATTTCCAACCCTCGCACATCACGAGGTGCTCGCCTAGCTAGTTTTCGCCCTATATTTTCTCGCTTTCTTCATTGTTTCTTCATTCGATATTCACAGTTTCTTCATAAAGTAGTCCGCGCACTCTGTTTAGTACAACTCATAACACTTGGTATCGGAGCTACTTTCCTAGCTCACCTCGCTTTTTAGAATGTAATACCCCTCGGGGGGGGGGGGGGGGGGGAGGCAAGGAATGATTTCGTGAGGTCCAGGAGCTGCACACTAGCCGACCAGGAGAACAAGTAGTTGCTCCAAGCGGCCATGATTTTTACAGGCGCTCCTGCGGCACCGACGGATCCTTGCCCTCGACGGTCGAGATGAACCGTGACCTCCCTCCCTTCGGGTGGCGAACAACTATGGTTGTCGTCGCATTGATTTCCTAGCATTTTCGTCAATTTCGAAGTTACTTCTGTATGGCTGCTGACGTCGAAGCGGCCGTCGTCACTGCATGTTCGGGATTGTCAGAGACGAAGGTGGCGCGAGGTGGCATCTGCATGTGGTCCTCAACTCATGCAGCAAAAAATCGGAACTACTGCATGCAGCAAGTGGCGTTGGGGCGTCTTCCTCGCGTTGCGCACGAGCCGTTGGAGGTCTTCGGCAAGTGGCGTGTCGTCACTCTGCGCGAATATTTCGGAGTAGCAGCATGTGAAAACGACTGCTGGTCGAGCAAGCCAGACGCATGGTGATTTGCATCAGAAGAAAGCGGCGAAGAGAGGCAGCGTGGTGACTGCCCGAAGAAAGCGAGGGTCTACCGTCATCCCGCCTGGGTGCTGTTGAAGGAAATTGGCCCCGCCCTCGCATGGGCAAATTGACTTGTGGTCGGGTGTGTGGGAGGTGCAGCCGACCTTCCGCAGAGGTCGACGAAGGTGGTCGTCGACCTGCGCGGAACCACTGTGACTTCGTCGACAAAGGAGTTCGACGAAGGAGTTCAACGAGGATGGTCGACGAAGCAGTTCGTCGACCAGAGTGGCGCAGCTGGTGCAGAAGTTCGCGGGTGTCCGTCTGCGCAGGGTCGCGTTTGACCCTGCGCAACATTGAGACTGCACAGGCGAATTTTGGCCAGAAATTCGAATGTGCCCTAATTTCGACCAATCAGGGGCTGACATTTTGAAATGTCGACCGAGGTGCTCGACGAAGGTGCTCGACGAAGGTCGTCGAGCCCCGACGACGAAGGTCGTCCAACCGCGACGACGAAGGTCGTCGACCCGCGACGACGAAGGTCGTCAACCGGTGATGA
Organism: Closterium sp. Yama58-4; assembly: GCA_947470075.1. NCBI lineage: Eukaryota > Viridiplantae > Streptophyta > Zygnematophyceae > Desmidiales > Closteriaceae > Closterium > Closterium sp. Yama58-4. The sequence continues at coordinate 351,545 of CANIUD010000343.1, read as the reverse complement.
CGAAGGTCGTCATCCTGCAGAGATGTCATCCTCCAGGTACCTTACCTGGTTGACCAAGTTACCTGCTCGACGAGGTGCGCGAAGGTGTGCGAACGTCGTCGAGGCTGCTGTGGCGAAGTCGACCGACGTGGCAGCACGTGGTCGACGTGGCTCATCATGTGCAACCGTCAGCATGTGGCTGACAACCTGCGCAATGTACTTGACAGTGCACGTCGTGCATAACTGTCTACAAGCACCTGCGAAGTAGGTGCTTGCACATGCGCTTACAATCACCTGCGGATGCAATGTTGGCAAGCCGCGCGGATGTTGCGTTGGCCAGTCGCGCGGGTGCAACGTTGGTAGGCTGCCATCTGCAGCGTTGGCAAGTCGCGTACGAGCTGCGTTGGCGGACCGCAGACTTGCTTCGTTGGCAGGTCGACGACTTTGTCGTGCTGGCGATCGACCTGCCTGAGTGCTAGCAAACCTTGCATGTGATGTAGTCAATCTTTGCCATTGCATGTTCATTCTGAACTCTGTTATTCTCAACTTTCCTTAGTGAAACTCTTGCTGTTTTGCCCTGTGAAAACACAAGTCCTAGAGAACACAGACAGAGCTATGATCACTCCTACAACTCGTGCCTACCTAGTAGTCTAGCTCCCACCGTTGTAGAGTTTATCTCCTCAGGTGCGGCAGGTGTTGTTGACGGGAGTTGGCCCTGCCCTCGCTTCGGCAAATCTGACTTTGCGGTTGGGTGTATGGGAGGTGCAGCCGACCCTCTTCAGTATGCGAGATCTGGGGCTTCTACGCAAGTTGGGACAATGACCTCGTGCACAAGGTGAAGGGTTGCCTGTACGCGAGGTGTACTAAGGAACCCAAGCAAGAGTAACGGAAGCATCCGCAAATGCAACACAACCGTCTTGTGTACATGCGCAAGTGGCGCAACTGGTGCAGAGGTTCGCATGTGTTTATTTGCGCAGGGTTGCGTCTGACCCTGCGGACCCTCGCAAGTTCACAAGAGAATTTCGGCTTGAAATTTGAATGTGCCCTAATTTCGACCAATAAGGAGTTGGAATTTCGTCCGAGATGGTCGAAGAAGGTGGTCGACGAAGGTCGTCGACCCACGATGACGAAGGTCATCGACCTGCGACGACGAAGGCCATCAACCGGTGATGACGAAGGTCATCATCCTGCAGGGTTGATGCGAACTTTACCCGGTCGACCGAGTTACCTGCTCGACGAGGTTATGTGGAGGTGCGCGAACGTTGTCGAGGTTCATGTGGCGAAGTTGACCGACGTGGCAGCATGTGATCGACGTGGCTCGTCATATGCAACCATCTGCATGTGGCCGACCTGGCACGTGCGCAATGTGCGCAATAGTGCATGTCTTGCGTAACTGTCTACAAGCACCTTCGAAGTAGGTGCTTGCACATACACTGACAATCACCTGCGGATGCAGCGCTGGCAAGTCGTGCGGGTGCTGCGTTGGCAATCCGCGCGGGTGCAGCATTGTCAGACGGCCATTCTGCAGCATTGGCAAGTTGCACACAAGCTGCGTTGGCAGGCCGCGGAGTTGCTACGTTGGCAGGTCGACGACTTTGTCGTGCTGGCGATCGACCTGCCTGTGCACTGGCAAACCTTCTAATGTAGTCATTGTTGCCATTGCTAGTTCATTCTGTATTCTCAAATTTTCTCAGTGAAACTCTCGTTATTTGCCCTATGAACGCACAAGTGTTTGACAACACAGACAGAGCTACGGTCACTCTCGCAACTCGTGCCTACCCCGTAGTCTAGCTCCCACCATTGTAGAGTTTCTCTCTGCATGGTGCGGTGAGCGAGGACGGCCCCGGAAGAATACCTTCAGATAGGAACCGACTTGTCACATACCTAAGTCGTTCATAGGCTGGCAGACTGTGCGAACTATGACGCCTACCCTGGCAAAGGCAGGTGGGGTAGAGGAGTTAGAACCACGCCTGCCTGATGCGACGAGACGCCATGGAGATGGCGAGTTGGGACGACGCTCCCCTTGGAGGTGGTTCTCCTGGGGATCCGTGCGAAGTGGGCGGCGGAACACCCTCCCCAACTTGGAGCGGACGGTGCGTCTGCCTCTCCTCGACCGGTGCGTAACGATGGCCGGTGTCGACGAGGTGGTCGACGGTGGTGATCAAGTCAGTGGCAGCGAGGGCACGAGGCAGATCGGAGTGCTCAGGTCCGTCGACGGTGGTGTCGGCGGGAATCAGACGCGAGAGGAGCGATCAACGGCGGTTGCAAGCAGCTCGCATGTCGACGTCAACGGTTGACGTTGCTCACCTCCACGAAACAGTGGGAGGCCCACGTCGACGACGCAAGTGACGGCGGGAGGGATTGCACCGGCCTACGGGTGCTTCAAGTTCTCGCTGGACAAGATCGCCGTGACCACGCCGCTGCAAGGTCGACAGGACCTCATCACGTGGAGGGAGGCTATCAAGCCCAAGCTGGAGATTGCGGGGCTGAAAGGCTTTATCGACGGCGTTGTGCGTACACCGAACGAGGACGACGTCGATCTGCGAGCGGAGTTTCGCGCTGCTCACCTGCTAGCCTTCATGGTCATCTCGCGGTGCTGCTCGCCGGTGGTGCAGATAGCGCTGAAGCCATATCGACAGCGTCTAAAGGTTGGCCACCAGGCATGGCGCTTCATCCTGTCGACGTAATAATGGACGGACGACCTGTACATCGGACAGTTGGAGGAGCAGATGACACATCTCCGGATGGGCGAGCAGGAGTCGGCGACGGACTACTGCAATCGTGCTCGACGGATCTTTGCCGAGATGAGGATGGCTGGCGTCGACTATTCGACGGTATCCTACATCACGCATGTTGTTAAAGGCCTGCCAAGCGGCTACAACCTTATGCGCCGAATGATGGTGATGCCCAGCATGCAGGAGTCGCTCGACAACAACACCCTCACCAGCCACATCATCAAGGATGAGGCAATGCAGGAGGCAGAACGGCCCACGGAGCTCCTTCCGTCGGCATCTCTATGGTAAGCGACGCAGCATCTCTACGGTAAGCAACGCAGCATCTCTACGTTAAGCGACGCAGCATCTCTATAGTAAGCGACGCAGCATCTCTACAGTAAGCGACGCAGCATCTCTAAAGTAAGCAACGCAACATCTCTACAGTAAGCGACGCAGCATCTCTAAAGTAAGCGACGCAGCATCTCTAAAGTAAGCGACGCAACATCTCTAAAGTAAGTGACGCAACATCTCTACGGTAAGCGACACAACATCTGTAAAGTAAGTGACACAACATCTCTGCAGTAAGTGACAAAACATCTATACAGTACGTGATACAGATGTTATGCATTTTCTCTACAAGTGCTATAGTGTCTCCACAGTAAGATGACGTCACTCGGAGGGCCACCCAACCCCGAGAAAGCACCTGGGATGTCAGAAGAGGGCCAGGCAAGGATGAGAGGCAGATTTCTTGGCCCGGGGACCAACTCCTCTCAATCGCCGTAATGTCCCTTTCGCCCCCCTCAAATCCTCAAACCCCTTGATCCCCACCTGCCCACCCGCCCACCAACTGACACAGCACGGCCAGGGAAGGGCGGCGCGTGGCCAGGCCAGGGCGGCGCGCTACCAGCAGGGCGGCGCGCGGGCACTGGGGTGGCGCGACGGGCAGGTCAGGGCGGCGCGCAGGCCCTATGGTAACACAACGGGCAGGGCAGGGCGTGTGCGGGCGGCGCGACATAGGGCAGGGCGTGCGCGGGGCGGCGCGACGCAGGGCAGGGCGTGCGCGGGGCGGCGCGACGCAGGGCAGGGCAGGGCGTGCGCGGGCGGCGTGACGTAGGGCAGGGCGTGCGCGGGGCGGCGCAACGCAGGGCAGGGCAAGGCGTACGCGGGCGGTGCGACCAACGCAGGGCAGGGCAGGGCGTGCGCGGGGCAGCGCGACGCAGGGCAGGGCGTGCGCGGGGCAGCGCGACGCAAGGCAGGGCGTGCGCGGGGCAGCGTAACGCATGGTAGGGCAGGGCGTGCGCGGGCGGCGCGACGCAGGGCAGGGCAGGGCGTGCGCGGGGAGCGTGACGCAGGGCAGGGCGTGCGCGGGGCAGCGCGACGCAGGGAAGGGCGTGCGCGGGCGGCGCGATGCAGGGCAGGGCAGCGCGACTGGTGGGGCAGCGCGACGGGCAGGGTACTATTTGGTGGGCCCTAAAAAAAAAAGGTCATGGAACAGGACCTGCTCTGAAACCATGTCAGAATACTTAACGGGAATGGATGCATTGAGAACAAACTGAGTACAAGTACTAACCCTAATTGGGTTGTACCCCTTATGGGCTACCCCACTACATCCTACACAACATAAAAATTATATTGTTTTGACAAGGAGTACAGCAGGGCCGATTCCTGCTATGCCACTCGAGATGGTTGTGTGCTCTCTTTGGTGCCACTCCTTACCTTGTCACCTGCCCCCTCTTTCTCTCCTTCTGTCACCTACTCCGCTCTCGCCTCTCCCCTCAAAGGGAAGGAGTACAGCAAGGCGAACTTGTGCTATGCCACGCGAGATGGCTGTGTGCTCTCTGGATGCCTCTCCTCACGTGCCCTGTTCACACACCACCCATCGCAGGGAAGGAGGTTAGCAAGGCGGACTCGCGCTATGCCTCAACGAGACGGCTGTGTGCCCTCCATTGAGGCGGTCACTGCTTTCATTAAAGGGCCCGCCTTCTTCCTCATCCTGTGAGTGACCCTTGGGCTGTCATCCTCGTGCCACAGAGCATACCCTCCTGCCCTCGTGCCACAGAGCATACCCTCCTCGTCTCATTTCCTAGGAATAAAAATTACGCAAGCATGGAACAGAATAGACCCTCCTCACCAGCATGGCGAAAGCATTTGCTTTGTCATTTCCTGATCCCCCAGTCCCCAAACCTACCACTACTTAATAGGTACGCCATGGCATGTCGGCGCCCCTTCTCACCCCTCAAGTTCGTCGTCTCCTCCAGTTGTGTCGGCCAGCTGTACGGCGACGTCACCTACTCCACAGTTTTTTTAGTCGACTCAAACCTCACCCAACCGTACAGCAACGGCGACTTCTTCACTCATTCTCTGCACCCATACCTACCCAAAGCCACTTACCCCATTCCTTACAGGTATGCCATGGCAGCCCGAAGGTCCTTCTAATCATGGTGGCAAGCCTTCCTGTACATTCTCTGACCCAACCATACTCACCCACCCACCCCAATCTTTCTCATCACAGGTACGCCATGGCAGTCCGAAAGCCCTTCTTTCCGCTCCTCCAATTCGCCGTCTCCCTCGGCCAGCTGTACGGCGACGTCATCTACTTCGTGACGAGCTTCCTGGAAGGTTCCAAGCACTACCATCCGACCCCAATCTACTTCTGGGGCTACTTCATTGCAATGAACGCAATCTGGATTGTGGTCCCCTTTGCCATCATCTGCCACTGCTGGGGGCAGATCACAGCAGCCATGGGAGCTGCCTATGCAGCTGGGGGGAGTGGTATCGTTGGTGGTAGCGGGGGGATGAATGGGGAAGTGAAGAGCAGGCGGGCAAAGAGGGAGTGAACCTATTACTCCTGGACTGCTTACTTTCCTCTTCGGTGACTCAATGCAAGGAGCAGAGACGGAGCAGCATTCTTGTCTGTTTCTGCTATTATTTCTGGGGCTACTTCATTGCAATGAATGCCGTGTGGATCGTTGGAAGGTGGGGAGGAGAGAGGAGGGAGGGAGGGAATTGAGCAGTGAAAGCAGAGGGACTGATCTTTCTGGGACATGAAAAAATCAGTCAGCAGTAATGACCAGCGAATGTGGCAGTCAAGAGGTCAGAGGAACAAGAACGGTAAGCAGGTGATCAGGGCTCTTGCACTGGCCTGGCCCTAGAAGGCCTGTATTTGTCAGCATGAACACCATCTCCACTGCTCTGCTGCATTTTTTAGAATTCTTGAAAGTAACATCAACACATCAGGGCTCTTGCACTGGCCCGGCCCTAAGGGCTTCATTTGTCAGCATGAACACCATGTGTGGTCTAACAACTTCAGTTCTGAGCTAACAATTTCAGGCACAGTGTACTCGGCAAGGTGACCACACTTAGGCACATACAATCAACCAGTAACAACACATGCAATGCAATACAGAAGCTAATCAACGGCAAGTTAGCAGCTCATCCAAATGCGATGGCATCCAAGGTCCCATTCTTCACTATCTCGTTCACCACCCCTCTCTTCAGCTTATTCCCTGATTTGTGAAAAACGCACTGGTAGGCTTTAGTTGCCTTAGAATAAACCTTATCTCCGTTCCTGACCCCTGCACTTCAAACTGCTCGAATCGCCGCCCTCCCAGCAGCTCCATCAGGCTGTTGTAGTGGTCCAGCTTGATAAACGGCAGCGCCGATACCTGTCTTGCCGCCTCTAGCTTCTCTGGAGTGACATCTTCCGGGATCAGGTCTTGTAGCGGGCCGAGTAGAGTGCATAGGTATTTCAGTGTGCTAGGAGCGCGGGAGATGGCACTGGGGGATGGGAGAGGGAGAGGGGAGGGAAGACGGAAGCATGGGACGGAAGGGGCAGAGAGGTTAGGGGGAAGGCACGGTGGGAGAGCCAGATGAACCTGTTGCGATGAGGGGGTTGATGACTGGTAAGAACAAAACTTGCCAGGACCTGCGGAGGTGCCTTTCCGGGCTTGCCCTGCCCTCCTGGAAGGGTCGTGGAACCCTGCTGTGAGCGATGGGGGTTGAGGGGGTAAGGGGGAAAGGATTTCTACGGTGGTTGAGTAGAGGAAAGCAAGGTTCACCAAGAAGGTGCCTTCCTCGGCTTGCCCGGCACTGCTGGTAAGCCAAAGGAAACCAGCTGTTGTGCGGGTGGTCGTAGGATGTTTAAGGGGTTGGGAGGACGAAGGTGGAATTACGGTAGTTAAGGGGGATAGGGTTCACCGGGCCTGTGGGAAGTGTTTTTGCGACGTCTCAAAAACACTTCGAAGTGGCCTGCGGGAAGTGCCTATTCAGGCTTGCCTGGCGCGGCTGGTAGGCCAACTGAGCAGTGTAGTCTAGGCGGTGGCTTGAGGCAAAATCAGCGACAGCAGCAACAAGAGCTGAGGCAGATGAAAGAGGAGCTGTAGGGTGAGTGATAATAGAAGCAAGAACAAGAAGGATTGTAGGATGAGCGGCACGGAGGAGGTCAAAGAATGGAGAAGGAAGCCCAGCGAGGGATGACTAAGAAGAAGAGGGATGTGGACGAGGAGAAACATGAGAAGGAGAGAAACGACGGCGCATAGGGTAGATGCTGTTGGATGCAAATTCATATTGCACGACATCCTGCCGTCTGTTTGTACGAGTATGTGTGTGCAAATGCATTTGGGTGTGAATGGAATGTTCGTGTGTTTGTTTGCTTTCGCAATTTTCGCTTAATGCATTTGCAGGTACTCGCGCAATGTGCGCTTCGGCACAACATTGTACGCGCTATGAACAGTGCAAGCAGAAAGGACGAGCTCGCAAAGAAACCCAAGATGGAAGCTTTGCGGTTCGGTTGAATTGATTGCGCAGATCCAGTTCTATCCAACTCGAAATTGTACTGTTTTGTTTGGTTGACTATAGTGTAGCAGGGCAGGCACTATAGGGGTACAATTTAGGTAAAGGTTGGATGTTGTTTGTCTGTATCTGCATGCTACAGGGCCAGGGGAAACCAGCGGAACCAGCATTTGGCTGGTTGGGCAAAGACAAAACAGGTTCTGATTTTAGAACCTGAACCTGGTTGTTGTTTTCCCTGGTTGGAAAAACAGAACCAGAGGTTGTTTACCAACCTATCACCTGCTATTTTGTCCAGCCAGGCTGGTTCTGTTGCTTGGAATTATTTGGGATCATCTCTGGTTGTTCCCAGGTTGATTCCCAAGGTCCTTGCTAGCTAGAACTATATATTCCTTCTCTGTTTGTACCTGTATATAGTCAATTGATTCAAGCGAATTCCTTCCTTTCTGGAATTTTGTTTCTACAAAGTTCGACGGCGGAATGCTACCCGAGTCAACGCTAGTACGCTAGCACTCCAACGCTAGGCAAACGCTGTCCGAGCCATAAATTCGTAATGGCAGAACTTTTCGCGAGACAACTTGGCTCATTTTAAAGCTTTTGGAGCGAGCTTCGATATGGCAATCTCTCAACTTAATCCGATCGACGGTCTGCACGGCACGCTGCGCGACGTTCAAGGTACTCTTGTTATTTTGGCTAAGTCATTTTTAACTCCTCCCTCTACAAACTCGGACCCGAGGATAGGGGCTGGTCTTGTACCAGGCACCTAGGGACCCTTGGAGGTGACCCCGAGGAGAGGTTTTAAGTTTGATTAAGTCCTAATAGCTTTAGTTTATTAGGCCCTTACACCAACAGATGCCAGGAACAAGTGACGAAGGATGAGCATGAGGAGGACGACGATTACTCCAGGAGGAAGAAGGACAAGGTGGGTTAGGGAAAAGACGGGTAGATTGTGAAAGAGAAGGAAAACAAGTCGGAGCTGGGTCCGGAAGGGGCAACGAGAGAGAGGAGGGAGGCTAACGGCCTGTAAACGAACACGAAAGCCAAGAACAACATGACGAGGCTACTGCGGTAGTCTTGCCAAACAACGGCCTGTTGCACAGTCTCGCCAAACAACGAGAGGCCACGAGCGCAGTCTCACTGGCCTCGGCAGAACCCCCAGTGCCAGCACCCCCAAAACTAGTACCACCAACGTCAGCACCCCCAGTCTCCCACTCTTGCACCGACGACTGCTGCTGCTGGTACAGTCTCTGCTGCTGCTACTGCAGTTTGTGCTGCTGCTCATACTGCAACTGCTGCTGCTGCTACAGTCTTGCCGAACGATGAGGGGCCACAGGCGCACATTCAATACAGAACCTCCAACGCCAGTACCTTCAGGTGCAACACCACCAGAATCAGCACCCCCAGGGCCAATACCACCCTCGTCAGCACCCCAAGGGCCAGCACCATCAACGCCAGCACCCTCAGAGCCAGCACCACCAGCGTTGGCACCCCCAGAACCAGTGCCACCAGTGTTGGCACCCCCAGAGCCAGCACCACTAGCGTCAACACCCCCAAAATCAGTACCTACTGCAGCTGCACCCCCCTCGTCAGCGCCTCCAACGTCCACAGAGACTGGCCGCTACGAAGTGAAACCTAGCGGCTGCAATAAAGGTTGCTGTGGTGACTGTGAAGATGAGGATGGTGACAAGGGGGACTGCAGAGTGATGTGCAATAGACCAGACGGGGCAAGACATGGGGGACTCGGGCTACCTGAGGGGCGGGACGTGGAGGGGGAGTGACACTGAGGAACTCAGGAGGAGGGGAGAACCTCGGTAGGGGAAGCGGACATAGTAGGAGACTAACTCGTCAAATGTGGCGTCACGAGCAGCGTACAAGAAGCGGGAAACCAATGAAGACACACTGGACTGTTCAGGCTACAAGCTTGATCGCGTGACGATCGCGGACGTGAGCAAGACAGCCCCAGCCACAGAACGTAGACGCTGGCGCAGGGAAACCAGTCCAAAGGTGGGTTGGTGAAACCTGCGGCTGCGAGGAACGCAGCCACGGGTTAAGCTGGTAGATATCATAGCAAACTGCAGAAGGGCCTCAGAAAGGATGGGGCACTGGCATGACACATGGAGGTATGGGCGATTTCCATGATCAGGCCAATGCGACGCTCAGCGATCCCATTCAGTTGCGGCGAGTCCGGCTATGAGTACGACTAGAGGATCCCCTGCGCGCGACAAAACTGCTCCACCCGACCAGAGGTTGACTCGCCACCCTGATCAGAGTGCAAGCGAAGTAGAGAACGACCTCGCTGGGTGCGGACAGCTACGATCCATGAGAAAAGCGCGTTAGGTAAGTCGGTCTTCCATTCTAGAGGGAGCGCCGTGGTGTAGCAATGAAACACGTCCACCTCAGCTAGGAAGTAGTGCTCCCCACGAGGCTCTGCAACTGGGGCAGGGCCCTAAAGGTCTATGTGCAGGCACTGAAGATGAGTAGTGGCGCAAGACAACGTGGAAGAGTGAAGGGTGGTGCGCTGCCGGCCCTCGACACAGGGAGTGCAAGGAGGCGCAGACAAGAGAGAAAGCAGCGCAATCGACTCTCGAAGACCTGTGACAGGACGATGGGAAACTATCTGACGCAGATGTGAAGATGAAGAGTGACCTAGACGGTACAGCCAGAGAAACGACGGGTGCGTGAGAGACCGACATGAGCAAGATGCGGCTACCTGACCAGACCTATACACTAGGGCAGACTCAGTGCACAATAAGAACAAACCGGACCCAGGCTCCTAATGAATGTGGCAAGAGGAGCCCCACTGGTAGCGTGCGTATAGACTGCAAACCAGTCGTGCGCAGGAAAAGTAATGGTGACCCCGAAGTCCTGAAGATGACCGACACTCACCAAGTTCCTAGACAACAAAGGGAGGTGCAAAACTTAGAGGGAACCTGAGGGGACTGCCGGATACGGAAGTATAGCAGCGCTGCGTACCACAACTGGAACCGAGAAAGGATCAGCCAAGGCAACAGAGACTGGAATCAGAAGTCGAGCGAGATTGGTGCGGTCACAGAAGAAGTACTTAGATGCGCCGGAGTCCCCACCAGCTGCTTAGTTGGCATGCCAACGTCGCAGGTTGACGGCGCGCCAACGTTGCTCCCGCAGGACAGCAGCGCACCTACTTCGCAGGTGCTCGTAGATGATTGGCGTGCACTGCTTCGTCACCTGCACAGCGCACACACCACGTCAACTTTGTGCTGACGACTGCTTCTGATCCGCCACGTCGACCTCGGGATACCACCACCGAGGTCGTCCTCGCCAACGTCGCCTGGGCGACCGTCGCGTGCCTTCGCAGAACCTCGTCACCCAGGTAACCTGGTCGACCGGGCAACCACGTCAACCAGCGGCTCCTGTATGTGCCCGTCGACCTCCTAAGTCGGCGGCCACCTCTGGTCGACCTCACCAGGTCGACCACTACCCCAGGTCGACCAGCTCCAGGTCGACGTCACTCCTGGTCGACCAGCTCCTCGTCGACCAGCATGGTTGTCAGCCGACCCACAGTCGGCTACCCGAAGTCGGCGTCACCAAGTTGACGCCCTGCTACTCGACGCCCAGCTGCTCGGCGTCATTAGTCCCTCTGTCGAGGTCGACGTCGGCCCCTCCTTCGTCGACCACCATGTTCGGTCGACCACCAGGTCGACATCACGCCTGGTCGACCAGCCAGGTCGACCAGCAGCTCTGTTAGCCGACCACCCAAGTCGGCTGCCCCAAGATGGCGTCACCAGGTCGACGCCTTCTGCAGGTCGACTTCCAGGGCGACTACCCGAAGTTGGCGCCCTCCCAAAGTCGGCGCCCATGCAGTGGCTCCCCGTGCAGGTCGACCAACCTCGTCGACCAGCTCGCCCACTGCTGCAGGTCGGCTGCACCCCTACACCCGACCACGAAGTCGGCTCCGCCCAAGCGAGGACGGGGCCAACACACAGCTCCCGTTGACAGGGGTGGAGGCGGTGGAGGCGGTGGTGGAGGCGGTGGAGGCGGTGGAGGTGGCGGTGGTGGCGGTGGGAGTGGAGGCGTCGGTGGTGGCGGTGGTAGTAGCGGTGGGAGTGGTGGCGGTGGTGGTGGCAGCAGTGGGAGTGGTGGCGGCGGCAGTGGTGGCGGTCGGGGTGGAGCGGTCCAGAGGGGAGGTTCTGGCGGTGGCCAGAGGCAGCAGCAGCAGCGTCCGTGCGAGACCCTTATGCCCCAGCACCATCGTGAGTGGTTTTCTCGGTGTGGGGCGTCTGGGGGTAGTGTTCGCTGCCCGTACGTCATTCGCACAGGTGATCGGGCTGGCCAGACTTGCGGGAAGGTTGGTCACACACAGTACCGCTGCTTCTCCCGTCTTGACGACGCCTGGCGCGCAGAGTTTGGCGACGAGGCTGAGCTCCCCCGCTGGCGAGAGCTGCTTAGGACCGATGTGGATATCTTTGCTCTTGACTATGACGCTATCCTTGCTGGCATGTATGCATTGACTGATAATGCTGAGGATGACTATTACCTATGTGTGCCGCCTGACCCAGGTATAGAGGCTGCTGCTCTAGGTGCTAGTGCGTCTGCTCTCTCTAGTACTGCGCCTGCTGAGGCCTTGCACACCTTCACGCTTGACTCAGGTGCTTCTCGCTGCTTCTTTCGCGACAGTACCACAGTCACACCACTCCCTGCACCTGTTGCAGTATCTCTGGCTGACCCCTCAGGGGGGCCAGTTCATGCACGTTCCTCCACTAATCTCCCGTGTCCTGTGGTTTTGTCAGGCTCACTCTCAGGTCTTCACCTCCCCTCGTTCTCTACAAACTTGGTGAGTACCGCTGCCCTCCAGGATGCGATGGTCACTACCACCACTCCTGGGGGTCAGCGTGTGTCGATCGTACGTGTGCACGGACGGGCCGTCACCTGGCCACACTGACTACTGAGCCTACTCAGGTGGCTGCGTCTGGTCAGGTGTCCGCGTCAGGTCAGGTAGCAGCCCCCTGTTCGTGTCGCCTCCTCACGCACCAGACTCTCCTTTGGCACCACCGCCTTGGTCACCCCTCCCTGCCACGCCTTCGTGGCATGCACTCCCGCCTCCTTGTCTCGGGCCTTCCCAGGTCTCTGCCTCCCCTCCTGCCCTCGCCTGCGCCACCCTGCCTTCCTTGCGTCGAGGGGCGGCAGCGCGCCGATCCTCACTCCTCCTCGTTTCCCCCGAGGACCGCTCCCCTGCAGACTCTCCATATGGACGTGTGGGGCCCAGCCCGCGTCAATGGATAGGACCGCGAGCGATACTTTCTGCTGGTTGTTGACGACTACTCGCGTTACACCACGGTCTTCCCCTTGGTCCTTGATGTCTTGATCCCTTGGATCCGCGCTGTCCATCTTTAGCTCCGCGAGCGGTTCCGCCAGGACTTTCCTGTCCTACGTTTGCACTCTGACAGAGGTGGTGAGTTCTCCTCCCACCTCCTGCGGGACTTTTGTCATGGGGAGGGCATCCTCCAGTCGTTCACGCTTCTGGCCTCCCCGCAGCAGAATGGGATTGCTGAGCGCCGCATTGGCTTAGTCATGGAGGTGGCTCGTACCTCCATGATCCATGCGGCTGCTCCCCATTTTCTGTGGCCATTTGCGGTCCGGTACGCTGCACATCAGCTCAACCTCTGGCCCCGTGTCTCCTTGCCGGAGACCTCGCCTACACTGCGTTGGACGAGGGAGGTTGGCGATGCGTCGGTGTTCCGGGTCTGGGGCTCTCGTGCCTTTGGGCGCTGGCACTGGAGGCACTGACGTTGGAGGCACTGCAGTTGGAGGCGCTGGAGCTGGAGGCCGTGGTTCTGGAGGCGCTGACAATGGAGGCGCTGGAGTTGGAGGCGCTGGAGCTGGAGGCGCTGGAGCTGGAGGCGCTGGAGCTGGAGGCGTTGGAGCTGGAGGCGCTTGAGCTGGAGGCGCTGAAGGTACTAGAGCTAGAGGTACTGGAGCTGGAGGTACTGGAGGTACTGGAACTGGTGGTGCTGGAGGTACTGGAGCTAGAGGAGCTGCTAGTGCTGGAGGTGCTGAAGGTTTTCGCTGTACTGGAGCTGACGGTTTTGGTCCTGTGGATGCTGCGCCGCAGCGACCGTTTTTCTTACCGCAGCCTGAGTCGTCCCTGCTGCCACTTGACTCAGTGCTTCGCTAGGCTCTTAGTCTTCCGTCTTCCACTGGCCTTACTCCTCCCTTACTGTGTCCACCGCCTGACCCGTCTCAGACACAGTTATCGCCGGACTCCTCACTGCCTACTCCTTCTCCTTACACGGAGCAGTCAGACTCCCTGACAGAGCGCCGTGGGCCTGTGTCTCGTCCTGCCTCACATGTTCGCACTGTTCGCCGTGCTCCCCGTGGTCCCCGTCCTCGTCCTCCACCTGTCCCCGGCACGCACACTATGGCACTTCGTCCTTCCCACAGTGTGTTGCTCTACCGTCTCCTCCAGCGTCCTCCCTTCCTACCTGACGTTCCGGACCCTGAGTCTGACTTGGTTCGTGCTGCCAGCCCTACTGTCATACGTCTCCTAGCCATGGTTGCTACAGACCCTTCTTTTGAGTCCACTAATGCGTTTGCCTTAGTTGCTGAGCTTGTTGACTTTGCTGCTGCGTGTCGTCTAGACTACGCCGCTAGTCTTGTTGCTGAGTCTGAGTCTGTCTGTCCTCCGTCCGTTGGGGGTGCTCTTGGCACAGACGTCCTTGAGGACAGGCAGGAGGACTTTGAGTGTCTTGCAGCTGCTGTACCTCATCTCGTGGCCATGCTGCTTGCACCTGAGGGAGACCCGGATGCACTGGACATCCCGACCCCGCGCTCTTACGCAGAGGCGATTACGGGTCCCTACTCCTCTCAGTGGCAGACAGCCATGGACACAGAGATGGCATCCTGGAAGTCCATAGGCACCTACGTTGACGCAGTTCCCCCTCCTGGGGCAAACATAGTCGATGGCATGTGGATTTTCAGGGTGAAGCGGCCGCCGGGTTCTCTGCCTGTCTTCAAGGCTCGTTACGTTGCACGAGGCTTTAGCCAGCGACAGGGAGTCGACTTCTTCCAGACCTTCTCCCCTACCCCAAAGATGACCACTCTTCGGGTGTTGCTGCACGTTGCCGCTCACCGTGACTACGAGCTTCACTCTCTTGACTTCAGCACAGCTTTCTTACAGGGCAGCCTCTGGCTGCGCCATCCTCGTGGCTTCACTGGGTCGTTTCTTGAGGGTACCTAGTGGAGCCTCTAACGGCCAGTCTACGGTCTCCGCCAGGCACTTCGTGAGTGGCACGACACACTGAGGACGACACTTGCGGCTCTTGGGTTTGCTCCTTCGACTGCTGACCCGTCGTTGTTTCTGCGCACCGACACTTTGCTGCCGCCGTTCTACATCCTCGTGTACGTCGACGACTTGGTTTTTGCCACTGCTGACACTGAGGCACTCGCTCTTGTGAAGTCGGAGCTGCAGAAGAGACACACGTGCACTGACCAAGGTGAGTTGCGCAGCTACCTTGGCTTGCAGATTACCCGGGACAGAGCACAGCGCACCATCACCCTGACTCAGTCACACATGGTGCACCAGGTCCTTCAGCGCTTCGGCTTCCAGTTCTCCTCGCCACAGTCCACTCCTCTGCCTACCGGTCACTCGCTCTCAGCTCCACCTTCGGACGAGTCCGTAGAGCCGAGTGGCCCGTATCCAGAGCTTGTGGGCTGCCTCATGTACCTGATGACCTGCACTCGACCTGACTTTGCGTACCCTCTTAGCACCATGGCACGCTACGTTGCGCCCGGGAGACACCGACCAGAGCACTGGGAGGCCGCTAAGAGGGTGTTGCGCTACTTGTGCAGTACATCGGGCATGGGGCTTGTGCTTGGAGGACAGGGTCCAGTTGTCCTCACTGGACACTCAGACGCGTCTTGGGTTGACGACCTGGCTACGCAGCGGTCGTCACAGGGTTACACTTTCAGCCTTGGCTCCGGCTCTGTTTCTTGGCGGTCTACCCGCTCATCTTCTGTTCTCAGCTCTAGTTGTGAGGCTGAGATCTACGCAGGAGCCATGGCTGCACAGGAGTTACGCTGGCTCACGTACTTGCTGATCGACTTGGGAGAGTGGCCTCGTTCTCCTCCAGTTCTGTACGTTGACAACAAGGCCATGATTGCCTTGTGTCAGGAGCACAGACTGGAGCATAGAACGAAGCACATCGCTCTGCGTTATTTCCTTGCTCGAGAGTTGCAGCAGCGTGGTCAGCTTCATCTTGCTTACGTGGCCACACGGGCCAACACTGCTGATATATTCACCAAGGCACTTCAGTCTGGTGATCATCAGCGTTTCTGTATTACTTTAGGCCTTGTGCCTACTTTGTCTCACTTGCTCATTGCGTGACTTTGCTTGTAATGTGATATATATATACATATATTTATATATATATGTATATATTCGTGCATGCTTAAATTTGCTAGGCTATGATCACTGTACTGTTTGTTCTCTCTCATATAACTCCGCCTGTGAACTGGCCTTGTTGCCATTTGCTTGTGCTCGGACTGTGTGGTGACTTCGTGATCCACCTTGAGCTTGCTTTGCTTTTCTTGACTGGTCTTGTGACCACTTGTTCTCCCCCACTTTGCCTATGGGGTTGTCTAAAAACAATATAATGTTTATGTTGTGTAGGCTGTAGTGGGGTAGCCCATAAGGGGTACAACCCAATTAGGGTTGGTACTTGTACCCAGTTTGTTCTTATTGCATCCATTCCCGTTTAGTATTCTGACACTCCTTCCCTGTGACGGGTCGAGCAGAGGCACAGACGACAAGGTAAGGTGAGGCACTACACGGTAGGAATCGGTTTCCCTGCATTTCTTCTCTGTGAGGGGTGGCGCAGAGGGACTGCGGTGAAGCAAGAGGGGCAAATGACAAGGTAGGTCAGGGAAGCAAGCGAAAATACACATGTCGAGAGTCCGTCAGCTGTGGCATAGCGCGAGTCTTACTTGCTGAACTCTTGCAATACGGACTGCACTCGTCCGTCGTGTGCCACCCCAAGCGTTTCCTCCACCCTAGTAAGAGCATGCTTCGATTTAGCAGTTTTGTACACGCACCTAGCAGGAATGCGTTGCTGGTGCTGCTCATGACAGTACTTGCACCCATCTGTCAACCCACGCATTTTCTAACCCCGCACGTACACCCATCTAGCAGGAATGCGTTGCTGGTGCTGCTTATGACAGTACTTGCACCCATGTGTCGACCCACGCATTCTCATACTCGCATCTAGCAGGAATGCGTTGCTGGTGCTGCTCATGAGGTCCAGGAACGCAACGAACGTGCCTTCCAACACCAGGTGGATCGCCCCCGTCACGGCCCACCAGCAGAAGATGGACCTATCTAGAGCTGACATGTGGCGAAATGATCCTGACGACGGCGAGAGGAGGAAAGGCAAAGGGAGGAAAGATGGGGCGGGGGCGAAGGAGAAGGGATGGAGTGAGGCATAAGGATGGACGAAGTTTTGACAGTGGCCGAGACGAGAGTCATAAGGCAATGTAATCAGCCGCGTGATCCGTTGCATCATGATTTGCTTATCAGACATACGGCTATAAACCGCATTCGTATGTCTCGAATGCCATGAATAGCACGAGAGATGTCGCATCGCGATGCGCTAGCTTGTCTAACATGGTAGATCTGCGTGTTAAAACGAGGCGATGATCGAGTAACGATGGACCTGACGAGTTCGCTTGGTACGTTAAACCATGAGACGCGATCACTAATCAAGACGTTATTGAAGCAGTATTCACATCATTGCATAAAAAACCATAGCTGCATCGCGTACTGCTATCAATGACGTCACTGAGACTTACTCGTGAATAGCCACGAGATGACGATCACGAGAATGACGGCCGCTCCGAAGATGGCGAAGAGTGCTTCGACGGACCATCCTGAAGGAGAGTAAGTAGGGACGACGATGCCACGCTAATAGTACGGATGATCTGCAATGGCTGACGCCATGGCTGAAGTAGTGGTGAATGATTCCCCAAGATTACGAAACTATCACGCCTTCTGCGACGAATGGATTCAATCGCGTACCGAGGAGGAGGAAATGACTTCATTGCGTCCCTATGCCTCTCGATTTGAGGTATGTGGCTCAGATTCTGTGGATTGTTGGTGCTGAATGTGTGAGGAAATGATGAAGCGCCGTGTTTTCTAGTTTTCGATTCCAATAGGCAGTGGCTTTGACTGCGCATCGCTCCGCAATCCCGCCCAATTCTCACGGGCGGTTTTTTTCTCAAAGCAGTTTCACAAGGACAAACAAAAATAAAACCTCTAAGGAAAGGCATGCAATCAAGGGAGCATCAACCCTAAACACCTTGCATTTTGTTTAGGGTTGATGCACCCATGTTTACTCGTCTTTCTCGAGAGGCTTTATAATTTTTTTGCCCCGAAAAAAATACCTACCATGCTCATCAAGGCCAACAAACTGCCCGTGGGAATTCGGCACGATCGCGGATCGATGCGTGATCAAAACCACTGCTCATCAGAATCGAAGACAAGTAAAGACTGCGATTTGTCTTTTCCTCTGAATGTGCAGACGAGAATATTTGGTTCTTGGCGGGAATTTAGGTGGTGCAGAGCAGGTCGCAGACACTGGGATGTTCATACGGCGCGGCTCGGGAAAAAGTCCGCCCACGCCTGGGGATGTACGGGGCGCGGAGCTCTCGGGGGACGCGTGGGGCGAAGTCGGCCCTCCAGAATCCCACCAGATTTGGACCTTCCGCAGCCCTGCGTGGCTGAGTGAGGTCCCACGGTTAAAAAAAGAACACCTGTAGAGCCTACCACGGACGAGACGATACTTTCGCTACTGTTGCATTGCCCAGTTGTTCACGCTTCCGGCCTCTCAACAGCAGAATGGGACTGCTGAGTGCTGCATTGGCTTGATCATAAAGGTTTCTCACACCTCTTCCTGGTTCCAGGTCCCCCCCAGGTAGACCCTCTCCTCCCACAAAGTCTTGCTCCCTCAGGTGTGTCTCAGGTAGACCCACCCCCCTTGGTTGAGCCTTTGGAGGTCTGCTTTGACACCTCTGGCCCTGCTGAGGGGGGTGACGCTACTATTGACGACACAGCGGCCACTCGCCGTTCACTGCGCTTGGAGACCCCTCCTAGTTTCCGCCTCAGTCGTCTTCGCCACCTCTGCATCCTGTCGTTGTAGACTCCAGTGCTGCTGGGGGTGGTGACATTGGAGGTGCGGACTCTACGGGGTGCTGATTCCGGCGGTGCTGAATCTAAGGGTGCGGACTTTGAGGGTGCTGACTGTACTAGTGGTGGTGGCGTCGTGGGTGCTACTACTGGAGGTTCTCGTGGTGGACATCAGCAGTGTGAGAGTACGATGGCTCTGCCTACATGAACTTACCTTAATTCACCTTATCACACTTGATCTTGCTTGGTTTTATTTTCTTACGCATGCTTTTGCTCGTTTTCCTTAGAAACGTTGCTTACTATATGTGATTATAGTTATAGCACCACTCTAGGTTGCGTACACTGAATTCTAGGCTTTTCGGTTGCCACCGAATTGCCTTCTACCGAATTCGGGAAAAACCTGTTCGGGATGCTTCGCGACCCGAAACGTTCTAGTAACACCCAGCCTTCGTGTCGAGCCTATATATAGACTCGTCTTGTACCCATGTGATTATATTATAGTTACTGAACCAGTTCCTTCGATCCTCACACTTGGTAATCAGAGCGGGTTTACACGCGAGGTCTTCAACCACTAAAAACCGGCCTTTAAAAACCGCGGGGGTGACGACGAAAGCGCCGATTTGGGTATATAAAACCAGTTCTGCACAATTTGTTAAGTCCCCCTTGATCCATTTTTCGAACGCACCTTAGATTTATTGGCGGAAAAGTTGGAATTTCGACCTTCTGATCAAATCGCATCTCAATGGCCTAGAGAATTTTCCCAAAAAGGTTGAAATTTGAAGTGTCGGATCGAGTTTTTGTTTTCAACAGCCGAGATCGGAAGCGAATTCGGCTAAGGGAGAATTGTGCGACATACAGAAACTGCTCTCGATGGTTCGGAAATCGATTCGCCCCGCAGTAAGTCGACCAACGCACAGATTTTACTTATTTTCACCGCAAATCTTCAAAGGGAGAAAATGGTGATAACTTCATATAAAAAATCGTGAAGTTACGCGCCGAGCAGGAGCAAACACGTGCGGCACTCCTACGACTCAAAAAACTCCTTGCGAACCAGTCGGCAGCCGCCACAGCAGCAGCAGCAGCAGCGGCGACACCGACAGTTGTACCTGCGACAACGGCAGCATGTCAAACATTGCATGTTTATATTGTGTAGGCTGTAGTGGGTTACACCTTAGGGGGTACTCAAAGTTAGGGTTTCCTACTTGTACCAAACTCTGTGCTAGTTCATTTCATTCCTGCTCAGTTATTTCTGACATGGTTTCAGAGCAGGTCCTTCGCTAGGACTGTTCTTAGGGCCCACCGACTTACCTACCTGCTTACCTTCACTTGTTTCCGGCCCCGCTGGCCCCGTCGATCTAGCACGATCTAGCGGCCCTGCGGCCCCGTCGAACTTTTTTTTCCTAGCGGCCTCTCACGGCCCCCGTCGCGTCGCCCCTTAGCGCCCCGATCGGCCCCGTCACGCCGCCCGCGAACCGCACAGCGCGCCGCGCTCACAGCCCGCGAACCGCCCACGCACAGCCCGCGAACCGCCTGCGCAGCCCGCGACCAGCCCGCGCAGCCCGCACACAGCCCGCGAACTGCCCGCGAGCAGCCCGCGACCTGCCCGCGAACCCCCGCGAGCCGCCCGCGACCCGCTTACGCAGCCCGCGAGCAGCCCGCGCAGCCCGCGCTGAGCCTGCGCGGCTCGTGCGCTGACCGCCGCCGGCCCGCACGCTGCCCGCACAGCTCACATACGGCCCGCGCGGCCCGCGCACTGCCTGCTACCGGCCCGCCGCTGCTGAGCCCGCAGCCGCCCGCGCACCGCCGCTGCTGAGCCCGCCGCCGCCCGCGCACCGCCGCTGCTGCGCCCGCCGCCGCCCGCGTATCACCGCTGCTGAGCCCGCCCCTGCTGCGCCGGCTCTCGCTGCCGCCTGCTGCGCCTGTGCACCACTGCAGATCCTGCTACTACTGCAGATCCTACTACTGCTGCTTGTGCGCCACTACAGTCCGTAGGCCCCACCGGCCCCGCTGACCCTGCGCACGCCTTTTCAGTGACTTTACTGCTTCTACTACTGCCGCTGTCGCTATGGCTAGTCCTCCTGTTCTAGCTTTCGACGCCGAGGGCCGTCCGGTCAAATTCGAAACCTGGCTAGATGACCTGCACCTTTTCCTACAGCTCACTGCCAAGGAAGATATGACCACGCTCTCGGCCATGCGACCGCCCCACTCACTACTGCCCCCCCAGCTGAGCGCTCACAGTGGCAGACCCGTGACGCGCACGCTCGCTTTGCTATTCGCAACTCCCTGCCACTAGATGAGCGCGAGCACTTCGGCCAGTGCAAGACTGCTAAGGACCTCTACACAGCTGTAGTGGCCCGCTACTCCTCACCCGCTTCTGCCACGCTAGGCCGCCTCACTCTCCCCTACCTGTTCCCCGACCTAGCCTCCTTTCACACTGTCGCAGACCTCATCACCCACCTTAAGACTAGTGAGGCTCGCTTTCGCGCTGCCATGCCTGACGAGTTCCTCGCTAGCAACCCCCCCCCGCTCTGGATCACTCTCTACCACGTTGTCACCCGCCTCCCTGACTCTCTGCGCCCTGTCAGGGACCAGTTCCTCTCTCGCTCCCCCACTGAGCTCACCGTAGACCTCCTCGAGAAGGAACTGCTTGCAGCCGAGGCTAGTATCGTCGCTGTAGGCACCTCTCGTGGCGACCCCCGCGGCCCCTTCTTCGAGGGGTGCTCCCCTTCCCCCCTCCTCCCCTCTGTCGCCTCTGCTGCTGCTGTCGACCTCCTTGGTACTGAGAAGGTCGGGGCTGCGTCTGCTTCAGGCGGACGACGCAGGGGCAGGAGTGGCAGGAGTGGGGGTGGTGGCGGAGGAGGCGGGAGTGGAGGTGGTGGCGGTGGAGGTGCGACTGGAGAGGCTAGTGGCGGCAGTGGTGGAGGTGACAGCGGCGGTGGGAGTGGTGACAGGGGCGGAGGTGGCATCGGAGGCGGAGGTGGTCGTGGCAGCGGCAGGGGTGGAGGTGGCCGGGGCGGAGGCGGCGGGGGTGGTGGTCGTGGAGGCCCGGGGGGCGGTCAGAGTCAGCAGCCTGCCCCGACCCTTCAGGCCGCCCGTGAGTGGTATGCGCGGCGCAGCGTCACCTGCCAGTACGTTATTCGCACAGGTGACCGCACTGGCCAGACGTGTGGGGGGCCGCACCAGACGGAGCGCTGCTTCGCCCGCCTCAACGACGCGTGGCGCACCCAGTTTCCTGGTGGGGGTGAGCTGCCGCGCTGGGCTGAGCTGCTCAGGAAGGGTGTTGATATTTGGGCACTAGACTTTGATGCTATTCTCACTGCCATGTATGCGATGTCTATTAGTGGAGAGGGTGCTCAGTACTTGCGTGTTCCGCCCGACCCGGGCATTCAGGCCAGCCCCGCTGCTGCTCTAGGTGCTAGTGTGTCTGCTCCCACAGGTACTACTGCAGCTGCTGCTCTAGGTACTTGTGCGTCTGTGCCCCCTGGTACTGAGTTGACTGCAGCACTGCACACCTTCACACTGGACTCAGGTGCTTCTCGCTCTTTCTTTCGTGACCGCACTGTCCTTGAGCCTCTAGCTCGGCCGGTTGCTGTCTCTCTTGCTGACCCCTCTGGGGGTCCGGTCCTTGCGACCTCCTCCACCACCCTTCCGTGTCCAGCGGTTCCGTCCGGCACGCTCTCAGGTCTCTACCTCCCCTCGTTCTCCACGAACTTGGTGGCAGGTAGTGCGCTCCAGGACGGGGGTGTTCACCAGTTCACCCCTGCCTACGAGCGTGTGACTCACTGCACATGTGCTCGGACGGGCCGTCACCTAGCTACTTTCACTCGAGAGCCGGGGTCTGACCTGTACACACTGACCACTGAGTCCCCTCAGGTAGCTGCGTCTGCGTCAGCGTCAGGTCAGCTGTCCGCCCCCTGCTCGTGTCGCTCTCTGGCGAACGACACCGTCCTCTGGCACCACCGCCTTGGTCACCCGTCTGTGCAGCGCCTGCGGGCCATGCACAAACGGGACCTTGTTGCTGGTCTTCCCAGGGTGCTCCCTCCCCTTCCTGACTCCCCTGCTCCTGACTGCATTCCCTGTGTCGAGGGGCGGCAGCGCGCCGCTCCTCACTCCTCCTCCTTTCCCCCGACGACCGCTCCCCTGCAGACGCTCCACATGGACGTGTGGGGCCCAGCCCGCGTCCGTGGTCAGGGTCAGGAGAGGTACTTCCTGATAGTTGTTGACGACTACTCGCGCTACACCACGGTCTTCCCCTTGCGCGCCAAGGGTGACGTCCCTGGTGTTTTGATCCCCTGGATCAGCCGAGCCCGTCTCCAGCTAGGCGAGCGCTTTCACTCGGACTTTCCTGTCCTGCGCTTGCACTCTGACAGAGGTGGTGAGTTTGCCTCCGACCTCCTGGCAGCCTACTGTGCTGAGCACGGCATTGAGCAGTCGTACACGCTTCCGGCCTCTCCACAGCAGAATGGGGTTGCTGAGCGGCGCATTGGCTTAGTCATGGAGGTCGCTCGTACCTCCCTGACCCATGCGGCTGCTCCCCACTTTCTGTGGCCGTTTGCGGTCCGGTACGCTGCGCATCAGCTCAACCTCTGGCCCCGTGTCTCCTTGCCGGAGACTTCCCCGACTCTGCGGTGGACGGGAGAGGTTGGCGATGCGTCGCGTTTCCGGGTGTGGGGATCCCGAGCTTTTGTCCGCGACACGTCTGCGGACAAGCTCTCCCGTCGCGCTGTTCCCTGTGTCTTTCTTGGCTTTGTTCCCGACGCGCCTGGATGGCAGTTTTACCACGTCACCTCGCGCCGGGTTCTGGCCTCTCAGGACGTCACTTTTGACGAGTCCGTCCCCTTCTACCGCCTCTTCCCCTACCGCACTGCCCCGCTCCCCCCCCCGCCTCTCTTCCTCGCTCCAGGTGCTGAGGTACCAGACCCCCTCCCCCCTCAGGGTGCCGCTCCCTCAGGTGTGTCCCAGGTAGACCCGGGTGAGAAGGTCGAGGTAGCTGTTGACTCGCGTCCTGCGTCTGGGGGTGCTGAGCCTGGGGGTGCTGAGCCTGGAGGTGCGGAGCCTGGGGGTGCTGAGCCTGGAGGTGCGGAGCCTGGAGGTGCGGAGCCTGGAGGTGCGGAGCCTGGAGGTACTGAGCCTGGGGGTGCTGAGTCTGGGGGTGCTGAGCCTGAGCGTGCTCCACCTGGAGGAGCCCTCTCCTCCCAGCAGCTGCAGGAGAGGTACCTCGAGTACTGCCGCCTCCGGAGAGGTGCTTCTGGAGCTCGTCCCGGTACTTCCCCTCCTACCCAGGAGCTCCCCCCCATTCAGGTGATCCGCGAGTGGTACACGCGGCGCTGCAGTCTTCGTAGTGGTGCTCCTGGTGCTGCGGACCCGAGCGGTGGTGCTGTTGCTGGTGCTGAGGACCCGGACGCTGGAGCTACTGCTGGTGCTGAGGACCCGGGGGCTGGAGCTGCTGCTGGTGCTGAGGACCCGGGCGTTGGAGCTGCTGCTGGTGCTGAGGACCCGACCGGTGGCGCTACTGCTGGTGCTGAGGACCTGACCAGTGGCCCTGCTGCTGGTGCTGAGGACCCGGGCGTTGGAGCTGCTGCTGGTGCTGAGGACCCGACCGGTGGCGCTGCTGCTGGTGCTGAGGACTCGGGCGTTGGGGCTGCCACTGGTGTCCCTGCTGCTTCTGGAGACGCTGCGCGGCCACGACCGTACTTCGTACTGCTCCTTCAGCAGGTTCTTGGTCAGGCTCCTCCTCCTAGTCCTCCTCCCTCCGTCGAGTGTCCTCTGCCTGTCCAGCCGCAGTCACAGTTACCGCCTGCCTCGCCTCTCCCTGCTCCCTCTCCTTACGCTGGTCCCACAGGAGGTCTTACAGAGCGTCGTGAGCCTGAGTCTCGTCCTGCGTCGCCTGTTCGTACTGCTCGCACTGGTCGTCGTGTCCCACGTGAGCGTCCTCCTCCTGTCCCTGGCACTCACTACATGACTCTGCGTCCCTCCACTGCTCCTCAGCGTGTCCCGCTGCCGTCTCCTCCTGCGTCCTCTCTTCCTACTCTTCCTGACCCGGAGTCTGACTCCCGTCGTGCTGCCAGTCCCACTGTTACGCGTCTCCTCGCTACAGTTGTCACTGACCCGACCTTTGAGTCCTCTGCTGCGTCTGCTCTGGTCGCTGAGTTGGTTGACTTTGCTGCTCGCTGTCGCCTAGACTACGCTGCCAGCCTTGTCGCTAGGTCTGAGTCTGCGTCTGCCTGTCCTCCGTCCGTCGGGGGTGAGTGTGCCCTCGGCACGGACGTCCTTGAGGACAGACAGGAGGAGTTCCACTGCCTTGCTGCTGCTTTGCCCCGTCTCGTGTCCTTGCTAGTTGCCCCTGAGGGAGACCCGGATGCACCAGACATCCCGACCCCACGCTCTTACGCTGAGGCGATGGCGGGTCCCTACTCCTCTCAGTGGCAGACAGCCATGGACGCAGAGATGGCTTCCTGGAAGTCCACAGGCACCTACGTAGACGAGGTTCCCCCTCCTGGGGCGAACATCGTCAGTGGCATGTGGATTTTCAGGGTGAAGCGGCCGCCGGGTTCTCCGCCTGTCTTCAAGGCGCGCTACGTGGCTCGAGGCTTCAGTCAGCGAGAGGGAGTAGACTTCTTTCAGACCTTCTCCCCCACCCCGAAGATGACTACTCTTCGGGTGCTGCTGCACATAGCCGCTCACCGCGACTACGAGCTTCACTCTCTTGACTTCAGCACTGCTTTCTTGCAGGGCAGCCTGCACGAGGAGATCTGGCTGCGTCGCCCCCCTGGCTTCACTGGGTCAGTTCCTCCTGGCACCCAGTGGAGGCTTCAGCGGCCGGTCTACGGTCTCCGCCAGGCGCCACGTGAGTGGCACGACACATTGAGGACGACACTTGCGGCTCTTGGGTTCGCTCCCTCTACTGCTGACCCGTCGCTGTTTCTACGCACCGACACCTCGCTGCCGCCGTTCTACATCCTCGTGTACGTCGACGACTTGGTCTTTGCCACTGCTGACACCGCGGCACTCGCTCACGTGAAGTCGGAGCTGCAGAGGAGACACACGTGCACAGACCTGGGTGAGCTGACGAGCTATCTTGGCTTGCGGATCACCCGGGACAGAGCACGGCGCACCATCACCCTGACTCAGTCACACATGGTGCAGCAGGTTCTCCAGCGCTTCCGCTTCACGTACTCCTCGCCTCAGTCCACTCCTCTGCCTACCAGTCACTCGCTCTCAGCTCTGCCTTCGGATGAGTCCGTAGAGCCGAGTGGCCCGTATCCAGAGCTTGTGGGCTGCCTCATGTACCTGATGACCTGCACTCGACCTGACCTTGCATACCCTCTTAGCATCCTAGCACGCTATGTCGCTCCTGGCCGTCACCGGAAGGAGCACATGGATGCTGCTAAGAGGGTGTTGCGCTACTTGTGCAGTACGTCGGGCATGGGGCTTGTGCTTGGAGGGCGAGACCGGGTTGTTCTCACAGGGCACTCAGACGCTTCTTGGGCAGACGACCAGGCTACTCAGCGGTCGTCCCAGGGTTACACCTTCAGCCTTGGCTCTGGCTCAGTTTCTTGGCGTTCTACTCGCTCTTCTTCTGTTCTCAGCTCCAGTTGTGAGGCTGAGATCTACGCCACAGCCATGGCTGCTCAGGAGCTACGCTGGCTGACCTACCTGCTGACCGACCTTGGAGAGCGGCCTCGTTCTCCTCCAGTGCTGTACGTCGACAACAAGGCTGCCATTGCCTTGTGTGAGGAGCACAGACTGGAGCACAGAACGAAGCACATCGCTCTGCGGTACTTCCTTGCTCGAGAGCTGCAGCAGCGTGGTCAGCTTTGTCTGCGTTACGTGGCCACGGAGGCCAACACTGCTGATGTGTTCACCAAGGCGCTTCAGCCTTGTGACCATCAGCGCTTTTGCACTCTGCTAGGCCTTGTACCTACTGGGCCTCACTTGCTTACCTCTTGACCTTGCTTGTACTGTGATCACTATATATATATATATGCCTACTTGTTTACTTTTGCTAGGTTGTGATCACTGTATCTCTTGCTTTGTTATAAACCTGCATGTGAACTGGTCTTGTGACCGCTTGCTTGTGCTCGGAATTTGTGTGGAATCCTTGAGATCCACCCTGAGCTTGCTTTGCTTTGCTTTGACTGGTCTTGTGACCCTGTGGTTGTCTCCCACTGCGCCTATGGGGGTGTGTCAAACATTGCATGTTTATATTGTGTAGGCTGTAGTGGGTTACACCTTAGGGGGTACTCAAAGTTAGGGTTTCCTACTTGTACCAAACTCTGTGCTAGTTCATTTCATTCCTGCTCAGTTATTTCTGACACAGCAGCTACAAGCAACCTCGAAGCAATGAAGCCGATGCTACAGGAGGTGATCGATCCTATAGTGAAAGGGAGCAACGTCCGTCGATTTGTAGCTGAACTCGAAATTTACTTCGAAGCCGTTGGATGCACGACCCCCACCCAAGACGCGATGCGCATACGACTGGCAGCAACACTTTACGAGGCACAGCTCTAGAATGGATTAAGAGCAAAATTGTTCAAGGCAAAGGGATGTGGGCACAGTGTCAGGTAGCACTGATCGAACAGTTCGACACGTTGAACAGTAGCTACTAAGGAACACTATGCGACCAGCAAAATAGTGGCATGGAGCGATTGGCAGCACGCACGGCTGTCGACCCGATGGAGAACGACAAGGGCGATGAGAAGTAGCGGCTAGCAAAAATTGAGACCTGCGAATTTTGCGGCGCTACAGAACATCGAATCTTGGCGTGTTGGAAAATGAAGAAAGCACGTGCGGAGCTGAAGGGCAAGAACAGTGCGGCACCCCCGAAGCAGAAAATTGTGACAACTTCGAAGAGGGCGAAAAAAAGAGAATATGATAGTGTGAATTTAAAACGTCACGACCAGCCGGCACCAGGGTAAATCGCTAAGACAAAAGGAGACTCCGCGAAACAAGACCCTGCACTGACCGAGAAACTCCAGCCGTACACCTTGACAAGTAAGAATTCGTTGAAGTTATCCTATAAAGATATTTTAACTAAGAATATTAATTTTTGTGGTTTTCAAGCCTTTATTAAGGGAGAGCCAGAAATTATGCTGGTACCGGGTAAAATGGAGACCCCACTCCGGAGCGTTGATAAGGGTCGAGCGTTCCGAGGAGTTAATCTTCTTTCCCAGGAGCACGGTATTAAGGCTCCCCGCCGTTCCCCACAGGGGAAGCATATACAGTTAAAAAGGCTCAGGGGAAGGTTCCATGCCCAGAGAAGCTGAATCGGCCTCGGATAAATCCTTCTAACCCTACTCAGTTGAAAACTGATATTAAGTCGGCAGCTTCTAGCGGAGGACCTAGGGATGATCTATTCGACGTACCCTATGATCCTATAAGCGAGACCATCTTGGCTATTCGGAGCGACAGCAACCACTACTATTCGAGGTGCTTTGCAATGGGCGACGCTTCAAGGCATTGGTGGATAGTGGTGAATCCCACTCATTGTACGACCGCGGGGCATTGGGGAAAATTGGAAAGTCCTCGAAGAAGACCCATTTTACAGCAGCGATGATGGACGGTACAAAGCTTCACGTCCACTGCGAGTCTACACTGCAGGTATAGATAGGGGCGTTGAAGTGAAAGCCAACGTCGCCGATCACGAATCTTAAATAATTAGATTTCATCTTCGGGCGTGACTTTCTGAAGCGGTTCAACCCTAAGATCGACCGGGTCAACCGGAAGGCGCGCATCTACAACATTGGAAAACGTATCGAGCTACAAAATTGGACGGATACAGGGGATGTACCGGAAACGACACTTGCACGGTTCGAACGGACGGTGAATGAGAGTAACACGGGTTACTTAGCACTGGTGAAGGCAGCATAAGAGGAGGAGAAGTCAAACTGGGAGCTACCTGCAGTAGTACAGGAGGTGTTAGCAGAATACAAGGACATCATGGCGGATGACATGCCTGCAGGAGTGCCTCTAGTGCGAATCCACGAGCACGAGATCGTGGAGGAACCAGGTGCAAAACTAGTCTCCCGTACACCATACCGCGTTAGTCTGACCGAACTGACAGACATGAAGAAACAGATTGAGTATCTACTGGACAGAAAACTGATCCGCCCATCCACCTCTCCCTACGGCGCACCAATTCTCTTCACTCCAAAGCCGAACGGTAGTTTACGTATGTGCATCGACTATCGGGCATTGAACAAACAGACAGTCAAGAACAAATACCCTATACCGCGTATAGGTAATCTTCTAGACAACATGCATGGTGCAACAGTGTTTTCGAAGCTGGACCTACGGTCGGGTTACTGGCAGACCAAGATGGCAGACAAATTGATCCACAAGACGACTTTCTGTACCAAATACGGCTCCTATGAATACTTAGTGATGCCGTTTGGACTTTGCACTGCACCAGCAACATTTCAGGCGAAGATGAACCACATCCTACTGCCCCTTCTGGACGAGTGCGTCGTGGTGTACCTAGACGATATATTCATCTACTCCAAGAACATGAAGGAGCACGTGGAGCATCTGCGGAAAGTCTTCGAGATCCTGCGGGAGAATAAGTTCTACATGAAGCTGTCAATAAACGACTTCGCATCGAAGAAGGTGTAGTTCCTTGGGCACATGGTGAGTGCAAAGGGCGTAGACGTGGACCCGCGGAAGATTGAGGCCGTCAAGAAGTGGAAAGTACAAGAGAACGTTAAGGAGTTGTAGCAGTTCCTAGGCTTCGCCAATTACTACAACAGGTTCGTGCCACAGTATGCTAAGATAGCAGCGCCACTGACGAACTTATTGAAAGAAGGATACGCCCTATATAAGTGATACTCCTCAACAGCAAGCCATGGAGCAACTACAGACAGCCTGGACCATTGCTCCAGTACTCATCCTACTAGATCCAGACAGAGACTACGTGGTGGAAGCAGACGCTAGTGACCAGGCAGTCGGAGCAGTATTGATGAAAGATCATGGACACGGTTTGCAGCCCATCGTCTACCTTGGTAAAAAGCTACTCGGAGCATAACTGAATTACCTAATCCATGACAAAGAAGCCTTAGCAATAATCATAGCCTTCAACGCGTGGAGGTGTTTCCTGGAGAGAGCCAAAACCACAGTCTACAACAGCCACTGCAGCCTCAAATACCTGAAGTCGCAGCCAACGCTCTCACGACGACAGGTGCGGTGGATGGACTTCCTGGAAACACACTTCCACTACGACATCGTCTACAAGCCAGGACTACACAACAAGGCCGATGCACTGAGCCAGCCATGGCATATAGCAGGCATCCAGCTCGACGGGATGAACCCTTTGCTCAATGATCTATTCCAACATAGGTACTCCGTGGACACAGAGATCGCATCATCACCATCCACGGCATCCCCGCTACACTCATCTCAGACAGAGACCCAAAGTTCACTAGTAAGTTATGGAGAAAACTCATGGGATTGTTGGGGACAAAGCTTGTGATGTTTTCAGCTGAACACCCCCAGACTGACGGACAGACAGAGCGACTCAATCAGGTGGTTGAACAGTTACTGCGTACAGCTTGCAAAGACGACATCAGCCACGGGGATCTACTGTTACCAACGCTTGAGTTCGCTTACAACAACGCTTCACATGCAGCTACAGGAACATCTCCATGCTTCTTGTGCTACGGATGGGAACCACTTACACCATAGCACCCAACCACACCGGCTCACGACTTCGTCACCACCATGCAGCAGCTATGGGAGAAGACTCAGCGACGTCTCACCATGATGCAGAACTTCCAGAAGTAGTATGCCGATCGACAACGACTTGATCACTCAGTAGCAGTCGGAGATCATATTCTAATCGACACACGCAATTTAGACTTGTCCCATCTTCCGTCCAAGCTCCGGCCTCGCTTCTGTGGTCCCTTTCGCGTTGAGGCGATGGTGACTTGAGTAACATTCTGCTTGCACTTACCTTCTACATGGAAGCTTCACAACGCTTTTCATGTTCACCTACTGAAGCTTTACAAGGACCCTAACCAACAGTTCCAGGAACGACAGCTACCACCACCACCACCACTTGTTCTCGTACAGGATGAATCGGAGTACGAGGTAGAACGAGTTCTTGCTCATCGATGCAAACGCGGCAACACACTCGGGTTCCTGATACGCTGGAGGGGATACGACCTGTCAGAGGACAATTGGGCTGCAAAAGGTGATATGGGAAACGCATATCATGCTCTTAAGGATGATCTTGTCAAGCAGGGTGTATCTCATGCCACCCAGCTTTGAGGGGGGGACGTGTGAGATTACGACAGCTCTGCCTACATGAACTTACCTTTTTTTACCTTATCATGCTTTACCTTGCTTGGTTTTATTTTCTCATGCATGCTTTTCCTCGTTTTCCTTAGAAACGTTGCTTACTATATGTTACTATAGTTTTAGCACCGTTCTAAGTTGCGTGCACCGAATTCTAGGCTTTTCGGTTGCCACCGAATTGTCTTCTACCAAATCCTGGAAGGACCCGTTCGGGATGCTCGGCGACCCGCGGAACCTTCTAGTAACACCTGGGTTACTGCCTTTGTGTCGAGCCTATATATAGCCTCGTCTTGTACCCAGGTGATCATATTATAATTTATGAACCAGTTCCTTCGATCCTCACAAGCAGCAGTCTCGTCGTCGGGAGCCTCTCTCGTCACAGCAACTTCGCGAGGGGGTGTCCGGTGGGGCAGCCCCGGTGGCGGAGCTTGGGGTGCTGGAGGCCCTGGTGATGGAGGTGCTGATGCTGGAGGTGCTGGTGGTGGAGGTGCTGGAGGTACCGGAGTTGTCAGTGCTGGTGGTAATGGTGCAGGGGGTATGTTAGAGATTAAGGACAGAGTCTAGGAAGCCTAGGGGCCGAAATGTCTCAAAATCGTTGGTTTAGAATCCTGGAGAGATTTGTCGACTCCACAAGAAAAGTCGTCGACGATAAGTTCACTTTTGAAACTTCACTAATTTCGGATATGTTGTAGCACTAGACCGTGGATACAATTCCCAATTTAAATCGCTGGAAAGATGAAGTAAATTTTGAGTTATGAATTTCGACGCACTGGGGGGTATGCTACCATAAGACCACAAAAACTCATGCTGTCAATCACAATTATCCACACGAGAACCACAAAGAGGATTAGAGTAGCTACAAACCAGGTAAGAGGGGATGAGAAGGACGAGAGAGAAGGTCCATAGGGAGTCCCAACCAAGAAAACTCCATATGCTCACAAGTTTCCCTCTCTATAGCAACCCCACCTTGTCTTTTGTCACTTTCCAACCCATGCCATCCACCTCACCCCAACTTGACCACACTTGCCAACCTGGTTTGGCTTCTCCCAACCACTTGGCACCATCTAGAATGATGGGGACGAATTTCCCAACCCCCAAAAGTCTGTACCCCATATAGAGTCACTCCACAAATTCCCAAAGTCGCCGCATCACAATCAAAACTTTGAACGATCATTACATTCTTGTTCTTGCTCCGATCGCGCCGTTTCTTAGTTCGTCATAAAGCTCTCGAGCAGAGAACTCATTTCAAATATCTGCTCAAACAAAATAGCATTCATACACACTCAGAGAATCAAAACCATACCAAACACAAATTCTTGCACGCGCTCACACCACGCATGCAATGCACGAATATATGATGGGAGGCAGACAGACGTGAATGCAAATGGTAGTATCACAAAACAGGGTGCTGGTGCTTGCGATGCTAGTACTGGAGGTGCTGGTGCCGGAGGTGCTGGTGATGGAGGTGCTGGTGCTAGGGGTGCTGGTGTTGGAGGTACTGGTGCTGGAAGTGCTGGTGGTGGAGGTGCTAGTGCTGGAGGTACTGGAGTTGGAGGTCTTGGAGGTGATGGTGCTGAGGTCCTGGTACACATCGCTAGGAGACTCTCTTGCCGCAGTAGCTTTGCGAGTGGGTTGTCTGTCAACGAGAACGGACTGGAATGATGAACTAGCAAGGATTGTGAGTACAAATGTGAAACCCTAATGTTGTGACCCCCCTATAGGCTAACCCACTACAGCCTACACAAATACAACATGTATAATGTTTGACACACCTCCATAGGCAAAGTGGGGGAGACCTAGGGGTCACAAGACCAGTCAAGGCAAAGCAAGGCAACAACAAGCTCAGGGTGGATCTCAAGGATTCCACACAAATTCCGAGCACAAGCTAGTGGTCACAAGACCAGTTCACATGCAGGTTTATAACAGAGCAAGAGATACAGTGATCACAACCTAGCAAGAGTAAACATGCAGGTATAGATATATATAGTGATCACAGTACAAGCAAAGTCAAGAGGTAAGTAAGTGAGGTCCAGTAGGCACAAGGCCTAGTAGAGTGCAGAAGCGCTGATGGTCACGAGGCTGAAGCGCCTTGGTGAACACATCAGCAGTGTTGGCCTCAGTGGCCACGTAGCGAATACAAAGCTGACCGCGCTGCTGCAGCTCACGAGCAAGGAAGTACCGCAGGGCGATGTGCTTCGTTCTGTGCTCCAGTCTGTGCTCCTCACACAAGGCAATGGCAGCCTTGTTGTCGACGTACAGTACTGGAGGAGAACGAGGCCGCTCTCCGAGGTCGGTCAGCAGGTAGGTCAGCCAGCGTAGCTCCTGGGCAGCCATGGCTGTAGCGTAGATCTCAGCCTCGCAACTGGAGCCGAGAACAGAAGAAGAGCGTGTAGAGCGCCAAGAAACTGAGCCAGAGCCAAGGCTGAAGGTGTAACCCTGAGACGACCGCTGAGTGGCCTGGTCGTCTGCCCAAGAAGCGTCTGAGTGCCCTGTGAGAACAACTCGGTCTCGCCCTCCAAGCACAAGCCCCATGCCCGACGTACTGCACAAGTAGCGCAACACCCTCTTAGCGGCATCCATGTGCTCCTTCCTGTGATGGCCAGGAGCGACATAGCGTGCAAGGATGCTAAGAGGGTATGCAAGGTCAGGTCGAGTGCAGGTCATCAGGTACATGAGGCAGCCCACAAGCTCTGGATACGGGCCACTCGGCTCTACGGACTCATCCGAAGGCAGAGCTGAGAGCGAGTGACCGGTAGGCAGAGGAGTGGACTGAGGCGAGGAGTACGTGAAGCGGAAGCGCTGGAGAACCTGCTGCACCATGTGTGACTGAGTCAGGGTGATGGTGCGCCGTGCTCTGTCCCGGGTGATCCGCAAGCCAAGATAGCTTGTCAGCTCACCCAGGTCTGTGCATGTGTGTCTCCTCTGCAGCTCCGACTTCACGTAGGCGAGTCCTGCAGTGTCAGCAGTGGCAAAGACCAAGTCGTCGACGTACACGAGGATGTAGAACGGCGGCAGCGAAGTGTCGGTGCGCAGGAACAGCGACGGGTCAGCTGTAGAAGGCGCGAACCCAAGAGCCGCAAGTGTAGTCCTCAGTGTGTCGTGCCACTCACGCGGAGCCTGGCGGAGACCGTAGACCGGCCGCTGAAGCCTCCACTGGGTACCAGGAGGAAACGACCCAGTGAAGCCATGTGGGCGGCGCAGCCAGATCTCCTCGTGCAGGCTGCCCTGCAAGAAAGCAGTGCTGAAGTCAAGTGAGTGAAGCTCGTAGTCGCGGTGAGCGGCTATGTGCAGCAGCACCCGAAGAGTAGTCATCTTCGGGGTGGGGGAGAAGGTCTGGAAGAAGTCAACTCCCTCTCGCTGACTGAAGCCTCGAGCCACGTAACGCGCCTTGAAGACAGGCGGAGAACCCGGCGGCCGCTTCACCCTGAAAATCCACATGCCACTGACGATGTTCGCCCCAGGAGGGGGAACCTCGTCGACGTAGGTGCGTGTGGACTTCCAGGAAGCCATCTCGGCGTCCATGGCTGTCTGCCACTGAGAGGAGTAGGGACCTGCCATCGCCTCAGCGTAAGTGCGTGGGGTCGGGATGTCTGGTGCATCCGGGTCTCCCTCAGGGGCAACTAGCAAGGACACGAGACGGGGCAAAGCAGCAGCAAGATACTGGAACTCCTCCTGTCTGTCCTCAAGGACGTCCGTGCCAAGAGCACACTCACCCCCGACGGACGGAGGACAGACAGACTCAGACTCAGACTCAGCAACAAGGCTAGCAGCGTAGTCTAGACGACAGGCAGCAGCAAAGTCAACCAACTCAGCGACCAGAGCAGACGCAGCCGAGGACTCAAAGGTAGGGTCAGTGACAACAGTAGCGAGGAGACGCGTGACAGTAGGGTGCTCAGCACGATACCGGTCAGACTCAGGGGCCGGAACGTCAGGCAAAGAGGACGCAGGAGGAGACGGCAGAGGGACACGCTGAGGAGCAGTAGAGGGACGCAGAGTCATGTAGTGAGTGCCTGGGACAGGAGGAGGACGCTCACGACGGACACGACTACCAGTGCGAGCAGGACGAACAGGCGACGCAGGACGAGACTCAGGCTCACGACGCTCTGTAAGACCTCCTGTGGGACTAGTGTAAGGAGAGGGAGCAGGGAGAGGCGAGGTAGGCGGTAACAGTGACTGCGGCTGGACAGGCGGAGGACACTCTACGGAGGGAGGAGGACAAGGAGGAGGAGCCTGCCCAAGAACCTGCTGAAGGAGCGGTACGAAGTACGGTCGCGGCCGCGCAGCGTCTCCAGAAGCAGAAGAGACTCCAGTGGCCGGGTCCTCAGTACCAGTAGGAGCTCCAGCGTCCGGGTCCTCAGCAGCAGCAGCAGCGCCACCGCTCGGGTCCTCAGCTCCAGCAGCAGCTCCACCGTCCGAGTCCTCAGCACCAGCAGCAGCTCCACCGCCCGGGTCCTCAGCACCAGCAGAAGCTCCAACGTCCGGGTCCTCAGCACCAGCAGCAGCGCCACCGCCCGGGTCCTCAGCTCCAGCAGCAGCCCCAACGCCTGAGTCCTCAGCACCAGCAGCAGCTCCACCAGGCGGGTCCGCAGCACCAGCAGCAGCTCCAACGTCCGGGTCCTCAGCACCAGCAGTAGCGCCACCCCCAGGGTCCGCAGCACCAGGAGCACCACTCCGAAGACTGCAGCGCCGTGTGTACCACTCGCGGATCTGCTGAATGGGGGGGAGCTCCCGGGTAGGAGGGGAAGTACCGGGACGAGCTCCAGCAGCACCTCTCCGGAGGCGGCAGTACTCGAGGTACCTCTCCTGCAGCTGCTGGGAGGAGAGGGCTCCTCCAGGTGTAGCACGCTCAGGCTCAGCACCCCCGGACTCAGCACCCCCAGACTCAGCACCCCCAGGCTCAGCACCTCCAGGCTCCGCACCTCCAGGCTCCGCACCCCCAGACTCAGCACTCCCAGGCTCAGCACCCCCAGACGCAGCACCCCCAGGCTCAGCACCCCTAGCAGGACGAGAGTCAACAGCTACCTCGACAGGCTCACCCGGGTCTACCTGGGACACACCTGAGGGAGCGGCACCCTGAGGGGGGAGGGGGTCTGGTACCTCAGCACCTGGAGCGAGGAAGAGAGGTGGGGGGGGGAGCGGGGCAGTGCGGTAGGGGAAGAGGCGGTAGTAGGGGACGGACTCGTCAAAAGTGACGTCCTGAGAGGCCAGGACACGACGCGAGGTGGGGTGGTAGAACTGCCAGCCAGGGGCGTCCGGGACAAAGCCAAGGAAGACGCAGGGGACAGCGCGACGGGAGAGCTTGTCCGCGGACGTGTCGCGGACAAAAGCTCGGGATCCCCAGACCCGAAAACGCGACGCATCGCCAGCCTCTCCCGTCCAACGCAGTGTCGGAGAAGTCTCGGGCAAGGAGACACGGGGCCAGAGGTTGAGCTGATGCGCAGCGTATCGGACTGCAAACGGCCACAGAAAATGGGGGGCAGCCGCATGGCTCAAGGAGGTACGAGCGACCTCCATGACCAGACCAATGCGGCGCTCAGCAACCCCATTCTGCTGTGGAGAGGCCGGAAGCGTGTACGACTGCTCAATGCCCTCCTGCTGACAGAAGGCCTCCAAGAGGCCAGAGGTAAACTCCCCACCTCTGTCAGAGTGTAGACGCAGGACAGGGAAGTCGGAGCGGAAACGCTCACTGAGCTGGAGACGAGATCTGCGGATCCAGGGGATCAATACATCAGGGACGTCACCCTTGGCGCGCAAGGGGAAGACCGTGGTGTAGCGCGAGAAGTCGTCAACAACAATCAGGAAGTACCTCTCCTGACCCTGGCCACGGACGCGGGCTGGGCCCCACACGTCCAAGTGGAGCGTCTGCAAAGGAGCAATCGTCGGGGGAAAGGAGGAGGAGTGAGGAGCGGCGCGCTGCCGCCCCTCGACACAGGGAATACAGGGAGGAGCAGGCGAGTCTGGAAGGGGAGGGAGTACCCTGGGAAGACCAGCAACAAGGTCCCGTTTGTGCATGGCCCGAAGGCACTGCACAGACGGGTGACCAAGGCGGTGGTGCCAAAGGACAGTCTCATGCGCCAGAGAGCGACACGAGCAGGGGGCGGACAGCTGACCTGACGCAGACGCAGACGCGGACGCAGCTACCTGAGGGGACTCAGTGGTCAGTGTGTAAAGGTCCGACCCCGGCTCCCGAGTGAAGGTAGCCAGGTGGCGACCCGTCCGAGCACACGTGCAGTGTGTCACGCGCTCGTAGGCGGGGGTGAACTGGTGAACACCCCCGTCCTGGAGCGCACTACCTGCCACCAAGTTCGTAGAGAACGAGGGGAGGTAGAGACCTGACAGCGTGCCGGACGGGACCGCCGGACAAGGAAGGACAGTGGAGGAGGTCGCAATGACCGGACCCCCAGAGGGGTCAGCAAGGGAGACAGCAACTGGCCGAGCGAGTGGCTCAAGGACAGTGCGGTCACGAAAGAAGGAGCGAGAAGCACCTGAGTCCAGTGTGACGTCGACTCAGTACTTGGGGGCACGGACGCACTAGCACCTAGGGCTGCAGCCTCACCAGGACCTGTGGGAGCAGACGCACTAGCACCTAGAGCGGCAGCCGGACTGGCCTGAATGCCCGGGTCGGGCGGAACACGCAAGTACTGAGCACCCTCTCCACTAATAGACATCGCATACATGGCAGTGAGAATAGCATCAAAGTCTAAAGCCCAAATATCAACACCCCTCTTTTCCAGATCAGCCCAGCGCGGCAGCTCAGTGGCAGCAGGAAACTGAGTGCGCCACGCGTCATTAAGGCGCGCGAAGCAGCGCTGCGTGGGGTGCGGCCTCCCACACTGCTGGCCGCTGCGGTCACCTGTGCGAATGACGTACGTGCAGGTAAAGCCACGCTGCGCATACCACTCACGGGCGGCCTGAAGCGTCGGGGCGGGCTGCTGACTCTGCCCTCCGCCAGTGCCTCCACGACCACCACCCCCACCGCCGCCGCCCCGGCCACCTCCACCCCTGCCGCCGCCACGACCACCTCCGCCTCCGCTGCCGCCTCCGCCACCACTCCCACCGCTGCTGTCTCCTCCCCCACTGCCGCCACTAGTCTCCCCAGCCGCGCCTCCACTCCCACCGCCTCCACCCCCACCTCCTCCGCCGCCACCCCCACCCCTGCCCCCCTTGTTCCTGCGGCGCCCGCTCGAAGCAGACGCGGTCCCGACCTTCTCAGCACCAAGAAGGTCGACAGCAGCAGCAGAGGCGACAGAGGGGAGGAGGGGGGAAGGGGAACACCCCTCAAAGAACGGGGTGCGGGGGTCGCCACGAGAGGTGCCTACAGCGACGATGCTCGCCTCAGCTGCAAGCAGTTCCTTCTCGAGGAGGGCAACAGTGAGCTCAGTGGGGGAGCGAGAGAGGAAGTGGTCCCTGACTGCGCGCAGAGAGTCAGGGAGGCGGGTGACGATGTGGTAGAGAGTGATCCAGAGCGGGGGGGGGTTGCTAGTGAGAAACTCGGCAGGCATAGCAGCGCGAAAGCGGGCCTCACTAGTCTTAAGGTGGGTGATGAGGTCTGCGACAGTGTGAAAGGAGGCTAGGTCGGGGAACAGGTAGGGGAGAGTGAGGCGGCCTAGCGTGGCAGAAGCGGGTGAGGAGTAGCGGGCAACTACAGCGGTGTAGAGGTCCTTAGCAGTCTTGCACTGGCCGAAGTGCTCGCGCTCGTCTAGCGGCAGGGAGTTGCGAATAGCAAAGCGAGCGTGCGCATCACGGGTCTGCCACCAGGAACGCAGAGTGCTGTCAGCAGACGAGTCAGGGGCAGTGGCATGGCCTAGGGCGTGGTCGTACAGTGAGATATCTTCCTTGGCAGTGAGCTGTAGGAACAGGTGCAGGTCATCTAGCCAGGTTTCGAACTTCACTGGACGGCCCTCGGCATCGAAAGCTAGAACTGGAGGACTAGCCATAGTGACAGTAGCAGTAGCAGTAGTAGCAGTAGTAACAGTAGTAGTAGGAATCAGGCCGCTGGAAAGGTGTGCGGAGGGTCAACGGGGCCGGCGGGGCCGCTAGGCAAGGCGCGGGCGGGGTCGACTGTCCGTAGTGGCACACGAGCGGCAGTAGTAGGTAGCGTGGCAGCAGGAGCTGCAACGGCGCACTGGTGGCAGCTGCAGTGGCAGCAGTGTGCGCGGTAGGTAGAAAATAAACAACAGTGAGAGTGAGTGCCTCGCGGGCGGCGGCTGCAGAAGCGCACGGGCGGCAGCGGCGCACGGGCAGCGGCAGCGCACGGGCAGCGGCAGCGTAGGGGCAGCGACGGCGCACGGGCAGCGGCGGCGCACAGGCAGCGGCGGCGCTCGGGAGGCAGCGGTGCGCAAGCAGCAGCGGAAGCAGCGGCGTACGAGCGGCTGCGGGGCGTGCGCGAGCAGGCGACGGGCGGCTGCGGGCGGGCGGCCGCTGCGACGGCGGGCTGCGGGCCTGCGGGCCTGCGGGGCGTGCGCGAGCAGGCGACGGGCGGCTGCGGGGCGTGCGCGAGCAGGCTACGAGCGGCTGCGGGGCGTGCGCTAGCAGGCGACGGGCGGCTGCGGGGCGTGCGCGAGCAGGCGACGGGCGGCTGCGGGGTGTGCGCGAGCAGGCGACGGGCGGCTGCGGGGCGTGCGCGAGTAGGCGACGGGCCGCGCGCGAGGGAAATAAGGCGCGCGCGGGCAGCAGGCGGGGCGCACGTATGAAAACGACCGCGCGCGAGCGGCTAAGGGGCGGCGCGACGGGGCCTTAAGGGGCGGGTCGCGGGTCGCGGGATGTAGGGGCCGTTAAAAAAAAATTCGAGGCGCCCTAGGTAGGTAGGTAGGTAGGTAGGGAACGGTGGGCCCTTAAAAAAAAACGGTCCTAGCGAAGGACCTGCTCTGAAACCATGTCAACGAGAACGGACTGGAATGATGAACTAGCAAGGATTGTGAGTACAAATGTGAAACCCTAATGTTGTGACCCCCCTATAGGCTAACCCACTACAGCCTACACAAATACAACATGTATAATATTTGACATTGTCCGGTGGGGCAGCCCCGGTGGCGGAGCTGGAGCTGCTAGTGCTAGGGGTGCTGGTATTGCTGCAGCTGGAGGTGCTGGTGTTGGCGGTCCTGCCGGACCCATCACTGGCGGTTCTGGGTGTGCTTCTATTCAGCAGTAGCCGTCTGTGCTTCGCCACCTTTTCAGTCACCTGCCTGCTGTTAATGAGTTCCCTGTTGCTGGTACTACTCCGTTGCTGTTTCCATCGACTGACCCGTCTCAGCCACTGTTCCTGCCTGACTCTCCACTGCCTGCTCCTGCTCCTTACACTGAGGTGGCAGAGTCCCTGACTGAGAATAGAGAGCCAGCGTCGTGTCCTGTCACGCTTGTTCTTACTCGTAGTGCTCCTCGTGCTCGCCCTCCTAGTGGTCCGTATCCAGAGCTTGTGGGCTACCTCATGCACCTGATGACGCGCACTTGACCTGGCCTCGTGTACCCTCTCAGCATCCTGGCACGCTACGTTGCGCCCGGGAGACACCGACCAGAGCACTGGCGGGATGCTACAAGGGTGTTGCGTTACTTGTGCAGTACATCAGGCATGGGGCTTGTGCTTGGAGGACGGGGCTCAGTTGTACTCACTGGACACTCAGACGCTTCTTGGGCCGACGACCAGGCAAATGAGCGTCGTCATAGGGTTACACTTTCAGTCTCGGCTCTGGTTCTGTCTTCTGGAGTTCCACCCGCTCGTCTTTTGTTCTCAGCTCCAGTTGTGAGGCTTAATCTACGCGGGGGCCATGACTGCACAGGAGTTACATTGGCTGACCTACTTCCTGACAGATTTGGGTGAGCAACCTCGTTCTACTCCGGTTCTGTACATCGAGAAGAAGGCCTTGATTGCCTTGTGTCAAGAGCAGAGACTGGAGCACAGAACGAAGCACATTGCTCTTCGTTACTTCATCGCTTGAGAGTTGCAGCAGCGTGGTCAACTTCTTCTTGCTTATGTGGCCTCTTGGGCCAACACTGCTGATATTTTCACCAAGGCACTTGTGTCTGGTGATCATCAGCGTTTCTGCACTGCTCTAAGCCTAGTGCCTACTTTGCCTCACTTGCTCACTGCTTGATTTTGCCTTGTGCTGTGATCTATATATATATACTTCCATGCTTCCTCTTGCTAGGTTGTGATCACTGTATTGCTTGTGCTTTTATAACTCTGCATGTAAACTGGCCTTGTGGCCATTTGCTTGTGTTCAGATTGTGTTGTGATCTTGATATCCACTCTAAGCTTTACTTTGCTTTGCCTCTTTGCTTGACTAGTCTTGTGACCATTGGTTGTTCTTGCTATCCCCCACTTTGCCTATGGGGGTGTGTCAAACTACATTATATGCTTGCTGGCTTTAGTGAGGTAGCCCTAATAAGGTAAAGGTGCAGTTTTGTCGTACTCAACCGATTGGTTGGCCTCAGGTGCGCAGTGGCGAGGGCATTGGCGGAATGTGGAAGCAACTGGGTTGGCAGACCCAGAGTCGATATTTGTTGCCCGTTTAGGGCAGTGGCAGTCGCGAAATGGTGTTGAATGCGAAATGTCTCTTGAATAGCACTGCTGATGCAGCACTCGTGAATACTGCTGCTCGCCCATTCTACTACTTTTATGGCTCGTTGGACAAGGGAGACTTGAGAGAGAGCAAAAAATATGAGGGGAGAGGCTCCCAGGGACAAATAGTTAACTTTTAAGCAATGACTTTGAATTCGCTAGTTCTCTGGAAACACGAGCGCTTTGGGAACTCATGAGTAACCCAAAGAAATCCACGGATTGGAGATGAGCTCCATGGTGTTCTCCGTCCAAAACTACTTGATAAATATGGAGGAACGCATCATATACAGAACTGTAGAAATGAATAGGTTTGCCCTTCCCCTCGATCGTCGTTGCGGGAATCATACGGCGGTGATTCTCGGATCAGTGCAGTTGTGACGCACTCAACCGATCCGTTGGCGTCAGGTGCGCAGTGGCGAGGGCGTTGGCGGAACGTGGAAGCAGCGGGTTGGACTTAAAGCCTGTTAACGAGAATGGAGGGTTGACCCCGCCCTTGCTTGGGTGACGCCGACGTCCTGGTCGGGTGTACGGTAGAAGCAACTGACTATACGCAGTGGGAGAGCAGCGACGGGCTTCGTCAAGCTGCAGGGGACCGTTGC
The DNA here is from genome assembly GCA_947470075.1 of Closterium sp. Yama58-4. Classification (NCBI taxonomy): domain Eukaryota; kingdom Viridiplantae; phylum Streptophyta; class Zygnematophyceae; order Desmidiales; family Closteriaceae; genus Closterium; species Closterium sp. Yama58-4. Next base: position 309,467 of record CANIUD010000343.1, on the reverse strand, counting down.
GATGATGCCGTCGACGGGGAGCCGACGGCCTACTTCAAAAGGGCAGGTCGACGAGGTGGTCGTTAACCTGTACAGGACAGTCGCGGAGCTGGAGCCGTCGACGAGGGGAGCTCGACGACTGCAGCTGACCGAGCTGGTTGATGGATGGGCCGTCGACCAGGAGGGGTCTTCGACGGGTGCGGTGATCGACGAAGAAGGTCGTCGACCAGGCCCCACACTGGGCGGTCGACCTAGTCGACCAGGTAACCTCGACGAGGATCTGCGGAGGCACGCGACCGTCGTCGAGGCAGCGATGGCGAAGGCAACCTCGGGCTGGTATCCCGAGGCCGACGTGGAGCTTCTAGCGTGATCGTCGGCACATGACCGACTTGGCACTCGCGCAATGGTAGAGGACGTGCTCGACCGTCGCCGCGCACCTGCGAAGTGGGTGCGCACCTGCGCTACTGTCACCCACGGTTGCAACGTTAGCAAGTTGCCTTGGTGCAGAGTTGGCGAGCCGCAGACTTGCTACGTTGGCGGATCGCTCTTCTGCAACGCTGGCGCAGTGCCTCTATGCTACACTGATAGGCTGTCGACCATGATGCGCTGGCGGTCGACCAGCCTGGCTGCTAGGTTTCTAGGCTCCAACGTAGTCATTCTTGCCATTGCTTGTTCAATTATTATGTCATGCTAATTTCCAAGTAAAACTCTTGTCAAATTGCTCTGTGAATGCACAAGTGCTAGAGAACGCTAAGGAAGCTACGATCACGCATACAACTCATGCCAACCCGTAGTCTAGCTCCCACCATCGTTGTAGAGTGAATCTCTGCATTGTGCTGTGAGCGTGGACGACCCTTCAGATTATCTTAAGATAGGAGCCGACTTTTGCACCTACTAAATCGTTCGTACGCCGACAGCCATCTTAGTCGCCATGGTCGACCCCGTAGTTGAAGTGAGCATAGAGGACACCTTGTGTAAGAGTACGACGGCTCTGCATACATGAACTTGCCTATATTTACTTTCTTATGTTTTCTCTCACTTAGCCTTATTTTATAATGTGTGCTTTTGCTTGATTTCCTAGGTTCGTTGCTTGAACTGAAAATATTACAGTTATAGGCACCAAAATGGTTGCGTGCACTGAATTCAGTGCTTTTCGGTTGCCACCGAATTGCCTTCTACCGAATTCGGGAAGGACCCGTTATGGACATTTCGTGACCCTCGGAACCTTCTCATTACACCGGGGTTACTGGTCTTGTGTCATGCATATATTTAGCACGACGTTGTACCCAGGTTTGGATAATTTACTTCGAGCACATTTCCTTTCCTGGACCTCTGACACCTTGGAGGCACGATTGGCTGATGCGAGGAGACGCCACGAGGGGGCGAGTATGGGCCGAACCTCCCCTTGGAGGTAGTTCAATTGGGCATCCGTGCTCAGTAGGTGATGGATCACCCATTTTGACCTGCTTCTCCTCGACCGGTGCGAAACGAAGGCGGCGTCAATGTGGTGGTCGACGGAGGTGTTCAAGTCGGCGGCATCAAGGGCACGAGGCAGATAGGAGCGATCCGGTCTGTCAACAGTGGCGTCGACGGGAATCTGACACGAGTGCAGCGGTCGACGAAAGCCGCAGGCGGCTCACGTGTCACCGTCGACGGGCGACGCCGCTCTCCTCCGCGTAGCAGTGGGAGGCCCTCGTCGACGACGCGTGTGGCGGGAGGGATTACACCGGCGTACGGGTATGCCGTGGTTACTGCTGCTCGGGCAAGCTCCATGGGAACAGGTACGCAAAACCGCCAGCTATCGTTGTCGTTGCCACTCAATTTCAGCGATTTCGATTATTTCCCGTCAGTTTCTGCATTTCTCTTAGTTTCCACTAATTTTCCGCTTTTACCGTAATCACCCGGATATAAGACCCTAGGGTCTTATGAAAACTACGGGAAAAAATGGTGGGGGGTCTTCTCATATTGTCATAGTAATATAAGACCCGGGTCTTTACAAATGAACATGTTTTTTTCACTTGTATTTGAATGCAAAGCTCATATTGGTGTTTGATTCGTTATTAGATTTCGGAAAAGTGGTACGTGTCAAAATATATTTGTGATATATATATGTAGGCTGTAGTGGGGTAGCCAATATGGGGTACAACCCCATTAGGGTTTCATATTTGTACCCAAACTCATTCTTAGTTCACCATTCCTGCCTAGAGTTTTCAACATGGTATTTAGAGCAGAAGGTCCCTAGGACCTCAGGATCGTTTTTTTTAGGGCCCGCCACAAACTGCTAGCGGTTACCGTGCTACCTCGCGCCTTGCCTTGCCTCAGCCTACCTGCCTGCCTTCCCTCACCTGTCGCGCTGCCCGTCGCGCTGCCCATCGCGCTGCCCGTCGCGCTCCCCGTCGCGCTGCCCGTCGCGTCGCCCGTCGCACTACCCGCAGCCCCGCGCACCGCCCGTCGCGCTGCTCGTCGCGCCGCCCGTCGCGCAGCCCGTCCTGAGCCACGTGCCGCCCGCGCCTCCCGTGCACCGCCCGCGCAGCCAACCACGCTGCCCAACCGCCCCGCGCGCGCCACCTGTCTAGTCGCCCGCGTATCCGCGCGCAGCCCGCAGCTGCATGCCGTGCCTGCCTCACGCCTGCCTGCCTGCCTTGAGCCTGCTTGCCTGCCTTGGGCCTGCTTGCCTGCCTTACGCCTGCCTGCTTGCCTTTTGCCTGCCTGCCTGCCTTGCGCTGCTAACATGTCGACACTGAACGTTCTCACTTTCGAGCCTAACGGTCGCCCGATCGCGTTTACCACTTGGTTTAACGATCTGCAGCTCTTCCTTATGACTGATGCCAAAGACGGTGTATCGCTTTTCGATCACGCTACTGGCACTGCTGCTACTCCTGCTGACAGTGCTCCTGCTCTTGACCGCTCACAGTGGCAGACTCGCGATGCTGCTGCGCGCCTCGCTATCCGCAACCACCTGCCGATCACTGAGCGCGCGCATTTCAGTCAGCACAAAACTGCCAAGGCGCTGTATGATGCAGTAGGTGCACGCTACTCCTCCCTAGCCACTGCCGCTGTAGGACGCCTCATCCTGCCCTACCTGTTCCCTGACCTGTCCTCCTTTCCCACCGCTGAGGACCTTATCACTCACCTTCGCGATAGTGAGGCCCGCTTTCGTGCCGCTCTTACCGACGAGTTCCGTGCCAAAAACCCCCCTCCGCTCTACTTTACCCTCTACCTCCTCGTCACCCGCCTCCCTGACACCCTTAGCTCCGTCAGGGACCATTTCCTCGCCATGGATCCCACCGAGATCACCCTAGACGACTTCGAGCAGCAGCTTCTTGCAGCAGAGAAAAACATACTAGCTGTAGGTGCCGCTCGAGGCACTCCCCGCACTCCCCTCTTTGAGGGGTGCTCCCCCTCCCCGCTCACCCCCTCGTACGCCTCAGCTGCTATTGCCGTTGACCTTCACGGTGCTGAGAAGGTCGCAGCGGCTTCCGCTCCTAGTGGGAAGCGCGGCGGTGGCAGGAGCGGCAAGGGTGGCCGGGGTGGCGGAGGTGGAGGCGGGGGGAGCGGTGGTGGAGGCGGTGGGGGTGGTGGGGAGAGTGGGGGTGGTCGTGGGGGTGGAGGAGGTGGGTGGGGTGGCAGTGGGACCGGGAGTGGTGGCGGTGGCAGCGGCGGAAAAGGGGGAGGAGGCAGTGGTGGTGGAGGTGGCGGCGGGAGTGGGACCGGCCACCAGCAGCAGCAGCAGCAGCAGCGCCAGACCCCCCTCTTCTCAGCAGCTTCATGACTGGTATGCTGGGCGTGGGGCGTCTGGGGGTTCTGGTCGCTGCCCCTATGTCATCCTCACTGGCCCTCGCAAGGATCGCACGTGCAACGACTTTCACAGTGAGTACCGTTGCTTTGCGCGCCTCAGCGACGCCTGGCGCGCCAAGTTTCCTGATGCCACTGAGTTCCCCAACTAGGCAGAGCTACTTAGGCGTGATGTACCTGTCTATGATCTTGACTATGATGCAATCCTTGCTGCCATGTATGCATTGACTGTTAGTGCTGAGGGTGATTGCTACTTGTGCGTCCCGCCTGACCCAGGTATAGAGCCTGCAGCCCTAGGTGCTAGTGAGTCTGCCCTCTCTGGTACTGCGTCCGCACAGGCTTTGCACACGTTTACGCTTGACTCTGGTGCTTCTCACTGTTTCTTTTGCAACAGTGCCGCAGTCACTCCCCTCCCTGCAAATGTTCCTGTCTCGCTGGCTGACCCCTCTGGGGGCCCAGTGCTTGCACGAGCCACGACTGTGCTTCCGTGCCCGGCGGTCCCGTCTGGTGAGCTGTCAGGTCTCCATGTTCCCTCGTTCTCTACGAACTTGGTGAGCAACGCCGTCCTTCAGGATCACTGGGTTGACACCTGGACTCCTGGAGGACAGCGTGTGGCGATCTGTACCTGCTCCAAGACTGGCCGCCACCTGGCCACGTTCACCCGTGAGCCGGGGTCCAGTCTTTACACTCTCACCACTGTTTCACGCTCCTTTGTCTCCACAGCTGTACGCATCTGCTTAGGTAGCCACCCAGTGTGAGTGCCGCCGCCTGTCCCACGACACTCTCCTGTGGCACCACCGCCTTGGTCACCCCTCCCTGCCTCGCCTTCGTAGCATGCACTCTCGCCTCCTGGTCTCTGGTCTTCCCAGGTCTCTGCCTGCCCTCCCTCCCTCGCCTGCGCCGCCCTGCATTCCCTGCGTCGAGGGGCGGCAGCGCGTCGCTCCTCACTCCTCCTCGTTCCCTCCCACAGAGGCTCCACTGCAGACCCTCCACCTGGACGTGTGGGGCCCAGCCCGCGTCCAGGGGCAGGGCCGCGAGCGGTACTTCCTGCTGGTCGTCGACGACTACACGCGCTACACCACGGTCTTCCCCTTGCGCAGCAAGGGGCAGGTCCCTGATGTTTTGATCCCCTGGATCCGCGCTGCTCGTCTCCAGCTCCGCGAGCGGTTCCAGTCGGACTTTCCTGTCCTGCGTCTGCACTCTGACCGAGGTGGTGAGTTCTCCTCCGACCTCTTGCGAGCCTTCTGTGCGGAGCACGGCATCCACCAGTCGTTCACGCTTCCGGCCTCCCCACAGCAGAATGGGGTTGCTGAGCGCCGCATTGGCTTAGTCATGGAGGTCGCTCGTACCTCCATGATCCATGCGGCTGCCCCCCATTTTCTGTGGCCGTTTGCGGTCCGGTACGCTGCGCATCAGCTCAACCTCTGGCCCCGTGTCTCCTTACCGGAGACCTCGCCCACACTGCTGTGGACGAGGGAGGTTGGCGATGCGTCGCGCTTCCGGGTCTGGGGTGCTCGTGCCTTTGTCCGCGATACCACCGCGGACAAGCTCTCCGCTCGCGCCATTCCCTGCGTCTTCCTTGGTTTTCCTCCTGACGCGCCTGGCTGGCAGTTTTACGACCCCGCCTCGCGCCGTGTCTTTGCGTCTCAGGACGTCACCTTTGACGAGTCCGTTCCCTTCTACCGTCTCTTTCCCTACCGTACTTCCCCTCGCACCCCCCCGCCGCTCTTCCTCGCTCCAGGTCCTCCCCAGGTAGACCCACTTCTCGCGCCAGGTCCTGCCCCTTCAGGTGTTTCTCAGGTAGACCCTCCCGTACCTGCGCCTGTTGAGGTCACTGGTGACTCTGGTCCTACTGGGGGTGGCGCTGACTGGGTCTGGGGGTGCGGAGCCTGGGGGTGCGGAGCCTGAGGGTGCTGAGCCTGGGGGTGCGGAGCTTGGGGGTGCTGAGCCTGGGGGTGCGGAGCTTGGAGGTGCTGAGCCTGGGGGTGCGGAGCGTGGGTGTGGGGTGCCTGGGGCTGTTGAGACTGGGGGTGCGGAGACTGAGGGCACTGCGCCTGCACGTGACGAGTCTGAGAGTGCGGAGCCTGTCGGTACTGAGCCTGCGAGTGAGGAGCCTGGAGGTACTACGCCTGAGGGTGCTGCGTCTGGGGGTGCCGAGCCTGTGTGTGTGGAGCCTGGGGGCACTGCGTCTGGAGGTGAGACGACTGAGGGTACTGCGACTACTGGGGCGCGGTCCCCTTGGAGTGGCCGCCTTCGTCCGCGTGTGCCTCTCACCTCCCAGCAGCTGCACGACTGGTTCGGTCGCCGACAGGGTCGCGCTGCTGGAGCTCAGAGTGCTACTACTAGAGGTGATGGAGTTGACGCCCCTGGTCCCGGAGGTACTCGTGCTGGAGGTACAGGAGCTGCCGGAGCTGGAGGGGCTGTGCGTGAGGGTACTGGTGCTGGAGACCCTGGGACTGGAGGTGCCGGTCCTGGGGGTGCTGCTATCGCTGGAACTAGTCCTGGAGGAGTTGGTGCTGAGGGTTCGGGAGCTGCTGGTGCTGCTGGTGCTGCTGCTGCTGGTGGCGTTGCGCCACAACGACTGTTCTTCGCTCCGCAGTCTCCGTCTTCTCAGCCACCGCCTGCCTTTGCACTTCGCCAGGTTCTTAGTCTCCCGTCGTCTACTGGTCTTCCGTTACAACCTGGCTCACCGCTGCCTGCTCCTTCTCCTTACTCTGAGCAGACAGGAGGTCCTGCTGAGCGTCGTGAGCCTGCGTCGCGTCCTGTCTCGCCTATCCGTCCTGGTCGTTCCGGTCATCGTGTTCCTAGTCTGCGTCAGCCGACTGTCCGTAGCACGCCCCTTGTCGTCAGAGGTCCTTCTTCTACTCTGCAGCGTGTTCCTCTGCCGTCTCCCCCTGCGTCCTCTCTGCCTGACGTTCCAGACCCTGAGTCTGACCAGTTTCGTGCTGCGCACCCTACTGTCATGCGTCTGTTAGCCACTGTTGTCACTGACCCGTCCTTTGAGTCTGCCTCTGCGTCTGCCTTGGTCGCTGAGCTTGTTGACTTTGCTGCTGCCTGTCGTCTCGACTACGCTGCTAGTCTTGTTGCTGAGTCTGAGTCTGCCTGTCCTCCGTCCGTCGGGGGTGAGTGTGCTTTTAGCACGGACGTCCTTGAGGACAGGCAGGAGGACCTTGACTGTCTTGCGGCTGCTGTACCTCATCTCACGGCCTGGCTGCTTGCCCCTGAGGGAGACCCGGATGCTCTTACACAGAGGCGGTCTCGGGTCCCTACTCCTCCCAGTGGCAGACAGCCATGGACGCCGAGATGGCATCCTGGAAGTCCACAGGCACCTACGTCGACGCAGTTCCCCCTCCTGGGGCGAACATCGTCGATGGCATGTGGATTTTCAGGGTGAAGCGGCCGCCAGGTTCTCCGCCTGTCTTCAAGGCTCGTTACGTTGCTCGAGGCTTCAGTCAGTGTTAGGGAGTCGACTTCTTCCAGACCTTCTCCCCTACCCCGAAGATGACCACTCTTCGGGTACTGCTGCACGTTGCCGCTCAGCGTGACTACGAGCTTCACTCTCTTGACTTCAGCACTGCTTTCTTACAGGGCAGCCTACACGAGGAGATCTGGCTGCGCCGTCCTCCTGGCTTCACTGGGTCGTTCCCTCTTGGTACCCAGTGGAGCCTCCGACGGCCAGTCTACGGTCTCCGCCAGGCGCCGCGCGAGTGGCACGACACACTGAGGACGACGCTTGCGGCTCTTGGGTTTGCTCCTTCTACTGCAGATTCGTCATTGTTCCTGCGCACAGACACGTCGCTGCCGCCGTTCTACATCCTCGTGTACGTTGACGACTTGGTCTTTGCTACTGCTGACACTGAGGCACTTGCTCGTGTGAAGTCGGAGCTGCAGAAGAGACACACGTGCACAGACCTGGGTGAGCTGCGCAGTTACCTTGGCTTGCAGATCACCCGGGACAGAGCACGCCGCACCATCACCCTGACTCAGTCACACATGGTGCAGCAGGTCCTTCAGCGCTTCGGCTTCCAGTTCTCCTCACCACAGTCCACTCCTCTGTCTACCAGCCACTCGCTCTCAGCTCCACCTTCGGACGAGTCCGTAGAACCGAGTGGCCCGTACCCAGAGCTTGTGGGCTGCCTCATGTACCTGATGACCTGCACTCGACCTGACCTTGCGTACCCTCTTAGCATCCTAGCTCGCTACGTCGCACCTGGGAGACACAGGTGAGAGCACTGGGAGGCTGCTAAGAGGGTGTTGCGCTACTTGTGCAATACATCAGGCATGGGGCTGGTGCTTGGAGGACAGGGCCCGGTTGTCCTCACTGGACACTCAGACGCCTCTTGGGTTGACGACCAGACTACGCAGCGGTCGTCGCAGGGTTACACTTTCAGCCTTGGCTCTGGTTCTGTCTCTTGGCATTCCACCCGCTCTTCTTCTGTTCTCAGCTCCAGTTGTGAGGCTGAGATCTACGCCACGGCCATGGCTGCATAGGAGCTACGCTGGCTCACCTACCTGCTGACTGACTTGGGTGAGCGGCCTCGTTCTCCTCCAGTTCTGTACGGCGACAACAAGGCAGCCCTTGCCTTGTGTCAGGAGCACAGATTGGAGCACAGAACGAAGCACATTGCTCTCCGTTACTTTCTTGCTCGAGAGCTGCAGCAGCGTGGTCAGATTTGCCTTGTGTACGTGGACTCAAAGGCCAACACTGCTGATATTTTCACCAAGGCACTTCCGCCTGGTGATCATCAGCGTCACTGCACTGCGTTAGGCCTTGTGTCCGCGTTTTCTCACTTGCTTACGGCTTGACTTTGTTTGTACTGTGATCTATATATATCCTTGCATGCTTACACTTGCTAGGCTGTGATCACTGTACTGCTTGTATTGTTCTATATAGATCTGCATGTGAACTGGCCTTGCGGCCCTTTGCTTGTGCTCAGAATGTGTGGTGACATTGTGATCCACCCTGAGCTTGTTTTTGCTTTGCTTGACTGGTCTTGTGACCCCTTGCTCTCCCCCACTTTGCCTATGGGGGTGTGTCATAATATATATGTGATATATATATGTAGGCTGTAGTGGGGTAGCCAATATGGGGTACAACCCCATTAGGGTTTCATATTTGTACCCAAACTCATCCTTAGTTTACCATTCCTGCCTAGAGTTTTCAACAGTACGTCGAGGATGTTTTTGTGACGACTGTTTGTGAATATGAAATCCAGATATTGCTCTCTGATTGGACAACCACATAGCCAATCAAGTCAAATGAATCTTGAAGCAAGACCATGAGAATCGCACAGTCAAGCATTTGCCAGGTGGCATCACCCTCGCAACTTGTCAAGCTTTGATCCATGAGCCTCGTAATGGCGGAAAAAAAAAAAAAAAAAACACAAAAAAAAAGCACAACATTGACGGTGCGATGGCCACGTGACTTCATCCGAAGGGGAAACATTATGTTCTCCTTCACAAAACGACTTCTATTATATTATAAAAGTTCACGTTTGCTGTAAAGGTGGGGGGTCTTATTATGTTTTCAGCCAAAAAGGGGGGTATAACAAAAACATACCCAAATAGAAGACCCACATCCGTATTTCATACCCGGGGGTCTACAACTGGGGGGGTCTTATGTCCGGGTGATTGTACGTGTTTCTGGCGCAGCGATTTGCACGTTGCGCATTGGTCGCGGAGATCGGCGCGTCGCGTGCTGGTGACGCGGAGATCGGCACGTTGCGCGCTGGTGACGCGGAGATCGGCGCGTCGCGCGCTGGTGACGCAGAGATCGGAGCGTCGCGCACTGGTTGTTGGAAACAATGACTTAAGCGCCTCTGTCGTGTCGAAACAGTAAACACAAACGGAGCAAGCAACAGCGCAGCAACGGCGAGTCAACCATCGGAGGTTGACAAGAAATGGTAACCGCTGGAGGTTACGCGAAGGTCAAAGGTCACGCGACCTTTGACTCGACAACGTACAGTACGACAGCAAGGACACACAGCTGACTCGTTATTGAGCGGTTGCCCGAGTCGTCACTGTATCGAACCGCAACAGCAACAGTAAAACAGTTATCGGTTAAATCCCTTTGTATTCCTTGCACTCTTATAAAAACCTTGTATCTCTTTGCTTTAATTAATCTACTTTGCCCTCACATACCAGCGCAAGGTGGTTCAACAATCCTTATTAAGACGCTTCCGCTATTACATCATTTCAACCAGGAGTTCACTCCTGTAAAAGATCCTAAGGGCTTTTCTCAGCCCAACATGGTATGAGAGCAGTCACGATAAACTCCACTATCAAGACACCTACAACATCAGAAGGCATGGCTACTCAGAAGGAGAGAAGCTCCTCCAATGGCTCTCCCGGCACTATACCTACCCCACCTTCCGCCTCTGGTCTACAGACAGAGGAGGGCACGACAACAAGACCAGCAGCAAGGTCCACTGAGACTCCTGCGAATCAACCTGCAGGCTTCGACCCAAGCATGATGGAGAAATTTTTCTCCTTCATGTCCTTCTACGAGCAACACCAGCAATCGGCACCTGCACAGTCAAACAACAGCAACAACAACAACGACGTGACACCCATGAGTCTCGACGGCTCATCGTACGCGCGCGGAAATCAGCAACAACCTACCTTTGCTCCATACGAGCCCCAGCGCGGCTCCATCAGCTTCATGCCGTATCAGCGGCCTTAACCTGGACAAGAGAAAAACTTAGATGCACTTCAAGCTCAATCGCAGTTCGCGCACGTTCTGAAGTTACAAACATCAAGACTGTTCGACGGGAAAGACTTCTTTACCTGGTCGTTTGAGTTCGAGCTAATGATGGAAGGCGCGCAAATTCTTGGCTTCTTCGACGGGTCCCTGCCATACCCAATAAACGGCACGCAGTGTCAGAGGTCCACTGGAGATCCCCGATGATCCTAGGGAAGGGTTACAGGCACGTCGGCCTGGGGGGTTATGGGCGCATTCACCCGCTACACAAACAAGCCCTTTTATCCCAGTGGTTAGTGGCTGGGATTCTGACACGCAGTACGACAAGCAGCAGTACACTTATCAGTCAATGATGGCATACACAATCCTGCTGAGAAACATCACTCCGAGTCAGCAGCAGAACATTCGATCTTACCGGGGATACGGCAACTCTGCCGAGCTCGCGTACAACCACCTGAAGAACCTGTATCAAGCAACGGACAGCGTCAATCAAAGTCGGTTAATGGCGCAATTGACAACAGTGGAAATGAAACCAGGCGAAAAGGGGGTGGCGTATATCAGTCGATGTCGCGAGTTGCGCGACAAACTCCTTCGATGCGGAGGGTCGATATCAGAAGACGCCTTCGTCAAAGTCGTCATTGGCGGCCTCGGTCCTCAGTGGCGCTCCACTCGCGCCATACTCCGAGCCCACGGAAAAATATCAGAAGCAGCACTCTGCGCCGAAATCCACGCCGAGCAGCAAGACATGGACCTGCAAGAAGAACGACACAAAAGAAAGACATCAGTGCCCGAGTTTGCCTTCCACACTCAACGACGCTACAACAACAACAACCGGCCTCAACTGAAATACGTACCTCCATCTGTCATCTCTGCAAGACATCAGGTCACCCCCGCACACACTGCCCAAACCGGCAGCAGCAAAAAACGACACAGCGGCAGCCTCAACCTTCAAGCAGTCAAGTCGCCTCAACGCAAGCAACACCCACCACTCAAGTACGAGCTTCAACAACATCGACGGGACAACCTGCTCAAGGAACCAGAAACATCATCAGCTGCATGGCCAAATTAACAGACTCCTGCATCACCGAGTCACCACCGCATTACTCACCTGAAGAACAACTCGACAATAGTACGCCTCGCCGCGAGTCACTCCAACCAAACCCGACGTACGCAGCCATCGCCCAAAGCGAACCTTCTGGAAAGGACACTTGGTTCTTGGATAGTTGCTGCGGACAACATATGTGCTCTTCAGGCCGTTTCGTTCAACGGGAATACCAACTTCAACGCGAGGTCGTCATTACCGTCGCCAACAACCAGAACCTGCGCACACGACGACAAGGCGTAGTTCAACTTCAATCACAAGAGACAAATGTCATACTGCAAATGACAAAAGTCTTAATAGCAGAAGGACTCGGCTACAACTTACTAAGCGCCAGTCAACTGATGGCGAAAGGAACCCACCTCGAGGCAGACAGCTCCACTCAAGAATTCAAACTGTACCACGGGAAGGGCGGACTTTACATCGGGAAGGCAGTATTGAAGAACAACGTCTTCGTTCTTGACTTCGTACCAGACCTTGGCACCGCTGACAGCGACGGCATTGTCAAATTTGCTCCCTGGACACACCCGCCGGATCTTGACCCCGACCTCAGTCCGAGCGGCTTCTTGCATTCCCACACGATACCTGAAGCAGAACGAACGAGAGCTTTAGCAACGATTCAACAACGGCAGCAGCAGAGACAACAACGGCAGCAGCAGAGACAACGACAGCAGCAGCAGAGACAACAACGGCAGCAACAGAGACAACGACGGCAACAGCAGAGATGACGACAACAAAAGCGGCAACATCAACACCAACTGCTGGACCTTCAACAGCACCGATCCTCATTGGCGACACACCACCAACCCCCGCGCAGCAGCTGAATCCGACTCAACGAGAAGCTCATCGAAGTACCAACCCCACCGCCAGCTTCTACTCCAACTCCGACCTGTATCGTCGATCATCGGGACATCGCGCCGACGAAGGCACCTGGCACGCAAGGATGGGACACCCAAGCAACACAGTATTAAATAATTCGATAAGAGCAGGCGTGCTCGACAAGGACTCACTACTCCTAACCGATGGCAGCGAACTTCGACGAGCCCGCGGAACATGTTTTACCTGCCCCGAAGCCGACTTACCGCATCAGCCGTTCGTCTCTCACCACAACCCGAGCGCACCAGCGTACGCACCACTGGAGAAAGTGTACAGCGACATCCTGTACAACCGTGAACCCGGACAAGGAACATACAGTTATGTCATCACGTTCATAGACGCCGCCACACGCTACGTCTGGCACTTCAACCTTCCTAGCCGAGACATGGCCTTCGAGGCCTTCGTCGCCTGACTCCCAGGTGCGGAACGAGAGTCAGGAGTAAAACTGAAAAGTTTCCAACAGACGGGGGAGGAGAATATCAGTCACAGCGATTCAAGCAGTACCTGGCGAAACGAGGCATCAAAAGGCTCATCTCCCTCCCCTACGCCCATCAACAGCAAGGCGTGGCAGAAAGAATGAACAGGACTCTACAGAACACCATGCGGAAACTGAGGCGATGAACCAATGGCCTGAGGCGATGGACCACGCTGTCATGCTGCACAACTTGCTTTCTTCGTCGTCACTCCCGAACAACGCATCACCGCATCTGCTGTGGACAGGAAAATTGGGCAGTACAAAAATTTTACGGGTTTTTGGCTGCATGGTACAGTACCGACCCCCAGCTGCACGAGCTGGCCGATTCTCCCAACTCGCTCAGTGGGGGTTACACCTGGGCATCGAAAAGAACTACAACGCGTGGAAGATTTTCGACATCCACTCAAAAGAAACAGTAGCAGCACGTGATGTCATTTTCTACGAACGACTCACGCTCCCGACGTACCTTGCCAACCTAGAAGAAAACCGGGACCCCACAGGCGGATTCCATGGTGACCAAGCCTTTGCCTCGGCAGCCGACGAAGCTGACCTGGACGAGCAGAACGTGGACGGAGCCTCGGAAGCAGCCGGACCTCTACCTTATTGTTCGGTTGATGTTCCCATGGACGACGAAAACCCTCGCGACAGCATCAACGCCGAAGTCTACTACGACTTCGCCGACACTGGTTACGTTACACCTGCAAGGGTCAACACCGACGAAGCAGAACACATAGGACCAAATTTCTCACCCGATCCAGAAGCGGGAGATGAAGCAGTCTATCCCGAGGACACCACACTCCCCCGCTACACACAGAGCAGCCTCCAGATCCTTGGCCTCGTCACCGCAGTTCACGGCACGGCGATTCCTACAGAGCCTGCCACGGTTCAGCAGGCTCTGGGGGGGGAGCATAGGGAAAAATGGCGCGAAGCCATGGACAGGGAGCTGAAAGCACTGGAGGAACGCAACACCTGGAAGGTCGTTCCTATCGGCGTGGCACAAAACAAAACAATTTTCACCGGGAAATGGGTCTTCCATGTAAAGACCAAAGCAGACGGCACCATCGACAAGTTTAAGGCGCGCTGGGTCGTACGCGGCTTCGACCAAGAACACGGGCGTAACTTCACCGAGACATTCGCCCCGGTCAGCCGACACACCTCGCTGCGAATTCTCCTCGCGATCGCCGCCATGAAGAAGAAGAAGCTGCGGCAAATTGACGTCGCCAACGCATTCCTCTACGCACCTGTCGACGCAGAGATTTTCATTGAACTACCACACGGGTCCAACGGAGAACCTAATCATGTCTGTCAGCTACTGAAGTCCCTGTACGGCATCAAACAGGCCCCGAGGCTATGGTAGCAGTACCTACACACTCGACTCAATCGCATCGGATTCCGTCAGCTACCTCACGACCAAGGCATGTACCGGCTCACAAAGGGCGCCGACTACTTCCTGTTAATCGTCTACGTAGACGACCTACTCTACATTGGCTCGACCGACGAAGTCACTGCCTGGTTCGAAGGGGAGCTGCAGAAAGACCTTACGCTCACGGTTTCGTCCACCGTCACGCAATACCTCGGCCTCAACATCCAAGAAGAAGAAAATGTGATCTACCTCAGCGCCGCGAAATACGCCGAAACCATCGCTAAACGCTTCGCACTCACACCGACTATCATCTCTACGCCATACCGCTACACGGCAGGAAATCACAAGGAAGGATCTGCTCCGCTAAAGCCCGCCGGCATACGCGACTACCAGAGAAAGCTGGGCTGCCTCCTCTTCGCAGCTGTCACCTGCCGTCCGGATCTATCCTACTCCGCAAGTCAGCTCGCCACCTACCTCAAGAAACCCGAAGCAGAACATATGGCAGAACTCGACCGTGCTCTTCACTACCTCATCAGTACCCCGACGATCGGTCTGACTTTCTACAAGAACGGAACTACAACGCCTAAATTAATCGGCTACGTCGATGCCGACCACGGCGGAGATTCTGACAACAGGCGCTCGCGCACAGGCTACATCTACCGCCTCGAACCTATCGGGCAGTCAAGTAAACAGGAACTAATCGCCCTCTCCTCAGCTGAAGCAGAATATATCGCACTCTGCTCAGCCACCAAGGAAGGATTGTATCTTCGCGAATTATTGGAAGAAGCGAAGTTGGCCGAGTTACCCAACTTCACCCTGTTCTGCGACAACCAGTCGGCGATCCGCATAGCAAACAAGAGCGGATTCGCGAACCGAACGAAACACATCGCCTTGCGATATTTCTTCGTGAAGGATGAGATCAAGAAAGGGAGACTCGAGCTGTCATACTGCCCCACGTCCGAGATGGCAGCCGATTACTTGACCAAGAAGCTCGGAAAGCAGAAGTTCGAGTACTGCATGCTGCTGACTGGACAGAGCCACGTCACCAACAGCGACACTCCAGAAGCGAAGGGGAGTGTTGGAAACAATGACTTAAGCGCCTCTGTCGTGTCGAAACAGTAAACACAAACGGAGCAAGCAACAGCGCAGCAACGGCGAGTCAACCATCGGAGGTTGACAAGAAATGGTAACCGCTGGAGGTTACGCGAAGGTCAAAGATCACGCGACCTTTGACTCGACAACGTACAGTACGACAGCAAGGACACACAACCGACTCGTTATTGAGCGGTTGCCCGAGTCGTCACTGTATCGAACCGCAACAGCAACAGTAAAACAGTTATCGGTTAAATCCCTTTCTATTCCTTGTACTCTTATAAAAACCTTGTATCTCTTTGCTTTAATTAATCTACTTTGCCCTCACATACCAGCGCGAGGTGGTTCAACAATTCTTATTAAAACGGTTCCGCTATTACATCATTTCTACCAGGAGTTTACTTCTATAAAAGATCCTAAGGGCTTTTCTCAGCCCAACACTGGTGACGCGGAGATCGGCGCGTCGCGCGCTGGTGTCGGGTCAGGCCTTGCGCACAACGCATTCTCTTGGTATATCCATTTTTGCACAAGGTATTCTCTTTTATTTATTTTTTCTTAAATATTTTTCAGTCAGGTCCAGAGTCAGTTTAGAAGAGTGGCAAAGATTTTTGTTTGAAGGCAGGTACCGTAGCTTCAAGTTGGTGCTGTTTGCTGCAGTGCTGTCCTTGCGCCCCGCAAGCTCCGTGGCCCCATTACCCATCCCCCCCATCCCTCACCCCCCTTCCAGAAATACCGAGGGTAACTCCCTGTCGCCGCCGCCCATCATTCCGCCAATCACGGAAAGCCTTATGGCGGGGCAGCTGGGCAGCGTCTCAGCGAGGCTAGGGCGAAGCTAGTGAGGCACGAGGTGAGACCCTTCCCCCCCTGCCCTCCTTATCCCCTTTTCCCCTGATCTCCTTATTCCCTTCCTCTCTATTCCCTTTTCCCTCTACCTTCTTATTCCCTTCCCCCCCTCGTTCCCTTGCTCTGCACTCCTCGTTCCCTTGCTCTGCACTCCTCGTTCCCTTGCTCTGCACTCCTCGTTCCCTTGCTCTGCACTCCTCGTTCCCTTGCTCTGCACTCCTCGTTCCCTTGCTCTGCACTTGACGAGGTGAGAGCCACGAGGTGAGACCATGACGACGTGTCCCTCCTGCCCTCCCCTCTTCTGCGCCTCCTCTGTCCGACGTACTCACCTCCTGTCCTTCCCTCTCCTGCACCTCCCTCTCTTCACCACCCGTCTTCTCCTCTCTGCCCATCTCTTGTCCCCTCTGCTCACCTCTTGTCCCCTCTGCTCACCTCTTGTTCCCTCTGATCACCCCTCGGCCCTCCCTGCTCGCTTGCTCTGCTGCTCTGCTCCACTCCACTCACTCGCATGCTCTGCTCCACTCACTCACTCACATGCTCTGCCATACCCTGCCATCCTGCCACTCTGGTCACTCTGCTCACCTTTCTTCACACATGCCATCCTGCCATCCCACCCCACCCCACCCCACCTTGCGCAGGTGGCGTTCTCTCCTTCCTGCAAGGCGCTGTGAAGAGACTTTCTCACCCCGCCAAGGCGTCTCTTGCCGCCTAGACATGAGAAATATTCAACTAGGAGATTTAGGTAGGGTATAGAAATGGAGATTGTTTGTACTCGTGCGTGCGTGTGTCGATATAAGAGCTGTCGGGTCGGTTTGGGCTAGGCCACGGGGAAGCCTGTCAGTTTGAGGCTTGTTCCCTGCAAGCCTGTCGGTTCGGGACAGACCTGGACCCGGTCACCGTTCCTGCAGCCCCGTTACTGTTCCTGCTGCCCGGTTACTGCTCCTGCCACCCGGTTACTGTTCCTGCCGCCCAGTTACAGCTCCTGCCGCCCAGTTACTGCTCATGCCACTCGGTAACTGTTCCTGCCGCCCGGTTACTGTTCCAGCTGCCTTGTGACAGAAACAGGAACAGGAACAGGACAGAAAGAAGAAGACAAAGATGAAACGAAAAAAGTAGGAACGCCTCTCGCACATTGCTGGGGGCAATGCCGGTGCCATGACCTGCCAAGGATAGGATAGGGGGGGACCATGCCATGCCAGGGATAGGGGGAAGACCATGCCATGCCAGGGATTGGGGGGCTGGTTTGGGGGGGCTGTGAGGGGGTGTGAGGAGGATTTGGGGGGTAGGGGGGGCTTAGGGGGAACTTGGGGTGGGTTGGGGTGGTTTTGGATGGATTTGCGTGGATTTGTGTGTGTTTGGGTGGGATTGGCTGGGTTTGGATGGGTTTGGGTGTGTTTGGACGAGTCAGATGATGCCGCCTTACAGCTGGCCAAGGGGGACGGTGGGTAGGAGAGGGAAGAAGGGCGTTGGAGATGCCATGCCATACCTGTGAGGGATGTTGTGTGGAGTGGGAGGGGTAAGCGAGGGGTGGGAGCACGATGACACGCAGATGAGGTGACCATGTCGCTAGATGAGGTGACCATGTCGCTAGATGAGGTGACCATGTCGCTAGATGAGGTGACCATGTCGCTAGATGAGGTGACCGTGTCGCTAGATGAGGTGAGCATGTCGCTAGATGAGGTGACCATGTCGCTAGATGAGGTGACCATGTCGCTAGATGAGGTGACCATGTCGCTAGATGAGGTGACCATGTCGCTGGGATGAGGTGACCATGTCGCTGGGATGAGGTGACCATGTCGCTAGATGAGGTGACCATGTCGCTAGATGAGGTGACCATGTCGCTGGGATGAGGTGACCATGTCGCTAGATGAGGTGACCATGTCGCTAGATGAGGTGACCATGTCGCTGGGATGAGGTAACCATGTTGCTAGATGAGGTGACCATGTCGCTAGATGAGGTGGCCATGTCGCTAGATGAGGTGACCATGTCGCTGGGATGAGGTGACCATGTCGCTAGATGAGGTGACCATGTCGCTAGATGAGGGGACCATGTCGCTGGGATGAGGTGACCATGTCGCTAGATGAGGTGACCATGTCGCTGGGATGAGGTGACCATGTCGCTAGATGAGGTGACCATGTCGCTAGATGAGGTGACCATGTCGCTGGGACGGGAAGTGGCTAGTGGTGCAGTAAGGGAGGGAGGTGAATGAGGTGACTTTTGAGAATTCTCACTTTTGAGAATTCTCAAAAGTAAGGGAGGGAGGTGAATGAGGTGACCATGTCGCTGGGACGGGAAGTGGCTAGTGGTGCAGTAAGGGAGGGAGGTGAATGAGGTGACCATGTCGCTGGGACGGGAAGTGGCTAGTGGTGCAGTAAGGGAGGGAGGTGAATGAGGTGACCATGTCGCTGGGACGGGAAGTGGCTAGTGGTGCAGTAAGGGAGGGAGGTGAATGAGGTGACCATGTCGCTGGGACGGGAAGTGGCTAGTGGTGCAGTAAGGGAGGGAGGTGAATGAGGTGACCATGTCGCTGGGACGGGAAGTGGCTAGTGGTGCAGTAAGGGAGGGAGGTGAATGAGGTGACCATGTCGCTGGGACGGGAAGTGGCTAGTGGTGCAGTAAGGGAGGGAGGTGAATGAGGTGACCATGTCGCTGGGACGGGAAGTGGCTAGTGGTGCAGTAAGGGAGGGAGGTGAATGAGGTGACCATGTCGCTGGGACGGGAAGTGGCTAGTGGTGCAGTAAGGGAGGGAGGTGAATGAGGTGACCATGTCGCTGGGACGGGAAGTGGCTAGTGGTGCAGTAAGGGAGGGAGGTGAATGAGGTGACCATGTCGCTGGGACGGGAAGTGGCTAGTGGTGCAGTAAGGGAGGGAGGTGAATGAGGTGACCATGTCGCTGGGACGGGAAGTGGCTTGTGGTGCAGTAAGGGAGGGAGGTGAATGAGGTGACCATGTCGCTGGGACGGGAAGTGGCTAGTGGTGCAGTAAGGGAGGGAGGTGAATGAGGTGACCATGTCGCTGGGACGGGAAGTGGCTTGTGGTGCAGTAAGGGAGGGAGGTGAATGAGGTGACCATGTCGCTGGGACGGGAAGTGGCTAGTGGTGCAGTAAGGGAGGGAGGTGAATGAGGTGACCATGTCGCTGGGACGGGAAGTGGCTAGTGGTGCAGTAAGGGAGGGAGGTGAATGAGGTGACCATGTCGCTGGGACGGGAAGTGGCTTGTGGTGCAGTAAGGGAGGGAGGTGAATGAGGTGACCATGTCGCTGGGACGGGAAGTGGCTAGTGGTGCAGTAAGGGAGGGAGGTGAATGAGGTGACCATGTCGCTGGGACGGGAAGTGGCTAGTGGTGCAGTAAGGGAGGGAGGTGAATGAGGTGACCATGTCGCTGGGACGGGAAGTGGCTAGTGGTGCAGTAAGGGAGGGAGGTGAATGAGGTGACCATGTCGCTGGGACGGGAAGTGGCTAGTGGTGCAGTAAGGGAGGGAGGTGAATGAGGTGACCATGTCGCTGGGACGGGAAGTGGCTTGTGGTGCAGTAAGGGAGGGAGGTGAATGAGGTGACCATGTCGCTGGGACGGGAAGTGGCTTGTGGTGCAGTAAGGGAGGGAGGTGAATGAGGTGACCATGTCGCTGGGACGGGAAGTGGCTAGTGGTGCAGTAAGGGAGGGAGGTGAATGAGGTGACCATGTCGCTGGGACGGGAAGTGGCTAGTGGTGCAGTAAGGGAGGGAGGTGAATGAGGTGACCATGTCGCTGGGACGGGAAGTGGCTTGTGGTGCAGTAAGGGAGGGAGGTGAATGAGGTGACCATGTCGCTGGGACGGGAAGTGGCTAGTGGTGCAGTAAGGGAGGGAGGTGAATGAGGTGACCATGTCGCTGGGACGGGAAGTGGCTTGTGGTGCAGTAAGGGAGGGAGGTGAATGAGGTGACCATGTCGCTGGGACGGGAAGTGGCTAGTGGTGCAGTAAGGGAGGGAGGTGAATGAGGTGACCATGTCGCTGGGACGGGAAGTGGCTTGTGGTGCAGTAAGGGAGGGAGGTGAATGAGGTGACCATGTCGCTGGGACGGGAAGTGGCTTGTGGTGCAGTAAGGGAGGGAGGTGAATGAGGTGACCATGTCGCTGGGACGGGAAGTGGCTAGTGGTGCAGTAAGGGAGGGAGGTGAATGAGGTGACCATGTCGCTGGGACGGGAAGTGGCTAGTGGTGCAGTAAGGGAGGGAGGTGAATGAGGTGACCATGTCGCTGGGACGGGAAGTGGCTAGTGGTGCAGTAAGGGAGGGAGGTGAATGAGGTGACCATGTCGCTGGGACGGGAAGTGGCTAGTGGTGCAGTAAGGGAGGGAGGTGAATGAGGTGACCATGTCGCTGGGACGGGAAGTGGCTAGTGGTGCAGTAAGGGAGGGAGGTGAATGAGGTGACCATGTCGCTGGGACGGGAAGTGGCTAGTGGTGCAGTAAGGGAGGGAGGTGAATGAGGTGACCATGTCGCTGGGACGGGAAGTGGCTAGTGGTGCAGTAAGGGAGGGAGGTGAATGAGGTGACCATGTCGCTGGGACGGGAAGTGGCTTGTGGTGCAGTAAGGGAGGGAGGTGAATGAGGTGACCATGTCGCTGGGACGGGAAGTGGCTAGTGGTGCAGTAAGGGAGGGAGGTGAATGAGGTGACCATGTCGCTGGGACGGGAAGTGGCTTGTGGTGCAGTAAGGGAGGGAGGTGAATGAGGTGACCATGTCGCTGGGACGGGAAGTGGCTAGTGGTGCAGTAAGGGAGGGAGGTGAATGAGGTGACCATGTCGCTGGGACGGGAAGTGGCTTGTGGTGCAGTAAGGGAGGGAGGTGAATGAGGTGACCATGTCGCTGGGACGGGAAGTGGCTTGTGGTGCAGTAAGGGAGGGAGGTGAATGAGGTGACCATGTCGCTGGGACGGGAAGTGGCTAGTGGTGCAGTAAGGGAGGGAGGTGAATGAGGTGACCATGTCGCTGGGACGGGAAGTGGCTAGTGGTGCAGTAAGGGAGGGAGGTGAATGAGGTGACCATGTCGCTGGGACGGGAAGTGGCTAGTGGTGCAGTAAGGGAGGGAGGTGAATGAGGTGACCATGTCGCTGGGACGGGAAGTGGCTAGTGGTGCAGTAAGGGAGGGAGGTGAATGAGGTGACCATGTCGCTGGGACGGGAAGTGGCTAGTGGTGCAGTAAGGGAGGGAGGTGAATGAGGTGACCATGTCGCTGGGACGGGAAGTGGCTTGTGGTGCAGTAAGGGAGGGAGGTGAATGAGGTGACCATGTCGCTGGGACGGGAAGTGGCTTGTGGTGCAGTAAGGGAGGGAGGTGAATGAGGTGACCATGTCGCTGGGACGGGAAGTGGCTAGTGGTGCAGTAAGGGAGGGAGGTGAATGAGGTGACCATGTCGCTGGGACGGGAAGTGGCTAGTGGTGCAGTAAGGGAGGGAGGTGAATGAGGTGACCATGTCGCTGGGACGGGAAGTGGCTTGTGGTGCAGTAAGGGAGGGAGGTGAATGAGGTGACCATGTCGCTGGGACGGGAAGTGGCTAGTGGTGCAGTAAGGGAGGGAGGTGAATGAGGTGACCATGTCGCTGGGACGGGAAGTGGCTTGTGGTGCAGTAAGGGAGGGAGGTGAATGAGGTGACCATGTCGCTGGGACGGGAAGTGGCTAGTGGTGCAGTAAGGGAGGGAGGTGAATGAGGTGACCATGTCGCTGGGACGGGAAGTGGCTTGTGGTGCAGTAAGGGAGGGAGGTGAATGAGGTGACCATGTCGCTGGGACGGGAAGTGGCTTGTGGTGCAGTAAGGGAGGGAGGTGAATGAGGTGACCATGTCGCTGGGACGGGAAGTGGCTAGTGGTGCAGTAAGGGAGGGAGGTGAATGAGGTGACCATGTCGCTGGGACGGGAAGTGGCTAGTGGTGCAGTAAGGGAGGGAGGTGAATGAGGTGACCATGTCGCTGGGACGGGAAGTGGCTAGTGGTGCAGTAAGGGAGGGAGGTGAATGAGGTGACCATGTCGCTGGGACGGGAAGTGGCTAGTGGTGCAGTAAGGGAGGGAGGTGAATGAGGTGACCATGTCGCTGGGACGGGAAGTGGCTAGTGGTGCAGTAAGGGAGGGAGGTGAATGAGGTGACCATGTCGCTGGGACGGGAAGTGGCTAGTGGTGCAGTAAGGGAGGGAGGTGAATGAGGTGACCATGTCGCTGGGACGGGAAGTGGCTAGTGGTGCAGTAAGGGAGGGAGGTGAATGAGGTGACCATGTCGCTGGGACGGGAAGTGGCTTGTGGTGCAGTAAGGGAGGGAGGTGAATGAGGTGACCATGTCGCTGGGACGGGAAGTGGCTAGTGGTGCAGTAAGGGAGGGAGGTGAATGAGGTGACCATGTCGCTGGGACGGGAAGTGGCTTGTGGTGCAGTAAGGGAGGGAGGTGAATGAGGTGACCATGTCGCTGGGACGGGAAGTGGCTAGTGGTGCAGTAAGGGAGGGAGGTGAATGAGGTGACCATGTCGCTGGGACGGGAAGTGGCTTGTGGTGCAGTAAGGGAGGGAGGTGAATGAGGTGACCATGTCGCTGGGACGGGAAGTGGCTTGTGGTGCAGTAAGGGAGGGAGGTGAATGAGGTGACCATGTCGCTGGGACGGGAAGTGGCTAGTGGTGCAGTAAGGGAGGGAGGTGAATGAGGTGACCATGTCGCTGGGACGGGAAGTGGCTAGTGGTGCAGTAAGGGAGGGAGGTGAATGAGGTGACCATGTCGCTGGGACGGGAAGTGGCTAGTGGTGCAGTAAGGGAGGGAGGTGAATGAGGTGACCATGTCGCTGGGACGGGAAGTGGCTAGTGGTGCAGTAAGGGAGGGAGGTGAATGAGGTGACCATGTCGCTGGGACGGGAAGTGGCTTGTGGTGCAGTAAGGGAGGGAGGTGAATGAGGTGACCATGTCGCTGGGACGGGAAGTGGCTTGTGGTGCAGTAAGGGAGGGAGGTGAATGAGGTGACCATGTCGCTGGGACGGGAAGTGGCTTGTGGTGCAGTAAGGGAGGGAGGTGAATGAGGTGACCATGTCGCTGGGACGGGAAGTGGCTTGTGGTGCAGTAAGGGAGGGAGGTGAATGAGGTGACCATGTCGCTGGGACGGGAAGTGGCTAGTGGTGCAGTAAGGGAGGGAGGTGAATGAGGTGACCATGTCGCTGGGACGGGAAGTGGCTAGTGGTGCAGTAAGGGAGGGAGGTGAATGAGGTGACCATGTCGCTGGGACGGGAAGTGGCTAGTGGTGCAGTAAGGAAGGGAGGTGAATGAGGTGACCATGTCGCTGGGACGGGAAGTGGCTAGTGGTGCAGTAAGGGAGGGAGGTGAATGAGGTGACCATGTCGCTGGGACGGGAAGTGGCTAGTGGTGCAGTAAGGGAGGGAGGTGAATGAGGTGACCATGTCGCTGGGACGGGAAGTGGCTTGTGGTGCAGTAAGGGAGGGAGGTGAATGAGGTGACCATGTCGCTGGGACGGGAAGTGGCTAGTGGTGCAGTAAGGGAGGGAGGTGAATGAGGTGACCATGTCGCTGGGACGGGAAGTGGCTAGTGGTGCAGTAAGGGAGGGAGGTGAATGAGGTGACCATGTCGCTGGGACGGGAAGTGGCTTGTGGTGCAGTAAGGGAGGGAGGTGAATGAGGTGACCATGTCGCTGGGACGGGAAGTGGCTAGTGGTGCAGTAAGGGAGGGAGGTGAATGAGGTGACCATGTCGCTGGGACGGGAAGTGGCTTGTGGTGCAGTAAGGGAGGGAGGTGAATGAGGTGACCATGTCGCTGGGACGGGAAGTGGCTTGTGGTGCAGTAAGGGAGGGAGGTGAATGAGGTGACCATGTCGCTGGGACGGGAAGTGGCTAGTGGTGCAGTAAGGGAGGGAGGTGAATGAGGTGACCATGTCGCTGGGACGGGAAGTGGCTAGTGGTGCAGTAAGGGAGGGAGGTGAATGAGGTGACCATGTCGCTGGGACGGGAAGTGGCTAGTGGTGCAGTAAGGGAGGGAGGTGAATGAGGTGACCATGTCGCTGGGACGGGAAGTGGCTAGTGGTGCAGTAAGGGAGGGAGGTGAATGAGGTGACCATGTCGCTGGGACGGGAAGTGGCTTGTGGTGCAGTAAGGGAGGGAGGTGAATGAGGTGACCATGTCGCTGGGGCGGGAAGTGGCTAGTGGTGCAGTAAGGGAGGGAGGTGAATGCGGTGACCATGTCGCTGGGACGGGAAGTGGCTTGTGGTGCAGTAAGGGAGGGAGGTGAATGAGGTGACCATGTCGCTGGGACGGGAAGTGGCTTGTGGTGCAGTAAGGGAGGGAGGTGAATGAGGTGACCATGTCGCTGGGACGGGAAGTGGCTAGTGGTGCAGTAAGGGAGGGAGGTGAATGAGGTGACCATGTCGCTGGGACGGGAAGTGGCTAGTGGTGCAGTAAGGGAGGGAGGTGAATGAGGTGACCATGTCGCTGGGACGGGAAGTGGCTAGTGGTGCAGTAAGGGAGGGAGGTGAATGAGGTGACCATGTCGCTGGGACGGGAAGTGGCTAGTGGTGCAGTAAGGGAGGGAGGTGAATGAGGTGACCATGTCGCTGGGACGGGAAGTGGCTAGTGGTGCAGTAAGGGAGGGAGGTGAATGAGGTGACCATGTCGCTGGGACGGGAAGTGGCTAGTGGTGCAGTAAGGGAGGGAGGTGAATGAGGTGACCATGTCGCTGGGACGGGAAGTGGCTAGTGGTGCAGTAAGGGAGGGAGGTGAATGAGGTGACCATGTCGCTGGGACGGGAAGTGGCTAGTGGTGCAGTAAGGGAGGGAGGTGAATGAGGTGACCATGTCGCTGGGACGGGAAGTGGCTAGTGGTGCAGTAAGGGAGGGAGGTGAATGAGGTGACCATGTCGCTGGGACGGGAAGTGGCTTGTGGTGCAGTAAGGGAGGGAGGTGAATGAGGTGACCATGTCGCTGGGACGGGAAGTGGCTAGTGGTGCAGTAAGGGAGGGAGGTGAATGAGGTGACCATGTCGCTGGGACGGGAAGTGGCTTGTGGTGCAGTAAGGGAGGGAGGTGAATGAGGTGACCATGTCGCTGGGACGGGAAGTGGCTTGTGGTGCAGTAAGGGAGGGAGGTGAATGAGGTGACCATGTCGCTGGGACGGGAAGTGGCTAGTGGTGCAGTAAGGGAGGGAGGTGAATGAGGTGACCATGTCGCTGGGACGGGAAGTGGCTAGTGGTGCAGTAAGGGAGGGAGGTGAATGAGGTGACCATGTCGCTGGGACGGGAAGTGGCTAGTGGTGCAGTAAGGGAGGGAGGTGAATGAGGTGACCATGTCGCTGGGACGGGAAGTGGCTAGTGGTGCAGTAAGGGAGGGAGGTGAATGAGGTGACCATGTCGCTGGGACGGGAAGTGGCTTGTGGTGCAGTAAGGGAGGGAGGTGAATGAGGTGACCATGTCGCTGGGACGGGAAGTGGCTAGTGGTGCAGTAAGGGAGGGAGGTGAATGAGGTGACCATGTCGCTGGGACGGGAAGTGGCTTGTGGTGCAGTAAGGGAGGGAGGTGAATGAGGTGACCATGTCGCTGGGACGGGAAGTGGCTTGTGGTGCAGTAAGGGAGGGAGGTGAATGAGGTGACCATGTCGCTGGGACGGGAAGTGGCTAGTGGTGCAGTAAGGGAGGGAGGTGAATGAGGTGACCATGTCGCTGGGACGGGAAGTGGCTAGTGGTGCAGTAAGGGAGGGAGGTGAATGAGGTGACCATGTCGCTGGGACGGGAAGTGGCTAGTGGTGCAGTAAGGGAGGGAGGTGAATGAGGTGACCATGTCGCTGGGACGGGAAGTGGCTAGTGGTGCAGTAAGGGAGGGAGGTGAATGAGGTGACCATGTCGCTGGGACGGGAAGTGGCTAGTGGTGCAGTAAGGGAGGGAGGTGAATGAGGTGACCATGTCGCTGGGACGGGAAGTGGCTTGTGGTGCAGTAAGGGAGGGAGGTGAATGAGGTGACCATGTCGCTGGGACGGGAAGTGGCTAGTGGTGCAGTAAGGGAGGGAGGTGAATGAGGTGACCATGTCGCTGGGACGGGAAGTGGCTAGTGGTGCAGTAAGGGAGGGAGGTGAATGAGGTGACCATGTCGCTGGGACGGGAAGTGGCTAGTGGTGCTGTAAGGGAGGGAGGTGAATGAGGTGACCATGTCGCTGGGACGGGAAGTGGCTAGTGGTGCTGTAAGGGAGGGAGGTGAATGAGGTGACCATGTCGGCTGGGGTAGAGAGGGAGAGTGCGCAGTGAACGATGGTGGAAAACGGTTTGCGTTGTGCCTTATGTGCAGGAGGGAGGGAAGGGTGGACGGAAGGGAGGAGGAAAGGAAGGAGGGAAGGGAGGAGGGAAGGAAGCAGAAACGGGAGGAGAGAAGGGAGGGGGCAAGGGAGAAGGAAAGGAAGGAGGGAAGACGGGAGGGAAGGGAGGAGGGAAGGGAGAAGGGCAGAGAAGGAACTAGAGGCGAACCAAATGATTTTGTCACTCAGCTAAGTGCAGGAGAGATACATGTTTGCTAATGACAATGGTTGACTTTGAGATTGCAGGCAGGCAGGATAAGGGGGAAGGGGGGACGAGGAAAGGAAAAGGAGGAGGAAGGGAGAGCATGAAGGGGGAGGGGGTAGAGGGGTGGGGGGGTGGGGGGAGAGGAAAAGTGGACGAGTCCTTGAACACTTACAGGATAGGAGTTGGTTTTTGAGAATTCTCAAAAACCAACTCGAAAGTGGACGAGTCCTTGAACACTTACAGGATAGGAGTTGGTTTTTGAGAATTCTCAAAAACCAACTCGAAAGTGGACGAGTCCTTGAACACTCACAGGATAGGGCTGACAGGATAGGGCTGACAGGATAATGCTCACTCTCAGGATGAGAACACAGGAGGGCCCTTCAACGAAAGCAGTGACCGCTTCAACTGGGAGCAGCACACAGCCTTCTCGAGTGGCATAACAAGCATCACCCTTGCGAGTGAGTTTTTAAAATCTAATCAATTGCTGTGCTCCTTCCCCGCAAGGGGAGAGACGAGTGGGGCACGTGATAATGCCAGGAAAGGTAAGGTAAACGATAGGACACAGACAGGAGAGAGGGTAAGGAGAGGCAAGAGAGTGATGCAACACGGCATGGAGAAACGCAAGAGAGAGAACACAGGCATCGCAGGCGAGTCGGCCTTGCTGCTCTACTCCTTTCCTCTGAGGAGTTGTGCGGGAGCGGGGCAGGAAAAAAGTGGTAGCAGGAGAACAGAAGGGGGGGATGATAAGGTAAGGAGAGACGTAGGGGCAGTTGACAATGAAAAGAGGGAAGACGGGGCGGAGCAGGTAATAAGCTCAGGAAGAGAGCACACAGGCATCTCGAGAGCACACAGGCAGCTCGAGTAGGAGAAAGAGAATCGGCGTTGCCGTGCTCCTTCCCTGCTATTCGGGATGCAAGAGCACGTGCCAAATGAAAGGAGAGAAAGGGGCAGATAGCAAGGTAACGGGAGGCACCAAGAGACAAATGAATTGTGAGTGGCATAACGCAATGAAAAGGGGTGGTGCAAAGGGAGAGATGAAATGGTGCAGAGGGGCAACGACAGAAGACGGGGTGGTGCAGAGGGGCAGACAGTAGGACGAGCCAAAGCAGGCGTTACTGCATCAATTCAAGCACGGCCGTTAGCCCCAACAGCTTGCCGGTGCTGCTCATGCGGTGCGGGATCGCAACGAACGTGGCCTGCCAGCACCACGTGGGTGGGTAAGGGATGAGAGAGCGTGGAGGGGATGAGAGGGTGGGTGGGGACGTGATGAAAATGCGGAAAGGGGGAGAGGGTGGGGTGGGGACGAGAGGGTGGGGAGGGGAGGAGAGGGTGGGGAGGGGAGAAGAGGGTGGGGAGGGGAGGGGAGGGCGGGGAGGGGATGGGAGGCCGGGGCGGGGAGAGGGGAGAGGGTGGGGCGGGGATGAGAAGGTGGGGAGGGGACGAGAGAGAAGATTGTTTGCACCTCAATCGTCGTCAAGAGAGAGCAACTATGCAGCCTTCGCTGCACATCGCATCCTTCGCCACGCCACACGCATCTAGCAGGAAAGTGCAACGAACGTGCCTTCCAGCACCAACACCAGGTGGATCGCACTCCTCCTTCCGTGATTCATCCCAAGCAAGCGTCTAGCATAAGGTACGTACACGCATCTAGCAGGAAAGCGTTGCTGGTGCTGCTCATGAGGTCCGGGAAAGTGACGAACGTGCCTTCTAGCACCAGACCAGGTGAATCGCCCTCCCAGTCACATCCCACCGACAGAAGAAGATGCGCCCGTCACGTGCCACCAGCAGAAGATGATGGCCCTATCCTATCCAGAGCCGACATGTGGCGGCGCCAGGATCCTGACTGCGGCGGGAGGAGGAAACACAGGGCGGAGGGGGGACAGGAGAGAGGAGTAGTGGGGGGGGGGGGACAGAAGGAGAGGGAAGAAGATGCGCCCGTCACGTCCCACCAGCAGAAGATGTTGGACCTATCCAGAGCCGACATGTGGCAACAGAAGCCTGACAACGGGCGTGGGAGACGGCGGGTGCAGGAAAACGGAAGTGGGGTGTGTGGTGGAAGAGGGGGCGAGCGGAGGTTGTATGAGGGATACGTAAGGAGGGTGAAGTTTTAGCAATGGGGGTGACAGTAGTGGGCAGGAAATCGCATGAGTGCGGTATGGCGGGGAGTGGAAGGCAGGACGTTAGTGGCGGATAGAGGCGAAGGCTAGAGATAATTCGCATGAATCATAAGAATGCCACAAATTGCATGACTGAATCGCATAAATTGCATGACTGAACCGCATAAATTGCATAGGGGCGGGGAGGGATGAGAGAGTGGGGAGGGAATGAGAGGGATGCAAGGGAATGAGAGGGATGAGACGATTTTTCCGCACCTCACTCGTCGTCGCTGCTTATATGCGGCCTTCGCTGCACATTCGTAGCCTTCGCTAAACATTAGCTTTCCCTGAAGCCTGCCTCCCAAGGCTGCTCGTTCCCAGCTCGACGCTCCCCGGCGGTCAGCTTTTCCATCCAAGTCGAGCGTAGAGCGTCGGCAGCGCGTCGCCGCGTCGCGCATCGGCTGCGTCAGGCGCAGGGTTGATGGCGTTGCGCTGGTCGGCGGGCGGACGCTTGAGAGGCGCGCGGCGACGCTTGGAGGTGGACTCGAGTGGTGCGGCGGAGGCGGTACTAGGACGAGAGACGCGGCTTATGAGGGCTTTAGGGCGGCGAAGCATGGGAAGGATTACGAAGGGGTGCTGGGAGGAACACGAAGGTCGACGCCGCGGCGCGAACGAGTAAAGTTACTATCGAAAGCCATGACGCAACGCGACACCATGGAGGTGACGCATGGAAATCGCGTCGCGTGTGGCCATGCTGGACTGGAACTGTTTGTACTGCACTGCGCGCAGTGGAGAGGACTTCGAAAAACCAACCTGCTTTGATTGCGTGTGTTGTGATACTGATCAATATGGTGGCCCTCACACCTGTAGGGTTTGAGTTGAAACCAAGCCAGGCTGAAACCCATGCTGTACACGTGGCACCGGGAAAGGAACACTCGGTCGATGAGACCCATGGAACACGATTGAGAAACTGCCAAAGCGGGAAATAAACTGAAAAATGATGCTCGTTAAAGACATACCTTTCTCGGCCTTTTGGCTAAGATCAAGTGTAGTATCTGTTCTTATCAGTTTAATATCTGATACGTGGACCATCGGTCCACATGGTATTAAATTAATTTCTTTTTGGGGGCAGGTGCCAATGGCCAGCTTGCTGGTCGGCCCTGCAAGCGTTGCCTCTTTATTGCACTAACTAAGAGGAAGGCGCACCCCTCCCCCAGTGGGGGTCCAAATAAATCCAAATGGGATTTAGATTTTAATGAGTGATATTGGAGATATGTTACAATTACAAGTGAATGTAAATGACATCAGTGATAATAGGACCGTGATATCAGGGTAACATACCAGAATGTATATCCTGGTAACCGTATATTGGTTTTTGGCATGTGGTGACATCATGGGTTTGCTCTGAAACTTCACGATGATGCAAAATGCTACCCTAAGCCTTCATGTGATCATGCTATTTCTACAGTCTCACAACACATGTTAGTGGTGGTAGATCACGATCACTGTACATTTTCATATTCATAGACCTTCACAACCGAATTGAACGACACCCGCCTCTTCATCTTCCTAGACCGTTCCTCCCTTGCCTCACTACCACCAGTGGCCATTACACCTCCCTCCTTGTCGATAACTTCTTTACCCTCACTATCCCCCTCCTCCTTTCTTTCTCCCTCCCTGAAACTCACACTTCCTACCACAAACCGCTCCCTCTCCCTCTCCCACTCCCTCTCCCTTTCCTCCTCCCTCTTCCTCTCCCACGCTTTCTCCCTCCTCTCTTCCCCTTCCGATTCTGTCCCTTTAGCTCCCTGCGCCTCTGATTGAATCACCTTCAAAAGGGGATGAGAGACCAGAACAGCTTTGCTGCCTCCTCTCTCTTCCCAACTCAAAGATTGCTTTAACCCACCCCTTGGGACCCCTCTTCTCTCCGTTCCACCTTTCCCATTCCTTCGACTTACAACACCGCAGCTATCCCCGCCATTCAGTGTCTCAGTATAAGCTGCCTCGTTAAAGGAAAGATGTTGTGCAGAAGAAATCAATGGGTGAGAAGACACAGAGGCCTGGTCAATGGAAGTGGGGGTGAGTGTGGGTGGGAGTGTGAGTGTGGGGGTGAGTGTAGGGGTGAGTGTGAGTGAGTGTGAGTGGACGGGTGCAGAGGCAGTCCTGGAAAGGGGAGCAGCCGAAAGCGGCGGCAACAACGCTCCTCTTCTCTCTCTTTCCTCCTCCCCTCCCCTCCCGTCACCTTTTCTCGCTTCCCGTTCCCTCCTAAACGCAGCCTTCCTGTTTCCTCGTGCCTCTCCATCCTTCCTCCTCCCATGCTCCTCGCCTCTAACTTCCCCCTCGCTCCAATCCCCACTCGATCCCCTCCCTTGTCCCTGGTAGTACCTCACCGTACCTGGACTTGAGCTTCGGGCCCATGATTCCAAGCTTCTTACTGGACCTACCAGCGCGAACATCGAATTATGCTGCTGCCGTTTCTGGGAGTTCGGCTCGCCATTAGCAGGTCCGGGACTAGAGCTGCCAGTCTCACTTGTGTATCCACCATCCCCCTCCCCCTGCTCCTCCTCTCCTCCGCTTACCCTCCACAACCTTTCTCCTCCTCCAGAGCCCCTCTGTCCTCCTCTTAGTCCACCCATTCTCCACCTTCCCTCCTCCCTGTCACTAGAAGCTATAGAGTCACCTCCATGTGCATTGCCATGAGCATCAGCAATCGCCATGGTCAGATCGCCCATACTACTCACCCTGCCAATGCTGTTGCCGCTGCTGTAGTGGCCGTGCAAGCTCCCCCACTCTCCTGCGCTCCCCATGCTTCCAATGCTGCTGCTGTGGGACTGGAAACTCCTACCAGGGCTGCTGCCCCGGTTCCCACGGGGACTACCACCAGGGCTACTACCGGGGCTAATATGTGGGCTATTACTGGGGCTCATACCGGGGCTGCTGGCAGAGCTCCTACCAGCTTCGGCTTGCATGCTTGATGCGTCGCAAACATTAATGCTAGCTGCCATGCTCGAGGTGCTGGCGGTGCTTCCCATGCTCCTATGCCTTGCTCTCTCCCTCTTTGCCTTCCTCTCTCTCTCCCTCATCCTCTCCTCCCTTTCCCTCGCCCTCTCCCTCTCCCTCTCCCTCTCCCTCTGCCTTTCCCTCTCCCTCTGCCTTTCTCTCTCCGGCTCACCCTCCCTCTCCTGCTCACTACTACTCCCCATTTCACTACTCTTATTGAGATTTCTCCTGCCCGAGTTTCCTCCATACAGAGTTATCTCATTCCAGTTAAAAGGCTTCGAGTGCAAGGCTCCATCCACATCACTATCACAAGACGACTCCCAAGTAGCATTACCACTAATACCGCTCCCAACCACACTTTCTTCCCTCAAGCTTCCATTTCTCCGAATTGCACACTCCCTCTCTCTCTCACTCAAACAACCTTCCTCCCTCCCCCTCTCACTTCCCATCCCCACGAATCCTCCCTTCCCTCTCGCTCTAACTTTCTCATCCACCCAAGTTGGCAACTGTAGCACCTCACTTAGAACCTGCCCTCTTAAGTTCGATGGGCTCAACCCATACCCGGAGCTGCTGTAGGTTCGGGGAATGCTGATGGTAGTAGAGGAAACGGAGGAGGTGGGGGAGGGAAGGGAGGACGGAAGAGGAGTGGTTGAAAGGGATACGCCCAATGAAATCTCTTGCACTCCCGACCCGTCCTCTCCCATCCATCTCATTTCTGCTTTTGGTGATTCCATGCCCGTCCCAATGCAAGCAACGGCCGTGACCACAGAAGATGTTGAAGCTACTGATGCTACAGATGATACTGCCGAGACGGGCCGTGTTCCTAAACTCCTGCTGCTGCCCTGCATCCTATTACTGTCACCCAGCCTAGAGTCACACGGGTCCATCCTTGAAACACTATTAATACATTCCAAGGGGGCCCAATCCCTGCTGCACGCCCCATCACACTCTCCTCCAGTCTCCGAACCTGCATCCACTACTCCCATCTGTTGCCTTCCGTTGCCAATGCTGCATACACCGTCGTGCTCAGCCTCTACTGCTGCTCCTGCCACTGCCGCTGCTGATCCTGCTGATGCTCCCTCGACTGTTGCCGCTGGTGCTTCGCCCACCCTTCCTGCCACCACCATCGCTGCAGCAGCAGCAACCTGAACACCCTGCAGCCAGCCTCTTCGAGCAAGCCAGAATCTCCCTCGTCTGGGATGCAACGCACGCCCCACCACCACCTCTATCACCCTGCTGCACCCCGCCCCTTACTGCCTCAGATATAGCGTCAGTACCAGCCGTGCCTGCAGCATCCCAGGAAGCAGCGAGGGTGGGCGGCTGGGGAAGAAGAGATGCGTCATCATCATCGAAGGAGGAGATGAGGGCCTGGTCCCAGGCGTCACTCAGGCTGGTGCGCGGCGATGCCAGATCCAGTGTGTCTGTTATCGAGGCGTCTCCAAACGAGGACGAGGAAAGTGATGGCCAGTTGCTGGTGCCCTGCCTGCCCCTCCTCCTCCTGCCACCAATACCACCTCCTCTCACTGAGGGGCTTTCAGCTGTGAGGGGTCTTGGCGTTACACTCACCTCACCTGCCCTTACTGCACCGCCTGGTGCTGCTGCTGCTGCCGTTGTTGCCGCTGCCGCCATTGCCAGAGCTGCTCTTGACGCTCCTGCTGAAGCCTTTGATCCAACTGACCCACCTGCCCCGCCCGCTCCACCTTCACTCCCCTCACGCCCGCCCAAATGACCCCCCAAAGGCCCGTACCTCCAGCCTCCCCACCGCCGCTGCACCGGCCGACCCGCTCCATCAGGCTTGGAGGATCCCCAAACCTCGCCGTCAGGCTTGGAGGATTCTCGAACCTGCGTGTCCGGTTCGGAAAGAGGGCGGTCCGAACCTCCTGCGCCCCAGAGTGCGCCAAGCCTGGCCAGTGCTGTCCTGTGGTCGTCAAGTAACGCACGGTTCAAGCTGCTACAACGAAGGAGAGGGGAAAGGGGCCGGGCCGGGGGGTTGGGGAGGTCGAGGATTCTGAAAATTTCAAGAAGTTATTAAGAAGAAAGTGACATTACACCTAATTTGAAATTAGGTACGCTAAATCAGTCTTATCCCGAAGATTTCAAAGTAGGTTATACATGCCATAAAAGATGATTACGGATAGTAACGAAAATAACTCCAATGCCGTTCTAACGGAGGATAAAGAAAAAAAAAAATCTTTGTACTGTGATTGTAGCGATATTCGAAGGTCGGTTAGTGCGCATATCCGCCAAATCTACTTCAATGCGCCCTTGTGACAAGGGGTGGCTGCTTCCCAAGCGATTATTTTTTTGTTCACAAAAGAAACCAAGGTGATATCTCGCCCTGGCTCGCTAATATCTACTCGTCCAATCGACAAGAAATTCTCGTAATCGGGGGCCTATAGTATTTAAGTGGATAGAATGACAGGTGAAGAAAAGAAGGGAGAGCGATCCGTGCAATGAAAAGGGAAGAGATTCTCTAAGTTATACGGTCTCACGTCGTTGGCTTACCTGGATCGATGCAGTCGCAGAATCGCAACCATTCGCGAATGTCGTCTAGCAGGCCCGGGAACAGCGCATGCACGTCTGCCACGTCACTGATCTGATCCGCCACGTCATCCTCGCTGGCACCGCTACCTCGACTACCGCTAGCCGGTGCCGCGGGAATGGCGAGAAGCTTCCAGGAAAGGCGGCTCTTCTGCTGCACGACCGCGAACGCGCCTACTACTTTCACCTGACAAACATCCCCTGTCCGTAAATCGCGGGACGGCAGCCTACAATTGGACAGACTAATCGACGAGGCTTGCGACGCGTCGTTGGGGTCCAGCAGCAAGGCGTCCATGGGACCGCCTTGGTACGCCAGGCCGCCATAGTCAGGGTTGGGCTGCGCGGGGTCCGCGTAGGTCTGCGGGAGAAACCCTAGGCTGAACCGCGTCGCGTTCTTTGCAAAATGCGCGGGCTTAGTAGGGCTATTGCCGAATTGGGCGATGCGTAGCGGAGTAAACTCCTCGTCCTGAGTTACCTCGTACTTAATCCACGAGCCTATAGGCGTCGTGCAGACAAAATTAAGGAGCCCGTTGCGGCTGTAAAGCGGCACGTGATGCCACCAGGAAATCAGCCTCAAATAGCGGTCAACCGCCAGCTGGCGCCACGTCAGCGTGCCGACGTGACCGATCTCGATCGACGTGGACTGGAGAAATTTGTCGTGTATCGGAGTTGGCGGGGTCGGAGTGAGAGGGGAATCATGCAACCCGCGGCCGCCGCTTCCGGTGGGAGTCGCGTCGCTTCCTAAAATGTGGTCCCAAGCGGAAGATACCGAGTCGCCATATTTCGATGAGTTAAAGTCGGCAATGCTTGTCGTTACGGTGGTGGTGGTGCTACGAGTAGGAATCACTGAGCTTTCTCTTACTAAGGACGTCTCTAAATTAGACCGCTCAGCTCCGCTACCACTATCAGTAGCACCGCCTGGCTTGGACTCTATCGTCGAGCCGCTGTCCACGTCATCATTCCTTATCTCCCATAGCCCATGGCTGGGAAACGCATCGTCCATCTCGTCCCCGCAGCTAATCTGCAGCTTCCGCGTTCGCTTCATTGTACCCGCCATGATGCGTCTCGACTGTAGACTGCTTCACCTGACACTGAGCACGAGACGGAGATTTTCATTTGCACAATGCTAATGCAGACCGAACGTGATACGCACGCTTGATACAAACGCGACGGCTGCCTCCGCGGAAAGCTCCATACTGAACGCCCTAGCGCCTAGTACTAATGTTACAACGCAGCTGAAGCATGCTAGCAGCAAAAGTCTGGGTGGGAAGGACACGTTTTTGCAGAAGCCGACCTTGAGTTATTAGGAGGAGCAGAGCGACGCGGGTTCAGGCCGTCCTTCAGTGCAGTGTACACTATTAGGTACACTGTACACTCATATCCCAGCTCATCCTACCGACTGATCAACCAACCAACCAAAGAGGGGAGGGACTGCTCCATTCTTCGCCTAACAACAAAGTTCGTGCAATTCACCGCTAACAACATCCTCGATACAGCGTTATGTCCTGCTTCGTTACTAAAGTTCATGAAAAAAGTATCAAAGTATCGACCAAGAAAGGGTTAGAAAATTATTATACCATTTAAGAACAGGGCCCAAAATATCAGGATAAAATACCCTTTTTGCCCTTTCTGTAGGCCGCTTTTTTCTAGCTACCCTGATCAAATTAATGCTTTTTTTTTTACCCTTACAAAATCAGCGTAGCCGTTTCGGTTCCCTGTGTAGAAAGGGTGGGCTCTGAGTTACCCTGAAACCGAATCTCCGTAAGCGAGGATTTGCCCGAATTCACTGCACCCCACACGTTACGCCTTGCCACCCTGCGCTGTGTACCCAACGTGCGTTGGGAAAAAAAATTCCCCCGATGCGCAGAGCCCCACCATTGGACTGATCGGCAACATATCTGCCACAAAGGCAGACATGTTTGCCAGCCTTACTTGGCATGGCAGCGCGCCAAAGTTTCTATTGGACTGCAGCTACAAAAGGGGAAAAACGACCCGTAATCCCACGCGAGGCTCCGTAACCTGGGCCCCGTAATGGGCCCCGGGTTACGGTGTCCTCACGCGGGGCACGCCAGGAAAACGACGAAGCCAGGCCTAGGCACTCGGCCACCCATCCCTGCGACGCGATTGGGCGGCCGTCCCTTGGCCCCGAGCCACACAAAATTCCTATTAATCCGCAGCTACACAAGAATCTCCCAACACCACAACATCTTCACGTGTTGCACGGAGGTGAACCATGCATGCACATGCACCAGCATTGTCTGTGAGAAGCATTGCTACAATAAAAATTACGTAGTCAGTTGATGTATTAGATAGTCAGTGTAAAGTAGATTTCACCGTGCCTATCAGTCTTTGAAAAAGGTTACACTAACTCCATCAGGCTGCCAAAAAAAAAAAAAAAAGCACTGTTTTTGTCAGCCTAGCGGAAAAATTACCCTAGGGAGTCAGGGTGAGACGAGGTTCAACTCAGATTAGACAGGGTGGGCCTAGACCAATTTTGGGCCTTGTTTGAGAACAATTCACATATGCATTACAGTCGCAGAATCGCAACCATTCGCGAATGTCGTCTAGCAGGCCCGGGAACACCGCATGCACGTCTGCCACGTCACTGATCTGATCCGCCACGTCATCCTCGCTGGCACCGCTACCTCGACTACCGCTAGCCGGTGCCGCGGGAATGGCGAGAAGCTTCCAGGAAAGGCGGCTCTTCTGCTGCACGACCGCGAACGCGCCTACTACTTTCACCTGAAAAACATCCCCTGTCCGTAAATCGCGGGACGGCAGCCTACAATTGGACAGACTAATCGACGAGGCTTGCGACGCGTCGTTGGGGTCCAGCAGCAAGGCGTCCATGGGACCGCCTTGGTACGCCAGGCCGCCATAGTCAGGGTTGGGCTGCGCGGGGTCCGCGTAGGTCTGCGGGAGAAACCCTAGGCTGAACCGCGTCGCGTTCTCCGCAAAATGCGCGGG
Organism: Closterium sp. Yama58-4; assembly: GCA_947470075.1. NCBI lineage: Eukaryota > Viridiplantae > Streptophyta > Zygnematophyceae > Desmidiales > Closteriaceae > Closterium > Closterium sp. Yama58-4. Next base: position 272,146 of record CANIUD010000343.1, on the reverse strand, counting down.
CTTAGTAGGGCTATTGCCGAATTGGGCGATGCGTAGCGGAGTAAACTCCTCGTCCTGAGCTACCTCGTACTTAATCCACGAGCCTATAGGCGTCGTGCAGACAAAATTAAGGAGCCCGTTGCGGCTGTAAAGCGGCACGTGATGCCACCAGGAAATCAGCCTCAAATCGCGGTCAACCGCCAGCTGGCGCCACGTCAGCGTGCCGACGTGACCGATCTCGATCGACGTGGACTGGAGAATTTTGTCGTGTATCGGAGTTGGCGGGGTCGGAGTGAGAGGGGAATCATGCAACCCGCGGCCGCCGCTTCCGGTGGGAGTCGCGTCGCTTCCTAAAATGTGGTCCCAAGCGGAAGATACCGAGTCGCCATATTTCGATGAGTTAAAGTCGGCAATGCTTGTCGTTACGGTGGTGGTGGTGCTAGGAGTAGGAATCACTGAGCTTTCTCTTACTAAGGACGTCTCTAAATTAGACCGCTCAGCTCCGCTACCACTATCAGTAGCACCGCCTGGCTTGGACTCTATCGTCGAGCCGCTGTCCACGTCATCATTCCTTATCTCCCATAGCCCATGGCTGGGAAACGCATCGTCCTCCTCGTCCCCGCAGCTAATCTGCAGCTTCCGCGTTCGCTTCATTGTACCCGCCATAATGCGTCTCGACTGTAGACTGCTTCACCTGACACTGAGCACGAGACGGAGATTTTCGTTTGCACAATGCTAATGCAGACCGAACGTGATACGCACGCTTGATACAAAGGCGACGGCTGCCTCCGAGGAAAGCTCCATACTGAACGCCCTAGCGCCTAGTACTAATCTTACAACGCAGCTGAAGCATGCTAGCAGCAAAAGTCTGGGTGGGAAGGACACGTTTTTGCAGAAGCCGACCTTGAGTTATTAGGAGGAGCAGAGCGACGCGGGTTCAGGCCGTCCTTCAGTGCAGTGTACACTATTAGGTACACTGTACACTCATATCCCAGCTCATCCTACCGACTGATCAACCAACCAACCAAAGAGGGGATACAGCTCCATTCTTCGCCTAACAACAAAGTTCGTGCAATTCACCGCTAACAACATCCTCGATACAGCGTTATGTCCTGCTTCGTTACTAAAGTTCATGAAAAAAGTATCAAAGTATCGAACAAGAAAGGTTTAAAAATTTATTATACCATTTAAGAACAGGGCCCAAAATATCAGGGTAAAATACCCTTTTTGCCCTTTCTGTAAGCCGCTTTTTTCTAGCTACCCTGATCAAATTAATGTTTTTTTTTTACCCTTACAAAATCAGCGTAGCCGTTTCGGTTCCCTGTGTAGAAAGGGTGGGCTCTGAGTTACCCTGAAACCGAATCTCCGTAAGCGAGGATTCGCCCGAATTCACTGCACCCCACACGTAACGCCCTGCCGCCCTGCGCTGTGTACCCAACGTGCGTTGGGAAAAAAAATTCCCCCGATGCGCAGAGCCCCACCATTGGACTGATTGGCAACATATCTGCCACAAAGGCAGACATGTTTGCCAGCCTTACTTGGCATGGCAGCGCGCCAAAGTTGCTATTGGTCTGCAGCTACAAAAGGGGAAAAACGGCCCGTAATCCCATGCGAGGCTCCGTAACCTGGGCCCCGTAATGGGCCCCGGGTTACGGTGTCCTCACGCGGGGCACGCCAGGAAAACGACGAAGCCAGGCCTAGGCACTCGGCCACCCATCCCTGCGACGCGATTGGGCGGCCATCCCTTGGCCCCGAGCCACACAAAATTCCTATTAATCCGCAGCTACACAAGAATCTCCCAACACCACAACATCTTCACGTGTTGCACGGAGGTGAACCATGCATGCACATGCACCAGCATTGTCTGTGAGAAGCATTGCTACAATAAAAATTACGTAGTCAGTTGATGTATTAGATAGTCAGTGTAAAGTAGATTTCACCGTGCCTATCATTCTTTGAAAAAGGTTACACTAACTCCATCAGGCTGCAAAAAAAAAAAAAAAAAACACTGTTTTTGTCAGCCTAGCGGAAAAATTACCCTAGGGAGTCAGGGTGAGACGGGGTTCAACTCAGATTAGACAGGGTGGGCCTAGACCAATTTTGGGCCTTGTTTGAGAACAATTCACATATGCATTACAGTCGCAGAATCGCAACCATTCGCGAATGTCGTCTAGCAGGCCCGGGAACAGCGCATGCACGTCTGCCACGTCACTGATCTGATCCGCCACGTCATCCTCGCTGGCACCGCTACCTCGACTACCGCTAGCCGGTGCCACGGGAATGGCGAGAAGCTTCCAGGAAAGGCGGCTCTTCTGCTGCACGACCGCGAACGCGCCTACTACTTTCACCTGACAAACATCCCCTGTCCGTAAATCGCGGGACGGCAGCCTACAATTGGACAGACTAATCGACGAGGCTTGCGACGCGTCGTTGGGGTCCAGCAGCAAGGCGTCCATGGGACCGCCTTGGTACGCCAGGCCGCCATAGTCAGGGTTGGGCTGCGCGGGGTCCGCGTAGGTCTGCGGGAGAAACCCTAGGCTGAACCGCGTCGCGTTCTCCGCAAAATGCGCGGGCTTAGTAGGGCTATTGCCGAATTGGGCGATGCGTAGCGGAGTAAACTCCTCGTCCTGAGCTACCTCGTACTTAATCCACGAGCCTATAGGCGTCGTGCAGACAAAATTAAGGAGCCCGTTGCGGCTGTAAAGCGGCACGTGATGCCACCAGGAAATCAGCCTCAAATCGCGGTCAACCGCCAGCTGGCGCCACGTCAGCGTGCCGACGTGACCGATCTCGATCGACGTGGACTGGAGAATTTTGTCGTGTATCGGAGTTGGCGGGGTCGGAGTGAGAGGGGAGTCATGCAACCCGCGGCCGCCGCTTTTGGTGGGAGTCGCGTCGCTTCCTAAAATGTGGTCCCAAGCGGAAGATACCGAGTCGCCATATTTCGATGATTTAAAGTCGGCAATGCTTGTCGTTACGGTGGTGGTGGTGCTAGGAGTAGGAATCACTGAGCTTTCTCTTACTAAGGACGTCTCTAAATTAGACCGCTCAGCTCCGCTACCACTATCAGTAGCACCGCCTGGCTTGGACTCTATCGTCGAGCCGCTGTCCACGTCATCATTCCTTATCTCCCATAGCCCATGGCTGGGAAACGCATCGTCCTCCTCGTCCCCGCAGCTAATCTGCAGCTTCCGCGTTCGCTTCATTGTACCCGCCATAATGCGTCTTGACTGTAGACTGCTTGACCTGACACTGAGCACGAGACGGAGATTTTCGTTTGCACAATGCTAATGCAGACCGAACGTGATACGCACGCTTGATACAAACGCGACGGCTGCCTCCGAGGAAAGCTCCATACTGAACGCCCTAGCGCCTAGTACTAATGTTACAACGCAGCTGAAGCATGCTAGCAGCAAAAGTCTGGGTGGGAAGGACACGTTTTTGCAGAAGCCGACCTTGAGTTATTAGGAGGAGCAGAGCGACGCGGGTTCAGGCCGTCCTTCAGTGCAGTGTACACTATTAGGTACACTGTACACTCATATCCCAGCTCATCCTACCGACTGATCAACCAACCAACCAAAGAGGGGAGGGACTGCTCCATTCTTCGCCTAACAACAAAGTTCGTGCAATTCACCGCTAACAACATCCTCGATACAGCGTTATGTCCTGCTTCGTTACTAAAGTTCATGAAAAAAGTATCAAAGTATCGACCAAGAAAGTGTTAAAATTTTATTATACCATTTAAGTGTCAAACATTGCATGTTTATATTATGTAGGCTGTAGTGGGTTACACCTTAGGGGGTACTCAAAGTTAGGGTTTCCTACTTGTACCAAACTCTGTGCTAGTTCATTCCATTCCTGCTCAGTTATTTCTGACATGGTTTCAGAGCAGGTCCTTCGCTAGGACTGTTCTTAGGGCCCACCGACTTACCTACCTGCTTACCTTCGCTTGTTTCCGGCCCCGCTGGCCCCGTCGATCTAGCACGATCTAGCGGCCCTGCGGCCCCGTCGAACCTTTTTTTTTTTCCTAGCGGCCTCTCACGGCCCCCGTCGCGTCGCCCCTTAGCGCCCCGATCGGCCCCGTCACGCCGCCCGCGAACCGCACAGCGCGCCGCGCTCACAGCCCGCGAACCGCCCACGCACAGCCCGCGAACCGCCTGCGCAGCCCGCGACCAGCCCGCGCAGCCCGCGCACAGCCCGCGAACTGCCCGCGAGCAGCCCGCGACCTGCCCGCGAACCCCCGCGAGCCGCCCGCGACCCGCTTACGCAGCCCGCGAGCAGCCCGCACAGCCCGCGCTGAGCCTGCGCGGCTCGTGCGCTGACCGCCGCCGGCCCGCACGCTGCCCGCACAGCTCACATACGGCCCGCACGGCCCGCGCACTGCCTGCTCCTGGCCCGCCGCTGCTGAGCCCGCCACCGCCCGCGCACCGCCGCTGCTGAGCCCGCCGCCGCCCGCGCACCGCCGCTGCTGCGCCCGCCGCCGCCCGCGTATCACCGCTGCTGAGCCCGCCCCTGCTGCGCCGGCTCTCGCTGCCGCCTGCTGCGCCTGTGCACCACTGCAGATCCTACTACTACACTTCCTGCTACTGCTGCTTGTGCGCCACTACAGTCCGTAGGCCCCACCGGCCCCGCTGACCCTGCGCACGCCTTTTCAGTGACTTTACTGCTTCTACTACTGCCGCTGTCGCTATGGCTAGTCCTCCTGTTCTAGCTTTCGACGCCGAGGGCCGTCCGGTCAAATTCGAAACCTGGCTAGATGACCTGCACCTTTTCCTACAGCTCACTGCCAAGGAAGATATTACACTGTACGACCACGCTCTCGGCCATGCGACCGCCCCACTCGCTACTGCCCCCCCAGCTGAGCGCTCACAGTGGCAGACCCGTGATGCGCACACTCGCTTTGCTATTCGCAACTCCCTGCCGCTAGATGAGCGCGAGCACTTCGGCCAGTGCAAGACTGCTAAGGACCTCTACACAGCTGTAGTGGCCCGCTACTCCTCACCCGCTTCTGCCACGCTAGGCCGCCTCACTCTCCCCTACCTGTTCCCCGACCTAGCCTCCTTTCACACTGTCGCAGACCTCATCACCCACCTTAAGACTAGTGAGGCTCGCTTTCGCGCTGCCATGCCTGACGAGTTCCTCGCTAGCAACCCCCCCCCGCTCTGGATCACTCTCTACCACGTTGTCACCCGCCTCCCTGACTCTCTGCGCCCTGTCAGGGACCAGTTCCTCTCTCGCTCCCCCACTGAGCTCACCGTAGACCTCCTCGAGAAGGAACTGCTTGCAGCCGAGGCTAGTATCGTCGCTGTAGGCACCTCTCGTGGCGACCCCCGCGGCCCCTTCTTCGAGGGGTGCTCCCCTTCCCCCCTCCTCCCCTCTGTCGCCTCTGCTGCTGCTGTCGACCTCCTTGGTGCTGAGAAGGTCGGGGCTGCGTCTGCTTCAGGCGGACGACGCAGGGGCAGGAGTGGCAGGAGTGGGGGTGGTGGCGGAGGAGGCGGGGGTGGAGGTGGTGGCGGTGGAGGTGCGACTGGAGAGGCTAGTGGCGGCAGTGGTGGAGGTGACAGCGGCGTTGGGAGTGGTGACAGGGGCGGAGGTGGCAGCGGAGGCGGAGGTGGTCGTGGCAGCGGCAGGGGTGGAGGTGGCCGGGGCGGAGGCGGAGGGGGTGGTGGTCGTGGAGGCCCGGGGGGCGGTCAGAGTCAGCAGCCTGCCCCGACCCTTCAGGCCGCCCGTGAGTGGTATGCGCGGCGCAGCGTCACCTGCCAGTACGTTATTCGTACAGGTGACCGCACTGGCCAGACGTGTGGGGGGCCGCACCAGACGGAGCGCTGCTTCGCCCGCCTCAACGACGCGTGGCGCACCCAGTTTCCTGGTGGGGGTGAGCTGCCGCGCTGGGCTGAGCTGCTCAGGAAGGGTGTTGATATTTGGGCACTAGACTTTGATGCTATTCTCACTGCCATGTATGCGATGTCTATTAGTGGAGAGGGTGCTCAGTACTTGCGTGTTCCGCCCGACCCGGGCATTCAGGCCAGCCCCGCTGCTGCTCTAGGTGCTAGTGTGTCTGCTTCCACAGGTACTACTGCAGCTGCTGCTCTAGGTGCTTGTGCGTCTGTGCCCCCTGGTACTGAGTCGACTGCAGCACTGCACACCTTCACACTGGACTCCGGTGCTTCTCGCTCTTTCTTTCGTGACCGCACTGTCCTTGAGCCTCTAGCTCGGCCGGTTGCTGTCTCTCTTGCTGACCCCTCTGGGGGTCCGGTCCTTGCGACCTCCTCCACCACCCTTCCGTGTCCAGCGGTTCCGTCCGGCACGCTCTCAGGTCTCTACCTCCCCTCGTTCTCCACGAACTTGGTGGCAGGTAGTGCGCTCCAGGACGGGGGTGTTCACCAGTTCACCCCTGCCTACGAGCGTGTGACTCACTGCACGTGTGCTCGGACGGGCCGCCACCTAGCTACTTTCACTCGAGAGCCGGGGTCTGACCTGTACACACTGACCACTGAGTCCCCTCAGGTAGCTGCGTCTGCGTCAGCGTCAGGTCAGCTGTCCGCCCCCTGCTCGTGTCGCTCTCTGGCGAACGACACCGTCCTCTGGCACCACCGCCTTGGTCACCCGTCTGTGCAGCGCCTGCGGGCCATGCACAAACGGGACCTTGTTGCTGGTCTTCCCAGGGTGCTCCCTCCCCTTCCTGACTCCCCTGCTCCTGACTGCATTCCCTGTGTCGAGGGGCGGCAGCGCGCCGCTCCTCACTCCTCCTCCTTTCCCCCGACGACCGCTCCCCTGCAGACGCTCCACATGGACGTGTGGGGCCCAGCCCGCGTCCGTGGTCAGGGTCAGGAGAGGTACTTCCTGATAGTTGTTGACGACTACTCGCGCTACACCACGGTCTTCCCCTTGCGCGCCAAGGGTGACGTCCCTGGTGTTTTGATCCCCTGGATCAGCCGAGCCCGTCTCCAGCTAGGCGAGCGCTTTCACTCGGACTTTCCTGTCCTGCGCTTGCACTCTGACAGAGGTGGTGAGTTTGCCTCCGACCTCTTGGCAGCCTACTGTGCTGAGCACGGCATTGAGCAGTCGTACACGCTTCCGGCCTCTCCACAGCAGAATGGGGTTGCTGAGCGCCGCATTGGCTTAGTCATGGAGGTCGCTCGTACCTCCCTGACCCATGCGGCTGCTCCCCACTTTCTGTGGCCGTTTGCGGTCCGGTACGCTGCGCATCAGCTCAACCTCTGGCCCCGTGTCTCCTTGCCGGAGACTTCCCCGACTCTGCGGTGGACGGGAGAGGTTGGCGATGCGTCGCGTTTCCGGGTGTGGGGATCCCGAGCTTTTGTCCGCGACACGTCTGTGGACAAGCTCTCCCGTCGCGCTCTTCCCTGTGTCTTCCTTGGCTTTGTTCCCGACGCGCCTGGATGGCAGTTTTACCACGTCACCTCGCGCCGGGTTCTGGCCTCTCAGGACGTCACTTTTGACGAGTCCGTCCCCTTCTACCGCCTCTTCCCCTACCGCACTGCCCCCCTCCCCCCCCCACCGCTCTTCCTCGCTCCAGGTGCTGAGGTACCCGACCCCCTCCCCCCTCAGGGTGCCGCTCCCTCAGGTGTGTCCCAGGTAGACCCGGGTGAGCCTGTCGAGGTAGCTGTTGACTCGCGTCCTGCGTCTGGGGGTGCTGAGCCTGGGAGTGCTGCGTCTGAGGGTGCGGAGCCTGGGGGTGCTGAGCCTGGAGGTGCGGAGCCTGGGGGTGCTGAGCCTGGAGGTGCGGAGCCTGGAGGTGCGGAGCCTGGAGGTACTGAGCCTGGGGGTGCTGAGTCTGGACGTGCTGAGACTGGGGGTGCTGAGTCTGGGGGTGCTGAGTCTGGGGGTGCTGAGCCTGAGCGTGCTCCACCTGGAGGAGCCCTCTCCTCCCAGCAGCTGCAGGAGAGGTACCTCGAGTACTGCCGCCTCCGGAGAGGTGCTTCTGGAGCTCGTCCCGGTACTTCCCCTCCTACCCAGGAGCTCCCCCCCATTCAGGTGATCCGCGAGTGGTACACGCGGCGCTGCAGTCTTCGTAGTGGTGCTCCTGGTGCTGCGGACCCGAGCGGTGGTGCTGTTGCTGGTGCTGAGGACCCGGACGCTGGAGCTGCTGCTGGTGCTGAGGACCTGGGGGCTGGAGCTGCTGCTGGTGCTGAGGACTCGGGCGTTGGAGCTCCTACTGGTGCTGAGGACCCGGGCGTTGGAGCTCCTGCTGGTGCTGAGGACTCGGGCGTTGGGGCTGCCACTGGTGTCCCTGCTGCTTCTGGAGACGCTGCGCGGCCGCGACCGTACTTCGTACCGCTCCTTCAGCAGGTTCTTGGTCAGGCTCCTCCTCCTAGTCCTCCTCCCTCCGTCGAGTGTCCTCTGCCTGTCCAGCCACAGTCACAGTTACCGCCTGCCTCGCCTCTCCCTGCTCCCTCCCCTTACGCTGGTCCCACAGGAGGTCTTACAGAGCGTCGTGAGCCTGAGTCTCGTCCTGCGTCGCCTGTTCGTACTGCTCGCACTGGTCGTCGTGTCCCACGTGAGCGTCCTCCTCCTGTCCCTGGCACTCACTACATGACTCTGCGTCCCTCCACTGCTCCGCAGCGTGTCCCGCTGCCGTCTCCTCCTGCGTCCTCTCTTCCTACTCTTCCTGACCCGGAGTCTGACTCCCGTCGTGCTGCCAGTCCCACTGTTACGCGTCTCCTCGCTACAGTTGTCACTGACCCGACCTTTGAGTCCTCTACTGCGTCTGCTCTGGTCGCTGAGTTGGTTGACTTTGCTGCTCGCTGTCGCCTAGACTACGCTGCCAGCCTTGTCGCCAGGTCTGAGTCTGCGTCTACCTGTCCTCCGTCCGTCGGGGGTGAGTGTGCCCTCGGCACGGACGTCCTTGAGGACAGACAGGAGGAGTTCCACTGCCTTGCTGCTGCTTTGCCCCGTCTCGTGTCCTTGCTAGTTGCCCCTGAGGGAGACCCGGATGCACCAGACATCCCGACCCCACGCTCTTACGCTGAGGCGATGGCGGGTCCCTACTCCTCTCAGTGGCAGACAGCCATGGACGCAGAGATGGCCTCCTGGAAGTCCACAGGCACCTACGTAGACGAGGTTCCCCCTCCTGGGGCGAACATCGTCAGTGGCATGTGGATTTTCAGGGTGAAGCGGCCGCCGGGTTCTCCACCTGTCTTCAAGGCGCGCTACGTGGCTCGAGGCTTCAGTCAGCGAGAGGGAGTAGACTTCTTTCAGACCTTCTCCCCCACCCCAAAGATGACTACTCTTCGGGTGCTGCTGCACATAGCCGCTCACCGCGACTACGAGCTTCACTCTCTTGACTTCAGCACTGCTTTCTTGCAGGGCAGCCTGCACGAGGAGATCTGGCTGCGCCGCCCCCCTGGCTTCACTGGGTCAGTTCCTCCTGGCACCCAGTGGAGGCTTCAGCGGCTGGTCTACGGTCTCCGCCAGGCGCCACGTGAGTGGCACGACACACTGAGGACGACACTTGCGGCTCTTGGGTTCGCTCCCTCTACTGCTGACCCGTCGCTGTTTCTACGCACCGACACCTCGCTGCCGCCGTTCTACATCCTTGTGTACGTCGACGACTTGGTCTTTGCCACTGCTGACACCGCGGCACTCGCTCACGTGAAGTCGGAGCTGCAGAGGAGACACACGTGCACAGACCTGGGTGAGCTGACGAGCTATCTTGGCTTGCGGATCACCCGGGACAGAGCACGGCGCACCATCACCCTGACTCAGTCACACATGGTGCAGCAGGTTCTCCAGCGCTTCCGCTTCACGTACTCCTCGCCTCAGTCCACTCCTCTGCCTACCGGTCACTCGCTCTCAGCTCTGCCTTCGGATGAGTCCGTAGAGCCGAGTGGCCCGTATCCAGAGCTTGTGGGCTGCCTCATGTACCTGATGACCTGCACTCGACCTGACCTTGCATACCCTCTTAGCATCCTAGCACGCTATGTCGCTCCTGGCCGTCACCGGAAGGAGCACATGGATGCTGCTAAGAGGGTGTTGCGCTACTTGTGCAGTACGTCGGGCATGGGGCTTGTGCTTGGAGGGCGAGACCGGGTTGTTCTCACAGGGCACTCAGACGCTTCTTGGGCAGACGACCAGGCTACTCAGCGGTCGTCCCAGGGTTACACCTTCAGCCTTGGCTCTGGCTCAGTTTCTTGGCGTTCTACACGCTCTTCTTTTGTTCTCAGCTCCAGTTGTGAGGCTGAGATCTACGCCACAGCCATGGCTGCTCAGGAGCTACGCTGGCTGACCTACCTGCTGACCGACCTCGGAGAGCGGCCTCGTTCTCCTCCAGTGCTGTACGTCGACAACAAGGCTGCCATTGCCTTGTGTGAGGAGCACAGACTGGAGCACAGAACGAAGCACATCGCTCTGCGGTACTTCCTTGCTCGAGAGCTGCAGCAGCGTGGTCAGCTTTGTCTGCGTTACGTGGCCACGGAGGCCAACACTGCTGATGTGTTCACCAAGGCGCTTCAGCCTTGTGACCATCAGCGCTTTTGCACTCTGCTAGGCCTTGTACCTACTGGGCCTCACTTGCTTACCTCTTGATCTTGCTTGTACTGTGATCACTATATATATATGCCTACTTGTTTACTTTTGCTAGGTTGTGATCACTGTATCTCTTGCTTTGTTATAAACCTGCATGTGAACTGGTCTTGTGACCGCTTGCTTGTGCTCGGAATTTGTGTGGAATCCTTGAGATCCACCCTGAGCTTGCTTTGCTTTGCTTTGACTGGTCTTGTGACCCTGTGGTTGTCTCCCACTGCGCCTATGGGGGTGTGTCAAACATTGCATGTTTATATTATGTAGGCTGTAGTGGGTTACACCTTAGGGGGTACTCAAAGTTAGGGTTTCCTACTTGTACCAAACTCTGTGCTAGTTCATTCCATTCCTGCTCAGTTATTTCTGACATTAAGAACAGGGCCCAAAATATCAGGGTAAAATACCCTTTTTGCCCTTTCTGTAGGCCGCTTTTTTCTAGCTACCCTGATCAAATTAATGTTTTTTTTTTTACCCTTACAAAATCAGCGTAGCCGTTTCGGTTCCCTGTGTAGAAAGGGTGGGCTCTGAGTTACCCTGAAACCGAATCTCCGTAAGCGAGGATTCGCCCGAATTCACTGCACCCCACACGTAACGCCCTGCCGCCCTGCGCTGTGTACCCAACGTGCGTTGGGAAAAAAATTTCCCCCGATGCGCAGAGCCCCACCATTGGACTGATTGGCAACATATCTGCCACAAAGGCAGACATGTTTGCCAGCCTTACTTGGCATGGCAGCGCGCCAAAGTTGCTATTGGTCTGCAGCTACAAAAGGGGAAAATCGGCCCGTAATCCCATGCGAGGCTCCGTAACCTGGGCCCCGTAATGGGCCCCGGGTTACGGTGTCCTCACGCGGGGCACGCCAGGAAAACGACGAAGCCAGGCCTAGGCACTCGGCCACCCATCCCTGCGACGCGATTGGGCGGCCATCCCTTGGCCCCGAGCCACACAAAATTCCTATTAATCCGCAGCTACACAAGAATCTCCCAACACCACAACATCTTCACGTGTTGCACGGAGGTGAACCATGCATGCACATGCACCAGCATTGTCTGTGAGAAGCATTGCTACAATAAAAATTACGTAGTCAGTTGATGTATTAGATAGTCAGTGTAAAGTAGATTTCACCGTGCCTATCAGTCTTTGAAAAAGGTTACACTAACTCCATCAGGCTGCCAAAAAAAAAAAAAAAACATTGTTTTTGTCAGCCTAGCGGAAAAATTACCCTAGGGAGTCAGGGTGAGACGGGGTTCAACTCAGATTAGACAGGGTGGGCCTAGACCAATTTTGGGCCTTGTTTGAGAACAATTCACATATGCATTACAGTCGTAGAATCGCAACCATTCGCGAATGTCGTCTAGCAGGCCCGGGAACAGCGCATGCACGTCTGCCACGTCACTGATCTGATCCGCCACGTCATCCTCGCTGGCACCGCTACCTCGACTACCGCTAGCCGGTGCCGCGGGAATGGCGGGAAGCTTCCAGGAAAGGCGGCTCTTCTGCTGCACGACCGCGAACGCGCCTACTACTTTCACCTGACAAACATCCCCTGTCCGTAAATCGCGGGACGGCAGCCTACAATTGGACAGACTAATCGACGAGGCTTGCGACGCGTCGTTGGGGTCCAGCAGCAAGGCGTCCATGGGACCGCCTTGGTACGCCAGGCCGCCATAGTCAGGGTTGGGCTGCGCGGGGTCCGCGTAGGTCTGCGGGAGAAACCCTAGGCTGAACCGCGTCGCGTTCTCCGCAAAATGCGCGGGCTTAGTAGGGCTATTGCCGAATTGGGCGATGCGTAGCGGAGTAAACTCCTCGTCCTGAGCTACCTCGTACTTAATCCACGAGCCTATAGGCGTCGTGCAGACAAAATTAAGGAGCCCGTTGCGGCTGTAAAGCGGCACGTGATGCCACCAGGAAATCAGCCTCAAATCGCGGTCAACCGCCAGCTGGCGCCACGTCAGCGTGCCGACGTAACCGATCTCGATCGACGTGGACTGGAGAATTTTGTCGTGTATCGGAGTTGGCGGGGTCGGAGTGAGAGGGGAGTCATGCAACCCGCGGCCGCCGCTTTTGGTGGGAGTCGCGTCGCTTCCTAAAATGTGGTCCCAAGCGGAAGATACCGAGTCGCCATATTTCGATGAGTTAAAGTCAGCAATGCTTGTCGTTACGGTGGTGGTGGTGCTAGGAGTAGGAATCACTGAGCTTTCTCTTACTAAGGACGTCTCTAAATTAGACCGCTCAGCTCCGCTACCACTACCAGTAGCACCGCCTGGCTTGGACTCTATCGTCGAGCCGCTGTCCACGTCATCATTCCTTATCTCCCATAGCCCATGGCTGGGAAACGCATCGTCCTCCTCGTCCCCGCAGCTAATCTGCAGCTTCCGCGTTCGCTTCATTGTACCCGCCATAATGCGTCTTGACTGTAGACTGCTTGACCTGACACTGAGCACGAGACGGAGATTTTCGTTTGCACAATGCTAATGCAGACCGAACGTGATACGCACGCTTGATACAAACGCGACGGCTGCCTCCGAGGAAAGCTCCATACTGAACGCCCTAGCGCCTAGTACTAATCTTACAACGCAGCTGAAGCATGCTAGCAGCAAAAGTCTGGGTGGGAAGGACACGTTTTTGCAGAAGCCGACCTTGAGTTATTAGGAGGAGCAGAGCGACGCGGGTTCAGGCCGTCCTTCAGTGCAGTGTACACTATTAGGTACACTGTACACTCATATCCCAGCTCATCCTACCGACTGATCAACCAACCAACCAAAGAGGGGAGGGACTGCTCCATTCTTCGCCTAACAACAAAGTTCGTGCAATTCACCGCTAACAACATCCTCGATACAGCGTTATGTCCTGCTTCGTTACTAAAGTTCATGAAAAAAGTATCAAAGTATCGACCAAGAAAGGGTTAAAATTTTATTATACCATTTAAGAACAGGGCCCAAAATATCAGGGTAAAATACCATTTTTGCCCTTTCTGTAGGCCGCTTTTTTCTAGCTACCCTGATCAAATTAATGTTTTTTTTTTTACCCTTACAAAATCAGCGTAGCCGTTTCGGTTCCCTGTGCAGAAAGGGTGGGCTCTGAGTTACCCTGAAACCGAATCTCCGTAAGCGAGGATTCGCCCGAATTCACTGCACCCCACACGTAACGCCCTGCCGCCCTGCGCTGTGTACCCAACGTGCGTTGGGAAAAAAAATTCCCCCGATGCGCAGAGCCCCACCATTGGACTGATTGGCAACATATCTGCCACAAAGGCAGATATGTTTGCCAGCCTTACTTGGCATGGCAGCGCGCCAAAGTTGCTATTGGTCCGCAGCTACAAAAGGGGAAAAACGGCCCGTAATCCCATGCGAGGCTCCGTAACCTGGGCCCCGTAATGGGCCCCGGGTTACGGTGTCCTCACGCGGGGCACGCCAGGAAAACGACGAAGCCAGGCCTAGGCACTCGGCCACCCATCCCTGCGACGCGATTGGGCGGCCATCCCTTGGCCCCGAGCCACACAAAATTCCTATTAATCCGCAGCTACACAAGAATCTCCCAACACCACAACATCTTCACGTGTTGCACGGAGGTGAACCATGCATGCACATGCACCAGCATTGTCTGTGAGAAGCATTGCTACAATAAAAATTACGTAGTCAGTTGATGTATTAGATAGTCAGTGTAAAGTAGATTTCACCGTGCCTATCAGTCTTTGAAAAAGGTTACACTAACTCCATCAGGCTGCCAAAAAAAAAAAAAAAACATTGTTTTTGTCAGCCTAGCGGAAAAATTACCCTAGGGAGTCAGGGTGAGACGGGGTTCAACTCAGATTAGACAGGGTGGGCCTAGACCAATTTTGGGCCTTGTTTGAGAACAATTCACATATGCATTACAGTCGTAGAATCGCAACCATGCGCGAATGTCGTCTAGCAGGCCCGGGAACAGCGCATGCACGTCTGCCACGTCACTGATCTGATCCGCCACGTCATCCTCGCCGGCACCGCTACCTCGACTACCGCTAGCCGGTGCCGCGGAAATGGCGGGAAGCTTCCAGGAAAGGCGGCTCTTCTGCTGCACGACCGCGAACGCGCCTACTACTTTCACCTGACAAACATCCCCTGTCCGTAAATCGCGGGACGGCAGCCTACAATTGGACAGACTAATCGACGAGGCTTGCGACGCGTCGTTGGGGTCCAGCAGCAAGGCGTCCATGGGACCGCCTTGGTACGCCAGGCCGCCATAATCAGGGTTGGGCTGCGCGGGGTCCGCGTAGGTCTGCGGGAGAAACCCTAGGCTGAACCGCGTCGCGTTCTTTGCAAAATGCGCGGGCTTAGTAGGGCTATTGCCGAATTGGGCGATGCGTAGCGGAGTAAACTCCTCGTCCTGAGCTACCTCGTACTTAATCCACGAGCCTATAGGCGTCGTGCAGACAAAATTAAGGAGCCCGTCGCGGCTGTAAAGCGGCACGTGATGCCACCAGGAAATCAGCCTCAAATCGCGGTCAACCGCCAGCTGGCGCCACGTCAGCGTGCCGATGTGACCGATCTCGATCGACGTGGACTGGAGAATTTTGTCGTGTATCGGAGTTGGCGGGGTCGGAGTGAGAGGGGAATCATGCAACCCGCGGCCGCCGCTTCCGGTGGGAGTCGCGTCGCTTCCTAAAATGTGGTCCCAAGCGGAAGATACCGAGTCGCCATATTTCGATGAGTTAAAGTCGGCAATGCTTGTCGTTACGGTGGTGGTGGTGCTAGGAGTAGGAATCACTGAGCTTTCTCTTACTAAGGACGTCTCTAAATTAGACCGCTCAGCTCCGCTACCACTACCAGTAGCACCGCCTGGCTTGGACTCTATCGTCGAGCCGCTGTCCACGTCATCATTCCTTATCTCCCATAGCCCATGGCTGGGAAACGCATCGTCCTCCTCGTCCCCGCAGCTAATCTGCAGCTTCCGCGTTCGCTTCATTGTACCCGCCATAATGCGTCTTGACTGTAGACTGCTTGACCTGACACTGAGCACGAGACGGAGATTTTCGTTTGCACAATGCTAATGCAGACCGAACGTGATACGCACGCTTGATACAAACGCGACGGCTGCCTCCGAGGAAAGCTCCATACTGAACGCCCTAGCGCCTAGTACTAATCTTACAACGCAGCTGAAGCATGCTAGCAGCAAAAGTCTGGGTGGGAAGGACACGTTTTTGCAGAAGCCGACCTTGAGTTATTAGGAGGAGCAGAGCGACGCGGGTTCAGGCCGTCCTTCAGTGCAGTGTACACTATTAGGTACACTGTACACTCATATCCCAGCTCATCCTACCGACTGATCAACCAACCAACCAAAGAGGGGAGGGACTGCTCCATTCTTCGCCTAACAACAAAGTTCGTGCAATTTACCGCTAACAACATCATCCATACAGCGTTATGTCCTGCTTCGTTACTAAAGTTCATGAAAAAAGTATCAAAGTATCGACCAAGAAAGGGTTAAAGAATAATTATACCATTTAAGAACAGGGCCCAAAATATCAGGGTAAAATACCCGTTTTGCCCTTTCTGTAGGCCGCTTTTTTCTAGTTACCCTGATCAAATTAATGCTTTTTTTTTTACCCTTACAAAATCAGCGTAGCCGTTTCGGTTCCCTGTGTAGAAAGGGTGGGCTCTGAGTTACCCTGAAACCGAATCTCCGTAAGCGAGGATTCGCCCGAATTCACTGCACCCCACACGTTACGCCCTGCCGCCCTGCGCTGTGTACCCAACGTGCGTTGGGAAAAAAAATTCCCCCGATGCGCAGAGCCCCATCATTGGACTGATTGGCAACATATCTGCCACAAAGGCAGACATGTTTGCCAGCCTTACTTGGCATGGCAGCGCGCCAAAGTTGCTATTGGTCCGCAGCTACAAAAGGGGAAAAACGACTCGTAATCCCACGCGAGGCTCCGTAACCTGGGCCCCGTAATGGGCCCCGGGTTACGGTGTCCTCACGCGGGGCACGCCAGGAAAACGACGAAGCCAGGCCTAGGCACTCGGCCACCCATCCCTGCGACGCGATTGGGCGGCCATCCCTTGGCCCCGAGCCACACAAAATTCCTATTAATCCGCAGCTACACAAGAATCTCCCAACACCACAACATCTTCACGTGTTGCACGGAGGTGAACCATGCATGCACATGCACCAGCATTGTCTGTGAGAAGCATTGCTACAATAAAAATTACGTAGTCAGTTGATGTATTAGATAGTCAGTGTAAAGTAGATTTCACCGTGCCTATCAGTCTTTGAAAAAGGTTACACTAACTCCATCAGGCTGCCAAAAAAAAAAAAAAACATTGTTTTTGTCAGCCTAGCGGAAAAATTACCCTAGGGAGTCAGGGTGAGACGGGGTTCAACTCAGATTAGACAGGGTGGGCCTAGACCAATTTTGGGCCTTGTTTGAGAACAATTCACATATGCATTACAGTCGTAGAATCTCAACCATGCGCGAATGTCGTCTAGCAGGCCCGGGAACAGCGCATGCACGTCTGCCACGTCACTGATCTGATCCGCCACGTCATCCTCGCTGGCACCGCTACCTCGACTACCGCTAGCCGGTGCCGCGGGAATGGCGAGAAGCTTCCAGGAAAGGCGGCTCTTCTGCTGCACGACCGCGAACGCGCCTACTACTTTCACCTGACAAACATCCCCTGTCCGTAAATCGCGGGACGGCAGCCTACAATTGGACAGACTAATCGACGAGGCTTGCGACGCGTCGTTGGGGTCCAGCAGCAAGGCGTCCATGGGACCGCCTTGGTACGCCAGGCCGCCATAGTCAGGGTTGGGCTGCGCGGGGTCCGCGTAGGTCTGCGGGAGAAACCCTAGGCTGAACCGCGTCGCGTTCTTTGCAAAATGCGCGGGCTTAGTAGGGCTATTGCCGAATTGGGCGATGCGTAGCGGAGTAAACTCCTCGTCCTGAGCTACCTCGTACTTAATCCACGAGCCTATAGGCGTCGTGCAGACAAAATTAAGGAGCCCGTCGCGGCTGTAAAGCGGCACGTGATGCCACCAGGAAATCAGCCTCAAATCGCGGTCAACCGCCAGCTGGCGCCACGTCAGCGTGCCGATGTGACCGATCTCGATCGACGTGGACTGGAGAATTTTGTCGTGTATCGGAGTTGGCGGGGTCGGAGTGAGAGGGGAATCATGCAACCCGCGGCCGCCGCTTCCGGTGGGAGTCGCGTCGCTTCCTAAAATGTGGTCCCAAGCGGAAGATACCGAGTCGCCATATTTCGATGAGTTAAAGTCGGCAATGCTTGTCGTTACGGTGGTGGTGGTGCTAGGAGTAGGAATCACTGAGCTTTCTCTTACTAAGGACGTCTCTAAATTAGACCGCTCAGCTCCGCTACCACTACCAGTAGCACCGCCTGGCTTGGACTCTATCGTCGAGCCGCTGTCTACGTCATCATTCCTTATCTCCCATAGCCCATGGCTGGGAAACGCATCGTCCTCCTCGTCCCCGCAGCTAATCTGCAGCTTCCGCGTTCGCTTCATTGTACCCGCCATAATGCGTCTTGACTGTAGACTGCTTGACCTGACACTGAGCACGAGACGGAGATTTTCGTTTGTACAATGCTAATGCAGACCGAACGTGATACGCACGCTTGATACAAACGCGACGGCTGCCTCCGAGGAAAGCTCCATACTGAACGCCCTAGCGCCTAGTACTAATCTTACAACGCAGCTGAAGCATGCTAGCAGCAAAAGTCTGGGTGGGAAGGACACGTTTTTGCAGAAGCCGACCTTGAGTTATTAGGAGGAGCAGAGCGACGCGGGTTCAGGCCGTCCTTCAGTGCAGTGTACACTATTAGGTACACTGTACACTCATATCCCAGCTCATCCTACCGACTGATTAACCAACCAACCAAAGAGGGGAGGGACTGCTCCATTCTTCGCCTAACAACAAAGTTCGTGCAATTCACCGCTAACAACATCATCCATACAGCGTTATGTCCTGCTTCGTTACTAAAGTTCATGAAAAAAGTATCAAAGTATCGACCAAGAAAGGGTTAAAGAATAATTATACCATTTAAGAACAGGGCCCAAAATATCAGGGTAAAATACCCTTTTTGCCCTTTCTGTAGGCCGCTTTTTTCTAGTTACCCTGATCAAATTAATGCTTTTTTTTTTACCCTTACAAAATCAGCGTAGCCGTTTCGGTTCCCTGTGTAGAAAGGGTGGGCTCTGAGTTACCCTGAAACCGAATCTCCGTAAGCGAGGATTCGCCCGAATTCACTGCACCCCACACGTTACGCCCTGCCGCCCTGCGCTGTGTACCCAACGTGCGTTGGGAAAAAAAATTCCCCCGATGCGCAGAGCCCCATCATTGGACTGATTGGCAACATATCTGCCACAAAGGCAGACATGTTTGCCAGCCTTACTTGGCATGGCAGCGCGCCAAAGTTGCTATTGGTCCGCAGCTACAAAAGGGGAAAAACGACCCGTAATCCCACGCGAGGCTCTGTAACCTGGGCCCCGTGATGGGCCCCGGGTTACGGTGTCCTCACGCGGGGCACGCCAGGAAAACGACGAAGCCAGGCCTAGGCACTCGGCCACCCATCCCTGCGACGCGATTGGGCGGCCATCCCTTGGCCCCGAGCCACACAAAATTCCTATTAATCCGCAGCTACACAAGAATCTCCCAACACCACAACATCTTCACGTGTTGCACGGAGGTGAACCATGCATGCACATGCACCAGCATTGTCTGTGAGAAGCATTGCTACAATAAAAATTACGTAGTCAGTTGATGTATTAGATAGTCAGTGTAACGTAGATTTCACCGTGCCTATCAGTCTTTGTAAAAGGTTACACTAACTCCATCAGGCTGCAAAAAAAAAAAAAAAAACACTGTTTTTGTCAGCCTAACAGAAAAATTACCCTAGGGAGTCAGGGTGAGACGGGGTTCAACTCAGATTAGACAGGGTGGGCCTAGACCAATTTTGGGCCTTGTTTGAGAACAATTCACATATGCGTTACAGATGCATTATCCTTGCTAGTACCTTTTTAAAAATTTCCCCTAAGATTCAGAAATATGAGTAGGCCCTCATTTATCAACGTAAAAGATGCTACCGTATGACCCCGGATATAGGCGCCGTCCGGTTAAGGGCGCCGGCGCTTCTATCTGGACCATGGCACTTATGGCCGGAACTCGATTATAAGCGCACCCCCTTTGGAGACCGTACTAATTATAAGTGCACCCCACTAACTCTTTTGTTTTTTTTTTATATATAAAATATCTAACAATTAACACTAATCATTAACATGCTAAATTTTGCACCTACAATTTCATCAGACAGGTTTTTCTAACTAAACGTTTCGTAGTTTAGCCTTCTGACACGTAAGATCTACTCCTCCTCGTCAGACTCGGGCTCCTGGCAGTTGTTGCCAAAGAAGCCATCGGCGATGATGGCATCATCGACGTCCACTTCCGCTGTCAGCTGGCTCCGCTTGTGCGCCATGGCGAGCCCGTCCTCACTGCCGTCAAGCGCGTTGCAAATGCCACAGGTGAGGAAGGCGGGCTTGAGGAGATCGGCTGGCACTGCCTTCCAGGCCCGTGAGATCTTCCTCACGACCACCTCTGGGGGCCCGTGGTCTGCTGTTCTTGGCCCTCCTCCTCAAACCACTTCTGGTACTGCTGGCGGACGCTCGCCTTAAAGCTCTTGTTGATGGAGACGTCGAGGGGCTGTACCTCCGCCGTGCAGCCCGACGGGATGACTGCCGGCACGCAGTTGAGCTCGCAAAACTTCTCCTTCACCCCCTTAGTGAGGTGACCGCGGTAGGAGTCCAGTACGAGCATCGAGCCCCACGCATGCCTCCCGAACGCGAGCTTCAAGAAGGGCTTGACACACTCCTCAAGCCATCGGATAACGCCCTCCACGTCCATCCACCCGTTCTCGTGGCATGCCACGACCACATCTGCACAACAAACATCGGACAGTCAGTTTCTTTTTTAAAAAATCAGACCTCAGAAAGCATACAAACAAGAATCCAGTCTTACCCGACGGGAAAACGCCTTTCGGCACAGTCTTCCACTTGAAAAAAAACCACGGCTTCAGCTTCCCCCCCGTCCGCCGTGCACGCCAACATCACGGTCAGGCGCTCCTTCTCGCACCCTGCGCTCGTGATGGGCACCGACCGAACACCGGTTTGATCGACGGTGGTGGTGGCGGGCATCTCCAGCCAGAGCGACGTCTAGTCGGCGTTGATGATCCACGTCGTCTCGATGCCGCGCTCTCCGCGCTTGTCGCGGACGGATTGCCAGAACTTCTTACACTGCTTCGCGACATTTGCGATACGGTAAAAGAGGTGGGTACACAAGAACGAACGGGGGCGGTTAGTAAATAACAAGAACGAATAGAACACAAGAACCCACGGTGATTCTTACGGGCAGCGGTCTTCTGGGCCACCTTCGTCTTCATTCGCACACTGAGATTCCACCGCCGCCGAAACCGGTCCGACCACTGCTGGCTACCTTTCCACTTCACGAGGGGGTAGAGAATCTTCATGAACTCCCGCGACCACTCCTGCAGCCGCCCAACGGAAACGGCGGTTCCCTTGTGGGGCTAGTCGAGGAGCTTCTCGTACACTTTGATCTCCATCGGCCGGTACCACGACGCCCTCCCGGAACCGTGCATGCGCTTCCTGGCAGAGTGGGCTTCCTTGAGGAAATCCGCGGCACGCTTCCAGTTGGCGAGGCACTTGCAGTGGATGCCACTCTCGCGAGCCAAAGTGCGCACCGACACCCCCACATCCAGCCGCGCGACCCACTTCAACTTCTCGGCGGTCTACCTCCTCCAGAACTCCCTCCACAGGATCAAGCAGGCACCGCGCCTGTGGCAGCAGTACCTCCACACCGTGCTCATCGAACTCGGCTTGCAGCAGCTTCCCCACGACCAGGGGATGTACCGCCTCGAGTCCCGCGGCAGCTTCATCTTACTCGTCGCCTACGTGGACGACTTGCTTTGCACCGTGGACAACGTGGAGCTGCTCGACCGCTTCGAGAACGACATCAAGCAGAAGCTCGAAGTGATGGTGAATCACAACATCACCCAGTTCCTAGGCCTCAACGTGACGCAATCGGCCGACACGATTCACCTCTCCGCCGTGAAATATGCCGAGAATCTTGCCAAGAAATTTGACATCGCTCCCGTCGGCATCACAACCCCCTTTCGCATTCCTCCACCTAATCACGAGCCTGACACTACCCTGCTATCTCTAGCCGATCATCGCCTCTATCAGCAGCAGCTCGAATGTCTACTCTTTGCCACCGTCACATGCCGCCCGGACCTCTCGTACATCGCCAGCCAACTTGCTTAGTGCCTGCTCCGACCTGAAGGGGGCTGCGCAGATGCTGATCATGCTGGGGATGTAGAGAACATGAGATCCGGCACAGGCTTTATCTTCAAACTTGAACCGGCGGGAACCATCTCCTGGAACTCGCAAAAATAGGAGCTTATCGCCCTTTCGTCAGCAGAAGCCGAATTCATTGCAGCAAGTGCAGCAGTTCGCGAATGACTCTACCTCACGGAGCTCCTAAAGGATACGAAGACAGCGATGAATGCGTCATTCAAATTACTGTGCGACAACCAGAGCGCGATCAAGATCGCGAACAAACCTGGCTTCGTCAACCGCACGAAACACATCGCCCTGTGTTACTTCTTCGTCCGAGGCAAATTTGACAAGGGCAAGATCCAACTCACCTACTGTCCCATAGACGAAATGGCAGCCGATTTCCTAACGAAGAAGCTTCCACGTCAAAAGTTCCAATACTGCGCGGACCTGTGCGGAGTCATGCAAAAGCGCCACGTGGAGCACCTCCAGGAATGAAGGGGGGTGTTGGAGTAAGAAGGGAATCGGCTTAAGCATTATCGAAGCTGGTTTACTATGAGTAAATAGACGAAACAGCTGTATCGCACCCATCACTATTGAAGCAGCACATACAAGGGCAGGAAGGTCAACAGTTGCGATTGTCGACCATCTGGACCGAGCAATTAAACGAAAAATGTCAATGGGCATAACTGTCGATACAGTTACATGCAACGACCCGATAATAGAAGAAGAGCAATAGTCGGGTTAGTGTATGAATACCTGCAAAAGAGTTATAATAAGGGAATGTACCCCTTTAGAGTACATGGCTAGTTATGTCTATTTATTGTGAATAATTTCATATTTTAATCAATCTTGTCATTTACAATCATTATGCACAATATTCCTACCACAAGACTTCCGCTACCAAATCCCTCTAAGGCAGACCAATCCTATCCAAGATCCTTATTCTAACAGATAACATGTAATTTCATACCGACATTAAAAACAAAGCATTTTCTAAAGGGCAACTTTTATTTTTTTCTCCCTTTCGACAAAATGACGTGGGCTTCGCGTCGTCATTGTTGTACATTTTTTGTGTTTTAGTTTTTTTTGCCATGGCTGATGAATAGTAGTTTGACCAGTGGCGAAACTGATCCCACCTAGCAAATGCCTAAGGATAGAAACCTGTTGAACCCTCACCCCTATTCGAGGACAAACCATGAACTAGAACCAGCTATAAACACAACAAACTTCCATTCATTTTATAACTCCTTTTTCTAACTATCCATATGTTAAGGCACGGGTTTTATAAATGCATTACCATATGTTAAGACCCCCTTGGCCTTTTTGTTGTTTTTTTTTTTTGTTTGAAGTTTTTGTAAGACCCTAGAGTCTTATATCCAAGTTATTACCGTAGTTTATCGAGTCACACTGATTTGGACTTAACTGGAATTTCGGTGGGTATGAGATATGCATGTATAGTGTAAGTTCAGCCCCAAAGTTACGAAACACCACCTGCACACTTGAAATTTTCCGAGTGCGCTGCACTGAGAGAATCTACACATCAATATAATATGCATCGCTGTAACACAACAAGGACATGGCAACACTTTTTGTAAAGGACTGCCTAATGGGACGCCTCAGGAACTTTTCCGCACCTGGGACTCGAAAGTAAAGTGTCGTTTCTAAGGTACCCGCTGACAATTCCGAAACCGGCATTCCTGACATTGCTGAGGAGAAATATCAGGAAGCGATGTATGCGTTTGAAAACCAATGGTGTGACGACTTTCCATGGCTTGTGATTTGTCACACACGCATGGACTTCCTGTCCATGAAGTGTACCGTCTGCATGGAGCATGGTGGCGAAGGAAAAAACTTCGGCTGCAAAGGAGAGGGTGCGTCTGATGTGCATACCCAAGTGATGTGGAAGCACCGGCGCACGAAGAAGAACCGACGAGCTATGAGTAAACAGGCGACTCAACGACGACTTAAAGGCGAAGGACATCGAGATTGAGCTTGTGATTGCGCTCCTTAAGACCCTCTTGTTCATCCCCAAGTTGGACGCCTCCATCAAGATGTGGGTGTCAAATTATATATGAATTATACTTAGGTGTAGGATGTACTGGGGTAGCCAATGTAGGGTACAACCCCTTAGGTTCTCATCCTTGTACCCAACCCTCTCGATACTCCTCCATTCCTTCCTATTACTCACGACATGGTATCAGAGCCAATAGGTCCTTAGGACCGTTTTAGGACCGTTTTTCAGGGCCCACCAATCGCTTCCGCCGGTTACCGCGTTACCCCGTGCCCTGCCTGCCCTGCCGTGCGTCGCGCAGCCCCGCGCACGCCCTGCTTTCCCCTGCGCCGCTAGTAGCCCGCGCGACCCGCGCGTCGCCTCTGCTGGCCCGCACGCTGCCCGATAGCAGCCCGCGCGACCCGCGCGTCGCCTCTGCTGGCCCGCGCGCAGTCCGCTAGCAGCCCGCGCGACCCGCCAGCTGCATGCGCAGCCTGCGCGCGGCTTCTGCCAGCACGCACGCCGCCCACTAGCAGCCTGCGCGCTGCCGCGCTGCCTGCTACGCCGCCCGCCCTGCTGTCGCGGCTGCCTGCTGCGCCCGCGCGCCGCCCGCCCTGCTGTCGCAGCTGCCTGCTGTGCCTGCGCGCCGCCCGTTACGTCGCCCCGTAGCCCCAAGCACCGCCCGCCCTGCTGCCGCGGCTGCCTGCTGTGCCCACGCACCGCCCGTTGCGCCACCCCGCAGCCCCGTGCGCCGCCCACCCTGCTGCCGCGGCTGCCTGCTGCGCTTGCGCGCCGCCCGTTGCGCCGCCCCGCAGCCCCGTGCGCCGCTCGACCTGCTGCCGCGACTGCCTGCTGCGCCCTCGCACTGCCCGTCCCGCTGCCCTGCACCTCTTTGAGCGGGACCCGCCCTGCAGCCCTGCGTGCCGCCTGCCTTGCTACCTCCTGCGGCTGCCTGCCTCAGCCTAGCGCGCCGCCCCTGCTACTGCTGTTTGCCTGCTATCGCTCTGCCCCGCCAATCCCGCGCCAGCAGCTATGGCCTCCCTGCGCGTTCTGTCGTTCGACACTGAGGGCTGCCCGATTCAGTTTGAAGCCTGGCTAGATGATCTACAGCTGTTCTTAATGAGCGATAGTAAGGACAATGTTTCACTTTTCGACCGCACGTCTGGTGCTTCAGTTGCTCCTGCTGCCACAGCTGAGCTTAGCGCCCGTTCCCAGTGGCAGACTCGTGATGCTGCTGCTCGCCTAGCTGTTCGCAACCATCTGCCGTTAGCCGAGCTCACGCATTTTGGCGAACACAAAACCGCTAAGGCCCTGTAGGACGCTGTAGTTGCTCACTACACCTCCCCTGCCACTGCTGAGCTTAGCCGCCTCATGCTGCCCTACCTGTTTCCTGAGCTGTCCACCTTTGACACAATTGCCGATCTCATTACCCACCTCCAACTTGGTGAGCAACGCTGCCCTTCAGGATGTGGGGGTTAATACCTTCACCCCTGCATGGCAGCGTGTGGCGATCTGCATGTGCGCACGGACTGGCCGTCACCTGGCCACGTTCACTCGTCGGCCAGGGTCGAGTCTTTACACACTGACGACTGTGTCTCCTCAGGTCGCTGCTGTCGGTCAGGTGTCTCTGTCAGGATTGGTAGCCTCCCCTTGTGAGTGTCGCTCCCTGTCGCACCAGACTCTTCTCTGGCACCACCGTCTGGGTCACCTTCCTTGCTGCGTCTCCATGGCATGCACAGTCACCTCCTTGTGTCTGGTCTTCCCAGGTCTCTCCCTCCCCTCCCTGCCTCGCCTGCGCCGCCCTGCCTTCCTTGTGTCGAGGGGCGGCAGCGTGCCGCTCCTCACTCCTCCTCGTTTCCCCCGACAGAGGCTCCCCTGCAGACCCTCCACCAGGACGTGTGGGGCCCAGCCCGCGTTCGTGGACAGGGCGGCGAGCGGTACTTTCTGCTGGTTGTCGACGACTACTCGCGTTACACCACGGTCTTCCCCTTGCGCACCAAGGGCGAGGTCCCTGCTAACCTGATCCCTTGGATCCGAGCAGTTCGTCTCCAGCTCCGCCGCAGGTTCCAGTCGGACCTTCCTGTCCTGCGTCTGCACTCTGACAGAGGTGGTGAGTTCTCCTCCGACCTCTTGCGGGCCTTCTGTCAGGGGGAGGGCATCCAGTAGTCGTTCACGCTTCCAGGCTCACCGCAGCAGAATGGGGTTGCTGAGCGCCACATTGGCTTGGTCATGGAGATCGCTCGTACCTCCTTGATCCATGCGGCGGCTCCCCATTTTCTGTGGCCGTTTGCGGTCCGGTATGCCGCGCATCAGCTCAACCTCTGGCCCCGTGTCTCCTTGCCGGACACCTCGCCCACACTGCGTTGGACGGGAGAGGTTGGCGATGCGTCGCGTTTCCGGGTCTGGGGTGCTCGTGCCCTTGTCCGCGATACGTCCGCGGACAAGCTCTCCTCCCGCACCATTCCCTGTATCTTCCTTGGCTTTGTCCGTGACGCGCCTGGCTGGCAGTTTTACCACCCCACCTCGCGCCGTGTCTTCCCTTCTCAGGACGTCACCTTTGACGAGTCGGTTCCTTTCTACCGTCTCTTCCCCTACCGCACTGCCCCTCTCCCTCCCCCGCCGCTTTTCCTCGCTCCAGGTCCCCCTCCGGTAGACCCCCCCCCCTCAGGGTCCTGCTCCTTCAGGTGTGTCTCAGGTAGACCCACTCCCCTTGGCTGAGCCTTTGGAGGTCACTTCCGACACCTCTGGCCCAGCTGATGGGGGTGACTTTGCTGCTGACGACCTGGCGGCCTACCGCCGCGCACCACGCTTGGAGACCCCTCCGGGTTTCCCGCCGCGACCGTCTTCGCCGCCTCTGCAGCCGGTTCCGGTTGACTCTGGTGCTGCTGGGGGCGGTGTTGCTCCTGGAGGTGCTGCGTCTGGGGGTGCTGAGCCTGTGCGTGAGGTGCTGGGGGGTGCAAAGCCTGGGGGTGTGGAGCCTGGGGGTGCTGAGCCTGGGGGTGCAGAGCCTGGGGGTGCTGAGCTAGAGGGTACCGGGTTCGGGGGTGCTGAGTCTGCTGGCGTCTCCGGGTCTCCCTCTTTCTGCTGCTGGAGTTGCTGGAGCTAGTGGTCGTGGAGGCGCTGGGAGTGCTGGTGTTTCTGGTTCTGGACGTGCTCGTACCGGGGGTACTGGAGCTGCCAGGACTGGCGGTACTGCTAGAGCTGGAGGTGCTAGTTCTGGGGGTGCTGAGTCTCCTGGCGGTCCTCCTGGTGCCGCGTCGCAGCGGCCACCTCTCTCGCGACAGCAGCTACGCGAGTGGTACGCTCAGCGCTACCGCCGTCAGAGTCGCGCTGCTGGAGGTACTGATGCTGTAGACTCTAGCGCTGGAGGTACCGGTTCTGGGGGTGCTGCTGCTGGAGGTACTGGGGCTGGAGGCCCTGGAGCTGGTGCTGTCGACTCTGGAGTTGGAGACCCTGGAGCTGGAGGTGTTTTTTTTGGGGGTGCTGCTGCTGGAGGTACTGGAGCTGGAGAGCCTGGAGCTGGAGGTGCCGGTTCTAGGGGTGCTGCGTCTAGAGGTACTGAGACGGGAGACCCTGGAGCAGGAGGTTCTGGCGCTGGAGCTGGAGGCGCTGGAGCTGGAGGTTCTGGAGCTGCTGGAGGCGCTGGAGCTGGAGGTTTTGGAGCTGCTGTAAGCGCTGGAGCTGGAGGTTCTGGAGCTGCTGGAGGCGCTGGAGCTGGCGGTTCTGGAGCTGCTGGAGGCGCTGGAGCTGGCGGTTCTGGAGCTGCTGGAGGCGCTGGAGCTGGCGGTTCTGGAGCTGCTGGAGGCGCTGGAGCTGGCAAATCTGGAGTTGCTGGAGGCGCTGGCGCTACTGGTGCGGGTGACACTACACAGCCGCGACTATTCTTCTCTCCGCCGTCACCGTCGTCTCTGCCACCGCATGACTCCGTGCTTCGCCAAGTTCTTAGCCTCCCGTCTTCTACTGGCCTCCCGTTACAGCCAGGCTCACCACTGCCTGCTCCTTCTCCTTACACTGAGCAGACCGACTCGCTTACAGAGCGTCGTGAGCCTGCGTCTCGTCCTGCCTCACCTGTTAGCGCGCGTCGCACTGGTCGTCGTGTTCCTCGTGAGCGTCCGCCTCCTGTCCCTGGCACGCACGCTATGGCACTTCGTCCTTCCTCTGTTCCACAGCGTGTTCCCCTGCCGTCTCCTCCTGCGTCTTCTCTACCTGAAGTTCCGGACCCTGAGTCTGACCTAGTTCGTGCTGCTCACCCTACTGTCACGCATCTGCTAGCCACTGTTGTCACTGACCCATCGTTTGAGTCTGCTGCTGCGTCTGCCTTAGTCTCTGAGCTTGTTGACTTTGCTGTTGCCTGTCGTCTAGACCTGCTTGTCTTGTTGCTGAGTCTGAGTCTGTATGTCCTCCGTCCGTCGGGGGTGAGTGTGCTCTTGGCACGGACGTCCTTGAGGACAGGCAGGAGGACTTTGAGTGTCTTGCAGCCGCTGCACCTCATCTCGTGGCCATGCTGCTTGCCCCTTAGGGAGACCCGGATGCACCAGACATCCCGACCCCGCGCTCTTTTTCGGGTCCCTACTCCTCTCAGTGGCAGACAGCCATGGACGCAGAGATGGCATCCTGGAAGTCCACAGGCACGTACGTCAATGAGGTTCCTCCTCCTGGGGCGAACATCGTCGATGGCATGTGGATTTTCAGGGTGAAGCGGCCGCCGGGTTCTCCTCCTGTCTTCAAGGCTCGTTACGTTGCACGAGGCTTCAGTCAGCGAGAGGGAGTTGACTTCTTCCAGACCTTCTCCCCCACCCCGAAGATGACTACTCTTCGGGTGCTGCTGCACGTCGCCGCTCAGCGTGACTACGAGCTTCACTCTCTCGACTTCAGCACAGCCTTCTTACAGGGCAGCCTGCACGAGGAGATCTGGTTGCGCCGCCCACCTGGCTTCACTAGGTCGTTCCCTCCTGGTACCCAGTGGAGCCTCCAGCGGCCAGTCTACGGTCTCCGTCAGGCGCCTCGTGAGTGGCACGACACACTGAGGACGACACTTGCGGCTCTTGGGTTTGCTCCTTCGACTGCTGACCCTTCACTGTTTCTGCGCACCGACACTTCGCTGCCGCCGTTCTACATCCTCGTGTACGTCGACGACTTGGTCTTTGCCACTGCTGACACTGAGGCACTCGCCCACGTGAATTCGGAGCTGCAGAAGAGACACACGTGCACAGACCTGGGTGAGCTGCGCAGCTACCTTGGCTTGCAGATCACCCAGGACAAAGCACACCGCACCATCACCCTGACTCAGTCACACATGGTGCAGCAGGTCCTTCAGCGCTTCGGCTTCACTTGGTCCTCGCCACAGTCCACTCCTCTGGCTACTGGTCACTCGCTCTCAGCTCCACCTTCGGACGAGTCCGTAGAGCCGAGTGGCCCGTATCCAAAGCTTGTGGGCTGCCTCATGTACCTGATAACCTGCACTCGACCTGACCTTGCTTACCCTCTTAGCATCCTGGCTCGCTACGTTGCGCCTGGGAGACACCGGCGAGAGCACATGGAGGCTGCTAAGAGGGTGTTGCGCTACTTGTGCAGTACATCGGGCATGGGGCTCGTGCTTTGAGGACGGAGTGACGTTGTACTTACTGGACACTCAGACGCGTCTTGGGTTGACGACCTGGCTACGCAGCGGTCGTCACAAGGTTTCTCTTTCAGTCTTGGCTGAGGATTTGTTTCTTGGCGGTCTACCCGCTCGTCTTCTGTTCTCAGCTCCAGTTGCGAGGCTGAGATCTACGCCACAGCCATGGCTGCACTGGAGTTACGCTGGCTCACCTACCTGCTGACTGACTTGGGAGAGAGGCCTCGTTCTCCTCCAGTTCTGTACGTAGACAACAAGGCTGCTATTACCTTGTGTCAGGAGCACAGACTGGAGCACAGAATGAAGCACATCGCTCTGCGTTACTTCCTTGCTCGAGAGCTGCAGCAGCGTGGTCAGCTTCATTTCACTTACGTGGCCACCCGGGCCAACACTGCTGATATATTCACCAAGGCGCTTCCGTCTGGTGATTATCAGCGCTTCTGTACTATGTTAGGCCTTGTGCCTGTTTCGTCTCACTTGCTCACTTCGTGACCTTGCTTGTACTGTGATCTATAGATACTCCTGCTTGCTTGCTCTTGCTAGGTAGTGATCACTGTATTGTTGTTGTTTTATATAACTCTGCATGTGAACTGGCCTTGTGGCCCTTTGCCTGTGCTCGGAGTGTGTGGTGACGTTGTGATCCACCCTGAGCTTGCTTTGATTTTCTTGACTGGTCTTGTGACCCCTTGTTCTCCCCCACTTTGCCTATGGGGGTGTGTCAAACTATAATTGAATTATACTTAGGTGTAGGCTGTAGTGGGGTAGCCAATGTAGGGTACAACCCCTTAGGTTCTCATCCTTGTACCCAACCCTCTCGATACTCATCCATTCCTTCCTATTACTCACGACAGTGGGTGGATCTAGCACGATATCTTGCTACTATGCCATTAAAAGCTGGTAGACAACGAGCCTCTGCAACACCAAGTTGGGAGATTTGATAGCATGAGATTGCTAGACTATATGGAGTGGGAGCAGGTGATGGAGCTTTGGAAGAGGACAAAGAGAGGCAGCCTCAGCAAGCGCAAGGAGCAAACTGTGGCAGATGCAGTATAACGAGCCAAGTGTGTTAGGGGAAGTGGCCATTGGGTGGTGCAAGAGCCCGAGAGCACAGATTATTCTGCTAGTGGTAGTGAGAGTGAGACTGATGGTAGTGGAGATGATGATGATGATTATGATAGCAACTATTGATATTGTGATGTCTGCGTGCTGTGTTGCTATGCTACTCTAAAAACTATCACTCGTGCACTGACATTTCAGCTTGGCAAAAACTTTAGCACTGCAAAGCCAGTTTGATTTCCTTTTACACTGACAGGTCAGTTAACTTCAAAAATTCACACAAACAGAATCTGTATAACCTTAACCCCTAACACTAATCTGGACACGATTTTGGGAGGGCACGATGATCCATCAGCATGCCCTCAAACCAATGTGAGGGTCTAAACATGAGATAAATCATTCTCTACATAATGGATTCACACCCAAACAAGTGGGGAAATACTAGTCGTTATTTTAAATGCGCTTGAATTACCAAATATATGTACACTCTAAACTTATATATGTGTGTCACAATGTCTACGACATGGAGTGGGAGCAGGTGGTGGAGCTTTGGAAGAGGACAAAGAAGAGGCAGCCTCAGCAAGCACAAAGAGCAAACTGTGGCAGATGCAGTACGACGAGCCAAGTGTGTTAGGGGAAGTGGTCGTTGGGTGGTGCAAGAGCCCGAGAGCACAGATTCTTCTGCTAGTGGTAGTGAGAGTGAGACTGATGGTAGACCGATGATGATGATGAGAATGATAGCAACTATTGATGTTGTGATGTTTGCATACTGTGTTGCTATGCTAGCTATGCTAATCTAAAAACTATCACTCGTGCACTGACATTTCGGCTTGGCAAAAACTTTAGCACTGCAAAGCCAGTTTGATTTCGTTTTACTCTGGCAGGTCAGTTAACTTCGAAAATTCACACAAACAAAATCAGTATAACCATAACCTCTAACACTGATCTGGACACGATTTTGGGAGGGCACACTGATCCATCAGCATGCCCTCAAACCAATGTGAGGGCCTAAACATGAGATAAATCATTCTCTACATAATCGGTTCCCACCCAAACAATTAGGGAAATACTAGTCGTTGTTTTATATGTGCTTGAAATACCAAATATTTGTATACTCTCAAATTATATATGTGTGTCACGATGTCTATCGTTGGGCCTCACCAGGAGTGTTGCTTCCTTGTTGTTGGAGACTGCTTTTGGCAGTGGACCACGTTGTTCCCCCTGCAGCGGAAGGTCGACGTGCTTGAGTCTCTGATCTCGTGGATGTTGGCCACTAGCGCCCAGTGCGCCCTCCCCGTGTTTCCTCTATATTTCGATCAAGGGGGTGATTTGCTCCGGCGTACTTGCCAAGTTCTGTCTCGAGCAGATCATCACCCAGTCCTACATGCTCCCGGACTTACCACAACAGAATGGGGTTGGTGGGTTCGCATAGGCTTGGTCATGGAGGTTGCTCGTACCTCCATGGTCCGTGCATGTGCGCCCCATTTTCTGCGGCCCTTAGCGGTGCGCTACGCCGCGCATCAGTTGAACCTTTGGTTGCCTCATGTACCTGATGACGTGCACTGGACCGGACCTCGGCTAACCTCTTAACGTCCTTGCTTGCGTTGTTGTGACTGGGCTGCTAGGAGGGTGGCGAAGTACCTGGCGACCACATCAGGCATGGGGCTCGTGCTTTGAGGGAGACTGCTAGTGCGACTTACCGGGCACATCACCTCATCGTGGGCGGAGATGAGGAGACCCGCAGGTCTACACAGGGTTACCCTTTCGGCCTGTGCTCTGGAGTTGTGTCGTAGATGTCGACACGATCGTCCACTGTGGCGCGGTCCAACAGCGAGGCTGAGATCTACACATATGCCATGGTTGCTCAGAAGCTCCGTTAACTAGCTTTCTTGCTCACTGACCTAGGTAAGCGACCTTACTCCGCACCGACCTTGTTCGCTGACGACAAGGCCATAATATGCTAGTGTCGAGAGCATCGACTGAAGAGCAAAGTGGAGCACATCGAGCTGTACGTGCTGCTGGAACGGTGCGCGCTACTGCTAGGTGCACTAATGTGGTGGGAGCGACAGCTGGCTAGCTGGTTGCGGTTGGCTGGGTGGCTGGAGGGATTAACTAGGGAGGTGGGTGGACTTGTCTAGCAGGGCCTCAGATTCATTTTGGCCTAGGCTGAATGGTCAGCCTTAGGAGTGAGCTGAAGGCTGGTCAATCAGGGTAGCCTTGAAAAAAAAAAAAAACTGAAATTTCAGTGTTAAGTTTAGAAAAATGGCTGATCATTCAACCTTGCTTAAAAAGAAAGGCTGAACATAATTTCAAGATTTCTTATAGCGCAACAGTCATTCAAAGTGGCATTGATAAAAGGGCACGCGACGTGCTACCAACAGTGCACACGACGTGCCTACACACA
Organism: Closterium sp. Yama58-4; assembly: GCA_947470075.1. Classification (NCBI taxonomy): domain Eukaryota; kingdom Viridiplantae; phylum Streptophyta; class Zygnematophyceae; order Desmidiales; family Closteriaceae; genus Closterium; species Closterium sp. Yama58-4. The sequence continues at coordinate 239,226 of CANIUD010000343.1, read as the reverse complement.
CGAAGATTCAGTACACCCTGTTCCTCGCTACACTGAACTGTGCCGAACTGGTGGCAAACCTTGTTATCTTTGATTTGTCTGATTGAACCATACCGAAACGTAACTTTACCACTGTTAACCGAGTTCACAATGGCGAGAAAGAGGGTGTACCTTCTGTCGGCAACAACAGTGCGCCCGACATGGTGAATCCAAGCAAATTTCCTGTGATTGGGCGAATTTCTGGTACACCTTACCCTCGCCAACTTCATCCCCCCCCAATTTTAACACCTTCGTCTCCACATGTGCTCCTTCGACGAGCGCGGTTCGGTCCTGGAACCGCAATTTAAGAAACTAAACCGAGTTAAAACCTTCTAACATGGTTCGAATTACTTAGGAACCGATAATTTTCCCCTCGGTGTTGAAATCGGAGGAAACTTCTTCATTCCCACCAATTTCCACCCCACGGCAAAACGACAAGCGGGTGACCCGGTGCCCTCGGTGTTGACATTGGCGAGGGTAAGGTGTAGAACATGGTGTGTCAGAGCAAATTTCTTGTGATTGGACGAAACTGCTGCGCTCTGACAGAGCAAATATCGGCTCTGTTGGGGCAAATTTGCTGTCTCAAAGGCGAATTTGCTGAGTCAGGGCGAATCTGGAGTGACGAGTCAAGCTGAAACACTTGCATCCATACACCAAAGACTCTGGAACGGCCGAACCTAGGCCCTGTTCGATTGCACTTCATTCTTTTGTACAGCCCCACCACAGTATAGCCGAGTCGGCCTAGGGTTTCCGAACCTGGGGTCACTACCTTCCACATGCAACTTGATTTGGTTTACAGTTTTGATAGCTGCCCGAACAGCCCAAGTCGCAACAGTCAGAACCGCGTAGTCAATGAATAAAACAAACTGACACAGTGCGCAATTCAATTGATCTAGCAAAATCAGATACGAGAAATTGTTACACAAAGGCCCTGTTCGATTGCGCTTCATTCTTTTGTACAGCCCCACCACTGTGTAGCCGAGTCGGCCTAGGGTTTCCGAACCTGGGGTCACTACCTTCAAGATGCAACTTGATTTGGTTTACAGTTTTGATAGCTGCCCGAACAGCCCAAGTCGCAACAGTCAGAACCAGGTCTGTCGAAGTAAGGGCATTTGCCCTTAATGCCCTGAACATTCCGGGCTAGGTTAGGAGCAGCTCGACCGTTTTAAGTGTTAGATTGTCATGGCACCCGTAACAGTTAAGGGCCTCGTTTGGGCCCTCACCTGAATCCATGTTTTGGTTTCAGTTTCGAAACCCCCCCCCCCCCTCTCTAATACCTGCCCGTTCCCCAATCCCCGGATATTTTTTCTGCCTACAACGTTGCCTCTGATGTTGAGGCTATAGGTCCTACTGCTGAGGAGTGGGGAAGAACCCGTTGTAAGAATCGAGCTTAAGGACGCTTTGCTAGCAAGCCCGGAATTTAAGGGTTGATTTCGGCCTGCGCCCGTGAAAATCAGGGCTAGAATCTGAGCAGCTCAGAACTCAAAGTATTGTTCCCAGGGACTTCGACAGGTCTGGTCAGAACCGCGTAGTCAATGAATAAAACAAACTGACACAGTGCGCAATTCAATTGATCCTATCAAAATCAGATACGAGAAATTGTTACACAAAATTCCAAAATAGCACGTGTTGAACTTCAGAGAACTCACTGCTGGGTATTTGAAAGATGAAAATTTCACATCACAGTGTACCCTCGACCACAAACGCGTTTCAAAAAATAAAAATCAACTGCTTTACGGGAAAACTGTACCCCAAACGTTTTAGGGTACAGCTGTTTTTGCACAATTTCTGCCCGAAATGTTTACACCTTCAAAGTGGCATTGGGGAGGCTGCCGTTGGTGCAGCCAGCGGAAACCAAGTATTTTTTGCCCGTGAAGTACTGTTGCTTGACCAGTGGGCAACAGTGTTTGGACCGCGGTCCGCAGCGAAAATTACCGCACCAGATTCGTAGGTGTGCCGAACGTACTTCAGGTTCTGGTTTGGATCTGCCTAACCTCTCGTGAGGTTTAAAGCCCATGTTTGCTGCTGCCGAGCCTTTACCGAGCCACGCAATACTGTGATAGGGTTGTTGTCAAACATTATACTTGTGTTGTTGCTGTGTAGGCTACAGTGGGTTAGCCTTTAGGGGGTACACAATTCTAGGGTTTTGTATTTGTACTCCCATCTTCTCATAGTGCACACACTTCTCTCATTCTGACATGGTATTACGAGCCTAGGTTAGGAGCCTAGGACCGATCGATCTACGGGCCCATCGTTCCGTCAGTAGTGCCCTCGTGCACCTTCTCGTTCTTGCGCCCTCGTGCGCCTCATTCCTAGGGCGCCCTCGAGCGCCCCGCTGTTTGGCCGCGTCGCACGCTAGCCGCCCGCGCGCGGCCCGTTTTTTTTTTTTTTTTTTTTTTTTTTTTTTTTTTTTGCCCGCGCAGCCCGCTAGCCGCCCGTGCGCGGCCTGTTTCTGACGCGCGCGACCCAGCAGCCGCCCGCACCGCCGCAGCCGCCCACAAGCGGCCCGCTAGCCGCCCGTAGGCCGCCGCGTCGCTGCTGTAGACCGCCGCCCGCGCGCAACTGCAGCCCGCGCAGAGCCGCCGCAGCCACCCAGGCCCGCCGTCGCGTCGCCCTGCCTGTCCAAGTGCGCCGCGCAACCCAGACCGAGCCGCGCCGCCCTCACTGAGCCGCGCCGCCTGGACCGAGCCGCGCCGCCCTGACCGAGCCGCGCCGCCCTGCTGTGCCCCACCTGCAGCATCTACTGTTCCTGCTACTGCTCCTACTGCTACTGGTCCTGCTGCTACTGTTCCTCCTCCTGCTACTGCTACTATGGCCAGTCCTACTGTGCTTACCTTGGCTGAGGGTCGTCCTATTAAGTTCGATGTTTGGCTCGATGACCTTCACCTCTACCTTCAGATCACCGCCAAGGACGATATTTCTCTTTACGACCATACGTCCGGCGCTGCTCCCGCTCCTGCTGCCGATGCTGATAGCACCTTGCGCTCGCAGTGGCAGACCCGTGACGCTCACGCTCGCCTAGCCGTTCGCAGCCACCTGCCGTTAGATGAGCGCGAGCATTTTGGCCAGCATAAGACCGCCAAGGAACTGTACGACGCCGTAGTCGCGCGCTACTCCTCCCCTGCCACTGCTACTATAGGCCGTCTCTCACTGCCCTACCTCTTTCCCGACCTGTCCGCCTTTGCCACTGTCGCTGACCTCATCACCCACCTCCGTACCAGTGACCTCCGCTACCGTGCCGCGCTCCCCCCCGATTTCCTCGCCAAGAACCCCCCCCCCCCCCCCCCGATGTACCTCACACTGTACCACCTTGTCACCCGCCTCCCTGACTCCCTTCGCACTGTCAGGGACCAGTTTCTCGCTCTCTCCCCCACTGACCTCACTGTCGACCTCCTCGAGAAGGAACTCCTAGCAGCTGAGAAGAGTATTGTAGCTGTAGGTGCCTCTCGTGGTGACCCCCGCACCCCCTTCTTTGAGGGGTGCTCCCCCTCCCCCCTCCTCCCCTCCATTGCATCTGCTGCTGCTGTCGACTACCTCGGTGCTGAGGGAGTCGGATCTGCGTCTGCTCCCGGTGGGAGGCGCAAGAGCGGCAAGGGCAAGGGGGGCAGGGGTGGTGGAGGGGGTGGTGGCGGCGGCGGCGGTGGTGGGGGTGGGGGTGGTGGAGGAGGTGATGGCAGTAGTGGCGGTGGTGGAGCGGGTGGCGGGCGCGGTGGAGCGGTGCAGCGTGGGGGGTTCGGAGGTGGCCAGAGGCAGCCGCAGCAGCGTCCTGGCGAGACTCCCTCGCCCCAGCAGCTTCGTGAGTGGTACTCTCAGCGTGGGGGGTCTGGGGGTGGGGGCATTTGCTCGTACGTCATCCGCACAGGTGATCGCGCTGGCCAGACTTGTGGGAGGTTCCACCCGACACAGCGCTGCTTCTCTCGCCTCGATGACGCCTGGCGCGAGCAGTTCCCTGACGCCTCTGAGCTGCCTCGCTGGGCTGATCTGCTTAGGAAGGGAATTGATATCTTTGCTCTTGATTATGATGCTATCCTTGCTGCCATGTATGCATTGACTATTAGTGCTGAGGGTGACTGTTACCTGAGTGTGCCGCCTGACCCAGGTATTGGTACTGGTATGGCTGCTGCGCTAGGTGCTAGTGCGTCTGCGTCTGCTGGTACTGAGTCTGCTACAGCACTGCACACCTTCACCCTGGACTCAGGTGCTTCCCGCTGTTTCTTTCGTGACCGCACAGTCCTTGAGCCACTCGCTCGGCCTGTTGCTGTCTCCCTTGCTGACCCCTCTGGGGGCCCGGTCCTTGCGACCTCCTCCACTGTCCTCCCTTGTCCTGCGGCCCCGTCTGGCACTTTGTCGGGTCTTTACCTCCCCTCGTTCTCTACGAACTTGGTGGCGGGCTCTGCTCTCCAGGACGGGGGTGTTCACCAGTTCACCCCTGCCTATGAGCGAGTGACCCACTGTACGTGTGCTCGGACGGGTCGCCACCTGGCTACCTTCACTCGGCAGCCGGGGTCCGACCTGTACACACTGACCACTGACCCCCTTAGGTAGTTGCGTCTGCGTCTGCGTCAGGTCAGCTGTCGGCTCCCTGCTCGTGTCGCTCCCTGTCGCACCAGACCGTCCTCTGGCACCACCGCCTTGGTCACCCCTCCGTGCAGCGCCTTCGTGGCATGCACTCCCGTTACCTTGTCTCTGGTCTTCCCAGAGTTCTCCCTCCCCTCCCACCCTCGCCTGCTCCTCCCTGTCTTCCCTGTGTCGAGGGGCGGCAGCGCGCCACCCCTCACTCCTCCTCGTTCCCTCCCACAGAGGCTCCTTTGCAGACTCTTCACCTGGACGTGTGGGGCCCAGCCCGCGTCCGGGGACAGGGCCACGAGCGGTACTTCCTGCTGGTCGTCGACGACTACTCGCGCTACACCACGGTCTTCCCCTTGCGCACCAAGGGTGAGGTCCCTGATGTTTTGATCCCTTGGATCCGCGCTGTTCGTCTCCAGCTCCGCCAGCGGTTCCAGTCGGACTTTCCCGTCCTGCGTCTGCAGTGTGACAGGGGTGGTGAGTTCTCCTCCGACCTCCTGGCAGCCTACTGTGCGGAGCACGGCATCCGCCAGACTTTCACTCTTCCGGACTCCCCACAGCAGAATGGGGTTGCTGAGCGTCGCATTGGTTTAGTCATGGAGGTCGCTCGTACCTCCATGATCCATGCGGCTGCCCCCCATTTCCTGTGGCCGTTTGCAGTGCGGTACGCTGCGCATCAGCTCAACCTTTGGCCCCGTGTCTCTGCTCCGGAGACCTCGCCCACACTGCGTTGGACGGGGGAGGTTGGCGATGCGTCGGTGTTCCGTGTCTGGGGATGCCGAGCCCTTGTTCGCGATACGTCCGCGGACAAGCTCTCCTCCCGTGCCGTTCCCTGCGTCTTCCTTGGCTTTGTCCCTGACGCGCCTGGCTGGCAGTTTTACCACCCCACCTCGCGCCGTGTCTTTGCCTCTCAGGACGTCACCTTTGACGAGTCGGTACCCTTTTACCGTCTCTTCCCCTACCGCACTGCCCCCCTCCCTCCCCCGCCGCTTTTCCTCGCTCCAGGTCCCCCTCCGCTAGACCCCCTTCCCCCTCAGGGTCCTGCTCCTTCAGGTGTCTCTCAGGTAGACCCTCCTCCCGTCGCTGAGCCTGTCGAGGTCACAGGTGACTCAGGTGCTGCTACGGGTGGTACTGCGTCTGGGGGTGCTGAGCCTGCGGGTGCGGAGCCTGGGGGTGCTGAGCCTGGGGGTGCTGACACTGGGGGTGCTGAGCCTGCGGGTGCGGAGCCTGGGGGTGCTGAGACTGGGAGTGCTGAGCCTGGGGGTGCGGAGCCTGGGGGTGCTGAGACTGAGGGTGCTGGGCCTGGGGGCGCTGAGCCTGGGTTTGCTGAGCCTGGGGGTGCTGAGCCTGGAGGTTCTGGCGCTGCTGGTGCTACCACTGGAGCTGGAGGTCCTGGAGCTGCTACGGACACTGGCGCTGCGGGTTCTGAGTCTGCTGTTGCGCGGTCTCCTTGGAGTAGCCGCCTTCGTACGCGTGTGCCTCTTACCTCTTAGCAGCTGCGCGACTGGTACGGTCGCCGTCAGCGTCGCGCTCCTGTGGCTCGGGACCCTGCTCCTGGCGGTTCTTCCACTGACGTCACTGGAGCTGCGGGTGGTGCTGGTTTGTTGTCTCCTTTGGGTGCCCACGTCGCTGGTCCCGGAGGTGCTCGTACCGCTGGTACTCGAGCTGCTGGGGCTGGTGGTGTTGTGTTTGAGGGTCCTCCTCCTGGGGACGTTGCGACTGGGGGTGCTGGTTCTGGAGGCGCTGCGACTGGTGGAGACGGTCCTGGCGGAGTTACTGCTGGGGGTGGTGGAGCTACTGGAGGTGCGGGAGCTGCTGTGGGTGCTGGAGCTGCTGGTGCTGGTGACACTACACAGACGCGCCTGTTCTTTGCTCCGCCGTCTTCGTCGTCTCTGCCACCTCCTGACTCTGTCCTTCACCAGGTTCTTAGTCTACCATCTTCTACCGGTCTTCCCCTCCTGCCTGACTCACCGCTTCCTGCTCCTTCTCCTTACACTGAGCAGTCCGGCGGTCTTACTGAGCGTCGTGAGCCTGCGTCGCGTCCTGTCTCGCCAGTTCGCTCTGGATCCACCGTTCGTCGTGGTCCGCGTTCGCGGTCGCCGTCTGTCCCCCGCACGCGCCTTGTCGTTCGTCGTTCTTCCTCTGTTCCGCAGTCTGTTCCTCTGCCGTCCCCTCCTGAGTCGTCTTTGCCTCACGTTCCGGACCCTGAGTCTGATCGGTTTCGTGCTGAGCACCCTACTGTCACGCGTCTGCTAGCCACTGTTGTCACTGACCCCTCGTTTGAGTCTTCTGCTGCGTCTGCCTTGGTCGCTGAGCTAGTTGACTTTGCTGCTGCCTGTCGTCTAGACTACGCTGCTAGTCTTGTTGCTGAGTCTGAGTCTGTCTGTCCTCCGTCCGTCGGGGGTGAGTGTGCTCTTGGCACGGACGTCCTTGAGGACAGGCACGAGGACCTTGAGTGTCTTGCAGCCGCTGCGCCTCATCTCGTGGCCATGCTGTTTGCCCCTGAGGGAGACCCGGATGCTATAGACATCCCTACCCCGCGATCTTACGCTGAGGCGATCGCGGGTCCCTACTCCTCTCAGTGGCAGGCAGCCATGGACGCAGAGATGGCATCCTGGAAGTCCACTGGCACTTACGTCGACGACGTTCCCCCTCCTTGGGCGAACATCGTCAGTGGCATGTGGATTTTCAGGGTGAAGCGGCCGTCGGGTTCTCCGCCTGTCTTCAAGGCTCGTTACGTTGCTCGAGGCTTCAGTCAGCGAGAGGGAGTCGACTTCTTTCAGACCTTCTCCCCCACCCCGAAGATGACCACTCTTCGGGTACTGCTGCACGTTGCCGCTCAGCGTGACTACGAGCTTCACTCTCTTGACTTCAGCACAGCTTTCTTGCAGGGCAGTCTGCACGAGGAGATCTGGCTGCGCCGCCCTCCTGGCTTCACTGGGTCGTTCCCTCCTGGTACCCAGTGGAGCCTCCGGCGGCCAGTCTACGGTCTCCGCCAGGCGCCACGTGAGTGGCACGACACACTGAGGACTACACTTGCGGCTCTTGGGTTCGCGCCGTCTACTGCTGACCCGTCGTTGTTTCTGCGCACCGACACTTCGCTGCCGCCGTTCTACATCCTCGTGTACGTCGACGACTTGGTCTTTGCCACTGCTGACACTGAGGCTCTCGCCCACGTGAAGTCCGAACTGCAGAAGAGACACACGTGCACAGACCTGGGTGAACTGCGCAGTTACCTTGGCTTGCAGATCACCCGGGACAGAGCACGCCGCACCATCACACTGACTCAGTCACACATGGTGCAGCAGGTCCTTCAGCGCTTCGGCTTCACCTGGTCCTCAGCACAGGCCACTCCTCTGGCCATAGGTCACTCGCTCTCAGCTCTGCCTTCGGATGAGTCCGTAGAGCCGAGTGGTCCTTACCCAGAGCTAGTTGGTTGCCTCATGTACCTGATGACTTGCACTCGTCCTGACCTTGCGTACCCTCTTGGCCTTCTGGCTCGCTACGTGGCTCCTGGTAGGCACCGAAAGGTGCACTGGGATGCTGCGAAGAGGGTATTGCGCTACTTGTGCAGTACATCGGGCATGGGGCTCGTGCTTGGAGGAGGGAGCCCAGTTGTTCTCACTGGGCACTCAGACGCTTCTTGGGTTGACGACCAGGCTACTCAGCGGTCGTCCCAGGGTTACACTTTCAGTCTTGGCTCTGGGCTAGTTTCTTGGCGTTCTACACGTTCGTCTTCAGTTCTCAGCTCCAGTTGTGAGGCTGAGATCTACGCCACAGCCATGGCTGCTCAGGAGTTACGCTGGCTCACCTACCTGCTGACCGACCTGGGAGAGCGGCCTCGTTCTCCTCCAGTGCTGTACGTTGACAACAAGGCTGTCATTGCCTTGTGTGAGGAGCACAGACTGGAGCACAGAACGAAGCACATCGCTCTGCGGTACTTTCTGGCTCGAGAGTTGCAGCAGCGTGGTCAGCTTCGTCTGCGTTACGTGGCCACTCAGGCCAACACTGCTGATATATTCACCAAGGCACTCCCGCCTAGTGATCATCAGCGCTTCTGCACTTTGTTGGGGCTTGTGCCCACTTTTCCTCACTTGCTGTAGACTTTGCCTGTACTGTGATCTATATATATATATACCTGCATGCTTGCTAGATATAGATCACTGTGATGCTTGTGTTACATATATGCCTCTGCATGTGAACTGGCCTTGTGGCTCTTTGCTTGTGCTCAGAGTGTGTGGTGACGTTGTGATCCACCCTGGGCTTGCTTGCCTTTCTTGACTGGTCTTGTGACCCCTTGCTCTCCCCCACTTTGCCTATGGGGGTGTGTCAAACATTATACTTGTGTTGTTGCTGTGTAGGCTACAGTGGGTTAGCCTTTAGGGGGTACACAATTCTAGGGTTTTGTATTTGTACTCCCATTTTCTCACAGTGCACACACTTCTCTCATTCTGACAGTTGTGGTTACCCCTGGACTGTGAAGCTATCGAACAAGGCCAAAATTCCAAAATAGCACGTGTTGAACTTCGGAGAACTCACTGCTGGGTCTTTGAAAGATGAAAATTTCACATCACAGTGTACCCTCGACCACAAACGCGTTTCAAAAAATAATCATCAACTGCTTTACGGGAAAACTGTACCCCAAACGTTTTAGGGTACAAATGTTTTTGCACAATTTCTGCCCGAAATGTTTACACCTTCAAAGTGGCATTAGGGAGGCTGTCGCTGGTGCAGCCAGCGGAAACCAAGTATTTTTTGCCCGTGAAGTACTGTTGCTTGACCAGTGGGCAACAGTGTTTGGACCGCGGTCCGCAGCGAAAATTACCGCACCAGATTCGTAGGTGTGCCGAACGTACTTCAGGTTCTGGTTTGGATCTGCCTAACCTCTCGTGAGGTTTAAAGCCCATGTTTGCTGCTGCCGAGCCTTTACCGAGCCATGCAATACTGTGATAGGGCTGTGGTTACCCCTGGACTGTGAAGCTATCGAACAAGGCCTTAGACATCCGAACTTCTCAGCACTACACGAATCTCCACTAGTGGGATTTCAACCCACACTCCCGTTACACCGCTGATCAGTCAGTGTACGCCTCTAAAGAACTCTGAAAAATCAGCCCATACAATGAAAATAATGCTGAAAAATCAGCCCGTACAATTATAAAAAAGGTGACAAATCAGCCCCATTTTTTTCCCAGCACTGAAAGCTCAGCCTTTTTACCCCTAATCAGCCAGGTTCAAGAATGAAAACTTAAGAGACTGTTGTTCTTCATAAAATGCAACTCACTGTAGCCGAGAAAACCTAACACACATAGGAATATAGTTTGACGGAATCGACCTACACAACCCTTGGCTCGGCCTAGGATAAACGTAGCGTATTTGCGCATGGGTGTAAATGAATGTGAAGGGTTTGAAATATTGGTGATTGTAATTTTGTAGGAGGCATGAGCGCAATACTCATGCAGCCGACGCGTTTCGCAGCAGTTGCTTTGCTGTGGTGGGAGGTCGTCTCCCCAAGCTGTTCCAGAGAATATAATCTCCTGCCACGATCTGCACACAAACATTTGCAAATCGAGAATGCCAAGGTGGAAAATGCGCCAGTAAGAGGTTATTTCGCGACAAAGAACCTTCAATAGATTTACACATTACACTTTAGTGTCACTAGATTTACAGGGCAGCAGCACGATACATTCTTACACACAGCAAGAGCAAGTGTGGGTGGGTGTGGATCCATGTACCGTAATACCCTTTCCGGATATAAGACCCCCTCCAGTTGTAGACCCCCGGGTCTATAATACGGAGCGGAGTATGCTAAATAGGTCGTTTGTAGTTATACCCCCCTTTTGGGGGGTTAACATTATAAGACCCCCCTCCCCCCCTAAGAACCAGGTCATTTTATAAGCAAAGAATGGGTTTTTGATAGTTTTTCTACCATTTTCCACACTAAATCCCATGTCATGTTCATTAAGGAGAGGCAACAGCCAGTCATAAAAGCATATCTACTCAACAACCTGTCCAGCAACCCATTCCTCTACCTCCTCCCCGTCATATCAGCCCTCCGCCCACCACTCGTGATATGGTAACCACGTTTTAAGGACCAATGGGAGAAGACACCTAGCGTGATTGCTGGGTGACGTGTCTTTGATGGTCGTGGAGTTCATTCCGCGTATTTCTTTCGAATGAGCACATACTGTTTATATGTTTGGCTTCCAAAACAAAAGTGATATTTATGACTTTATGATAAGACCCGGGTCTTATAGAATATAGCAAACTGTTAAGACCCCCCCCCCCCCCCCCCCCCCCCCCCCCCCCCCCCCCCCCCCGATTTCGGGGTGGGATTCTTATAGTACCCCCGGGTCTTCTATCCGGGTATTATGGTAAGAACGAAAGACTTATATAAGCAGGATGAGGAGTGCTTGAGAGAGTTAAAGAAGCTAACAGCACTTCATTCTCACTCATGTGCTTGTGACTCGCTCTTTGCTCACACCCAGTCTTCTCTCACCCCCAGCTCACCTGGTGCGAGATTTCAAGTGGAGGTGTCTTGGTTGGCGGAGGGAAGATGTTGATCTGACGTCAAAACAAGCGGGCATTCAAACAGAAACAAACGAGCGGGCATACACAGAGGAACAAACCATGCAGAAGAGCAAAAGTGTTGCTTAAAATAGTTTGATATGGCAGAGCGAAGATGTTGATCTCATGTGCAGTGCAAGATTGCACCGGCATAAGGTGTATATGCATGTGTTTGGCAGCAGGCACAGCGCATAGAATACTACAGTAGTGTGATGTGATTGCTCTCGTACAATTTAGACATACAGGACAACGATTCACAGAGAAGATTGAGGTTCCTCAATGATCAGGAAGTGAAAATGGGCGGGCACAACATTGTGATTACAAATCAAGAATCATGAATGATTCCTTGATTTATGAGTCATGGGTTCTACAAAGCAAATGCCAGTGTTTGCAACAGAGCAGAGCAAGTCAACACACCTTGCTTGCGCTCACTGCAACGCCTGACACTGTTCCTCCATGCATTTTGAAGGCCACCTGGTGAGGTAACACAGGCACCAGAGGTTGAAGGCATGACCGTGGTGAAGGGAGGGATGACAAGGGTTACGTGTCAGAGGGACAAAGCATGTCGCGGGTAAGGGGAGGGATGACAAGTGTAAGGAATGGAAGAGAGAAGGAATGAACGGTTTAAGGGGAGGGATGAGAACAACGAGGTGTCCAAAGGGGCACGATTGCGATAAGAGAAGGGATGATAAGGGTAAGGCGTGAAAGGGATTGAGCACGAATGGGGTAAGGCGAGTATATGACAAAAGAAATGGCAGTGAGTTAGGAAATGGCAGTGAGCTAGGAAATGACAGTGCGTTAGGAAATGACAGTGCCTCAGGAAATGACAGTGGGGTGGGGAATGGGAGAGGGTTAGCAAAGGCAGTGGGGTAAGACTCGTGATGCAATGTCGAATGCATCACATGAGTACTGAATGTATTCGACATTGAGTAGGGTGTATGCCACATGAGTACTTTCACCCAGGAATGCTAGTGGTAGCAGCAAGGCAACAGCAAGACACCAGAAAGACTCACGGTGCGATGTTGAACGCATCATATGAGTGGGCTATGAAAGCACGCCACATCACGAAACATGAATGTCACATTCTCAAAGCAATTTAACTGAATCGCACATAACAACTACATGTAACACAATGAAACACACCTTAGCATAATCAAACGCATCTCGGCAAAATGGGTCATCCCAACTAGACCCTCCCACACCGTGCACAACCCCTCCCTCCTCCGCTCCCGCTCTCTCATCCTCCTCCTCCTCCTCCAACCCTCCCCCCACACCCCCCTCCTCCCCCCTTCCTCCTCTCCCCCCCCTTCTCCCCCATCCCCTGTTGGATGGAAAAACACCGATCCGGAAAAGGAAACTTCCAGGGTCTTTCCGGAATAACCCCGCGCAAAAATCCGCCACTCAATCAAGTGTTCGGTGTGGGTAACTACCCCCAAAGACGGGGGAGCAGCGGAGACGGTCAGAATGCGTCGGCGGGGGAAGGGCATGTGCAGCGTGCATTGTTCCATGTTACACGGCGGCTTGTATCCGTCCATTATTCGGAGCTTAAGTAAGAACTGGGACTCGGTGGGGGAAACGAACTGGTTTTGGTAAAAGCCAACGACGGGAGGGGTTCGCATGGAGGCGAGGAGGCGAGCGAGAGAGGTGGGGGCAGTGGGGGGCTTGGGGGAGAAGAAGGAGGAAGAGAGGAATGAGGGGGTGGAGGGGGGTGCGGAGGGAGTGGTGGGGGAGGGAGGGACCCGTTGCTGCTGCTGCTGTTGCTGCATCTGCGCTTGCTGTTGCTGTTGTAGTTGCTGCTGCTGTTGCTGCTGTAGTTTCTGTTGCAGTTGCTCCGGGGTGGTGGGCAGGCAGCAGTGGTAGTTCACCAGATCGAATGCTCCCAGGGGCGGGCTGAATGACACAGTGTGTTGGTTTGATAGCTGTTGGAGTTGATTGGGGAAAGGGGAAGATGAGGATGAGTAGGGGGGAAAGGGAGAGAGCAAAAGAGGGAGGAACATGGTGTGGTGGTGGGCAGGCAGCAGTGGTAGTTTACCAGGTCGAACGCTCCTAGAGGCGGGCTGAATGGGACAGTGTGCTGACTGGAGAGCTGTTAAAAAGGTAAAAAACGAAGGAAGATGAGAGAGAGAAAATAAGGCTGCTAAGCAGCAGCAGTGGCAGTTGGAAAATTCGAACACACCTATAAAGAAACACCTGAAAATTCACCTGCAAAAGATGTTACCTGAAACTTCACCTGACCTGAAAATCAGCCAGGAACTCACCTGAGCGCATGGGTGCACCACAAGTGACTCCACACACGCGTCTTCTGGAACATCCAATGAGAGCGTGACATCTGGCAGACCCTCCACCTCCCATCGTGTGGTAACCCTACCGGTTACATTCACCACATCTGCCACCTCCCCCTCCCTGTCGTACAAAGCTACACTCACTTCCTCCACTACTGCTACAGATACCCTCTGTTTTCCGGTGTAAAGCACCGGTTTCCCCGCCGGCTGCCTAAAAGTGTCTCTTAAAGAGTCTACTGACGCGCCTAAAGTTCCGCCGAGGCCTTTAAGTGCCGCCTCTGCTCCACCTGCTCTTCCTGCTTGCTGCTGCTGGTGGGGGTGTGGTTGGCTGGTGGTTTTTCTTGAATAGAGAGAGGAAGAGGGGGAGGAAGGTGGTTGCAGGTAGGGTGAGAGGTCCTGAGAGTAGGCAGCGGGTTGGGTGCGAAGGGTGGTGATGGTGGCAGGGGTGGGGAAGTCAATGGGTCGACCTGAAGAAAGGGTAGGGAGAGATGGGAAGGGAAGGGGGAGAACACAGAAGGTACGGTGAGCGAACTTGGAAGTAGGAGGTAGGTTCGGTGTCAAGGGTGGTGACGGTGGCAGGGATGTGAAGTTAACGGGTGGACTTGCAAAGAGGCAAGGGCAGGAGGTTGGGTGGTCAAGGGGAGGAGTAGGCAGCACGTTGGGTGCGGAGGGTGGTGATGGTGGCAGGGATGGGGAAGTCGATGGAGCGACCTGCAAGCAAGCAAGGCCATGCTTTAGGAGGGATGGGGGGTGGAGGGATAGGGGAAAGAGACGAAAATGGGGTTTGATTTACAGGGAGAATCGCCCTGAATAGAGCCTCGGCACTAGTTCAACGACACCCTTGCTCTTCCCCCCACCCACACCGTCCCTTCCCTCATTTCCTAACCCTCGTTTCAAGGGCATTAGAATCCAGAACCAGCAGAAAACACGTTTCTTACCAAAGGGGAGATACGTTGAAATGAGCAGCCTGATCCCCTCCAGCTCAGCCGCCCTCAGCTGAAGCAGCATCACGCCAACCCCTCCACCCCCACCCTGCCTCCCCACATCCCCTCCTCCCGAGCCTCCACCCAAGCCTGGCGCCGAACCAAGCTGGCTGGTTTGGGCGGCCTTGGCTCGGGACATACCCATACTGGCCCCTATCGCCCCCAGCAATCCAAATCCTAAGCCGCTCCCTCCTGCTGCTGCCCCTCCCTTCCCCCCTGCCCCTCCTCCACCACCCATTTCCCCTCCAGAAGCAGCGGCTGCAGCAGCCGCGGCAGCAGCAGCAGCGGCACTGCTGGTACTGCTGCCAATTGTGCTGGTGCCCAAAGCACCAGCCTTCGCACCACCACCCACCTCCTCCTCCTCCTCCTCCTCCTCCTCCGCCTCCTCCCCCTCCCCCAGTGAGGGAGATGGAGGGGAGGGCGGAGGAGGGGACGGAGGGGGCGGAGAGGAGAGGGGAGGTGCGAGGGGGCACGGTGGGGGTAGCAGATGCGTCTGTTGAGATGAGGGACTCGATGCACTGAGCGAGGGAGATGGCACTGGGGATAGTGAGCAAGAGAGGGGGGGAGGGAGGATATAAGCAGCGAGAGAAGGGGCGCATCAGAGCAGTGGGAGCGGCAGATGAGTCAGAAGAGATGAGGGAGTCTTCTGAATCTGAGTCAGAACAGATGCCTTGAGCGAGAGAGATGGCCCTGGGGATGGGAGAGGAAGAGGGGCAGGGGTTGCGGGAGGTACAGGGAATGAGAGAGGGTATGTTTTGAGGGAGTGAAGGCATGCAACAGCGGGTCAGAGCGGAGACAACAAGGAAGGAAGAGAGGGATTCGCATCAGAAACAGGGCTTTCGTTGTAATGGTAATGAGTGGGAGAGGGGGGAGGGGAACTTGCAAGACAGCAGCAAACGGACGTGCAAGGCAATGACTCACGCTGTCACAGCAGGCAATGACTCACGCTGTCACAGCAGGCAATGACTCACGCTGTCACAGCAGGCAATGACTCACGCTGTCACAGCAGGCAATGACTCACGCTGTCACAGCAGGCAATGACTCACGCTGTCACAGCAGGCAATGACTCACGCTGTCACAGCAGGCAATGACTCACGCTGTCACAGCAGGCAATGACTCACGCTGTCACAGCAGGCAGGTCAGCAAGGAGAGATGACAGCGTGGCTCCACCAGAACCACCCACCCCTCCCCCTCCCCTTCCTCCTCCCCCTCCCCCTCCCCCTCCCCAGCTCCCTCCCCCGTGCGCCAACCCCGCCCCTCCCCCGCAGTTGCGCTGCCAGCACAGCCTCTCATATGCTGCCACGTGGCAGGGCGCCACCAATGGGAGCACGAGAACTTGCACATTGGAGGTCTTGGAATGGGGGTGCACTATGATTGGCCAGAGGAGCGTGGGGGCGGAGGGAGGTGGAGGGGGAGGGGGAGGGGAGGAGGGGGTGGAGGGGGTGGAAGGGGACGCAGGAGGTGCTGGCCGGTCTGTTACTCCCTCAGGAGTTTGTTCAGGTGTTTTTCCAGGTGTTTCTTCAGGTGTGCCTTTTGCTGCTGCAGAAGTTCCTGTCTCTGTAACACCACCGCCATTCCCCCCTGCCTTCTGATCCAAAGCCTCTCCTTGAAACCCTTCATCCATTTCTACAGCACCTGCTCCTGCTGCTGCTGCTGCTGCTCCTCCTCCTGCATTCTCTGCTGCTCCCCCATTCCCCCCCTCCCCTCTTCCCTCTTTCCCTCCCTTCCCTCCCAGTACGCCCCCCTTTCCCCGAGGCTTCAGCGATTCTTTGGCCTGGGTGGTGCTGGTGCGAGTGCGCGAGTGAGAGGCGGGGAGGGTGGGAGTGGTGCTGACGAGGCGCAGCCCGATGACGTGGCGCGTTATCGGATCGTCCAGCCACTCGTCTGTGCCGATGACAGATGTTGCGCTGCGAATGGCTGGAGAAGATTCAAGGCTGATGAGGGGGAGAGGAGCAGGATGGATAGAGAGGGGGGGAAGAAGAAACGGAAAACGAAGTGTGGGGAAAGGAAGACGAGTGGGGTGAGAGGAAGACGAGTGGGGTGAGAGGATAGTACAGAAAAAAGAGCATGAGAGCTATGTTGCAAAATACGCTAAGGCTTCGACGCGTATCACGTTTGTACGGAAACGTATATACGAAAGATACGTTCCATAATACGCGATACGGCTAGGTCGGGCAGCCCGAAAAAAAAAACCTCGAAACTATGTTCCGCCGTTCTCGCAATCAGCGATTCTGTGAAACCTAAATTTGACATTCGAGACTCAAATTGATCCCCCACCCCCCTTTTCCATTGCACATCACCGCACACCACCTCCCGAACCCAACCTTTCCCTCCCACCCACCACTAGCAGCTGGCAGCTTTCACATCGGCGAGAGTACAACAGCCTTTCGTATCTCAATTGTCTCACACCTATTTCACTCTACGTCACTTCTTAATCTACGATGTAGCTTCAAACAGCTACGTCGACCGCCAATGCCACATCTGTTATTCGTAATTGTGGCTTAAGCGTCACATCGCAGGATCTTCGCGGCCGAAATTTCAGGGCGATTCTGGCCAACGATCCCTCAAACATTTCAGAGCTCCTTATCGCAAAAACGCCCAGGAGATCATCCGCATCAGCGAGCATCTAGGAAAAAAAAAAATCTCCTGAAGGATTCTACCTCCACTCAAGTGTTTTATCCCTGCCCAAAGAATCTTTTTGCCTGCCCGACAGTCCGTATTTTGGGTTCTTTTGTACGCTGGAAGTCAGCGGATCACGAATGTACAGTAGCGTATAGTTCGAACGCGTACCGTACGCTGGTCGCGTATTTTGCAACATAGCATGAGAGAGAGATTTAGTCGCATTTAGAATTTCTCAGAATAGCATGGAGATTGGGGATGACACAGGGGCGAGTGCTCCACACAACACAACCACTTGTCTGTTCCGATGACAAAAGCCGCACTGCAATTGGGTGGAGAGCAGTTGAGGCTGATGAGGAGGAGCGGATAGAACAAGGGAGTGGAGGAAGCAGGGAAAAGAGAAGAGGCGGATTGGGGAAAGGGGGGAAGGGGGACAAGGAAGAAGTGAGGGGGTAGGAAGAGATTGGCGCCCATGAGAGGATAACAAGGAGACAAGAGAATGGAGAGAGGGGAAGAGATAAGGACAGGAGAGGAGAAGCACAGGCAGCGCGAAAGAAGGAAGAAGAGTGGTTGAGACCACTGACCAGTGGTTAGCCTTCAGCTTCCAGCCACTGGCTGGAGTACAAAACCAGAATGGAATGGAATGGAATGAACTGGATGGAATCGGGGCTTTAAACATGTTTCTATCTTTGAGCAACATCCAAGCCCCGGTTCCATTCCCCACACAGATTCAAGCAATTCCCCAGGTGTCTTGTATGGCTTCAGATATTCATTCCCCATTGCAAGCGTGTTTTGAGACGTCTCAAAACACCCACTCAGATTCAAGCGATTCCCCAGGTGTCTTGTATGGTTTCAGAATTCCATTTCCCATTGCACTCCACTCCACTCCACTCCACTCCACTCCACTCCACTCCACTCCACTGCACGTGATGCCTCTTTGAGAATTACATTCGAATTCCATGCCCAGCGACAACAAACAGTGTGTCACTGAGGGGTCACTGAGGGGTTACATCATTACAGGGTGGTGAGTGGTGAGTTACTCTGCTCCTTCAGAGCCATCATGCCTGCTCTCTGCTCCTTCTCCTGGAACCTCACCTCACCACCACACTCACTGCTGCATGCACTGGGCTGGGCAAAAGCAATCCTGATCATCGTCCAATGGAATAAGGCAGTACGTCACCGAGGGGGAGGTTTTGTCCGGGTAAGGGACTACACGCACAGCGACATGACTCATCTGACACTCACCGCTGCATGTGCTGTGCGAACGCAATGCTCATCTCATCATCCAGAGGAATCGGCCGGTACGTCACCGGGGGAGGTGCCTTCCCGGGCTTGCCTGGCGCTGCTGGTACGCCAGCGGAACCCTGCTGGTGGGCGGGTGGGTGGTAGGGGGTTGGGGGGGTTGACAAGTCGAAGGGGACAGGACACTACGGTGGTTGGAGGCGGACAGGGTTCACCGGGCCTGGGGGAGGTTCTTATTCGGGTTTGCCTGGCGCTGCTGGTATGGTAGGCCAGGGGAACCCCGCTGGTGGGCGGGTGGGCAGGTGGAGTGAAGATAGGGGGTTTTAAGGAGTTGGGGGGGGTGGGGGGGGGGTGGGGGGGGGGGGGGGAAGGGAACACTGGCGATTGAAGGAAGCAGGTCACCGGGGCCAAGAAAGCTGCATCTCGGCCTCGCCTGGCCCTCCCAAGCCCCCAAGGCCCCCCCCCCCCCCCCCCCCCCCCCCCCCCTCCCCCCCGGCCCTCCCAGCCCTCCTAGCCCTCCCAGCCGCTTACTCGGAGTTGGGTGGCCCCCAAATGACGTCACCTTACTGTAGAGAGACTGAAGCACTTGAAGAGGTAATGCATGACATACTGTAGACATGTTGCATGACATACTGTAGACATGTTGCATGACATACTGTAGACATGTTGCATGACATACTGTAGACATGTTGCATCACGTACTGTAGAATGTAGCTGCTGTATCACTTACTGTGGCATATTCACTAGAGGCAGGTGACGTGGCACAGAGCAGACGCCACTGGCGATCCACTGTGGGAAATCGACTGTGAATAGATCATAGACACGTGGACAATGGATGGATGGACACGTCAGCAGAAGGGCAGTTGAGAAGAAGTGGGACGCAAGAGTGATGTGATAAAAGGGGCGTGAGGAAAACGAAATATCACATCAAGAGACGAGGATGCTGCAGCTAGACCACCGTAACGAGGCTTGCTCGATTAGCTGCTACGTGGCAACTCACTGCCACGTAACGATTCGCTTCCACGTGGCGAATCGTGGGTCGCTCACCGCGAGAAGAGGATGCTGCAGGTGGGGTCGGAGGCAGCAGCGGACGACCCGCCGTACGCTTGGTGGTGAGCCACAACCCACATGGCCCGAATGGCGCAATCTCCGCCGTTCATCTTCAACAATATCGGCTTCGAGATGCGGCGTTAAGGAGGGACCTCAGTACTAGTCCATCCCAAAACTCTTCGACTCATTTAATCTGCAAATACAATGTGTACAGCGAGTCGTTCATACTACACTTCCGTGGGCTTCCTTTGCTAGAGCGGGATAGAGCAATGCTGCCACACGGCTCAGAAAACTCGTAAATCTCGTAAATCTGGCTCCGACGGACGGCTAGAATCTTGCAATAATCACGCGAAACAAGGTCTGGTTTGAAGATGACACTGTATAATCACTCGCACATTTTGAAACATTTCGCGCTGCACGCGTCAGTAACGAATCCTAGATACAAGCTTCGGAACAAGGACACTAATACAAACTATTCTGCCGCTAAAAGGCGAAACGAAGAGATGTGCGGAGTTCGAAGCGCTTCCCCGGCACAAAGGTGAGGAAGAAATATGCGGCCTACCACAGCAAGAGAGGAAACTAGGATATGGTGGAATTCGAGGCGATCTGAGGCAATCGCGTCCATCAGAAGCAATTAACAATTTTGTGGAAGCCCCGAATGGTCTTTCAGCCAATCGGGATCTTTTCGATTGTTTGGTAACCCCAATCCGACGCAACTGATCGCCATCGATTGCGTCAGATCAGGTACCTGACGACACACTCAATAAGTAACTAGACGTAAAGAAGTTCGTTACTGGTCGCTGCTACAGTTTACACAGTTTGGGCGAACTGCAGAACACAAGTTCGCGCGGTACTGAAATTCCTTGAATTCGCTAACACTGATGTGGAATGTACATGTCACAGCGCGAAAGATCCTTCGTGGTTCTGAACGTTCGCACTGCGTCAGGTCGAGACAATCCAAATCGATCCGATAAGATCAATCTTATACCTCAGATCGCACTTATCTGTATCACGTCCTGAAAGAAGTCACAGCGATCAAAAATAATCTTCTGGGGAGTACCCACATTTCACCCTTCTGCTTGCGATTTGAGCGGAACAGGCCGTAGCGAGTCACACCAAGGGGTCACAAGTTACACCCTAACGAAAGATTCACAGTGACGTCTTCGCGATCGGGGCGTGATCTCAACTCGTGATCTCAACTAGCGGGCCCGGGCGCGTCACAGTGAGGAGTGCATATCATTTTGCCGGGGTTCAAGTTTTCTCTCGAGGCTGACAGCCTCTTCCCTCCACTTCTCACTTGGGCACAAACTTGTCATTGACAAACCACGGTCCTCTGGTTGTTGAGTGTAGGACGGCCTAGTCTTTTTGATAATGCGTCCTTTGCAGACCACCGCCGCTAGCAGGGCTTCAGCTGCGTTAGAAGATTGACGGTAGGCGCTAAGCTAAGCGCGTTCAGCGTGGAACTTCCCTCCGAGGCAGCGGTCGCGTTTGTAACAAGTGTAACCAAGTGTAACACGTCTGGTCTGCGTTAGCGGTGTACCAGAAAACTCTGGTGCCTGCTCAGTTTCAGGTCAGGGAGTCTAGAGTCGAGGCGCACTAAATCGGGTATAATGAAACGAACGCGGAAGCTGCAGATTAGCTGCGGGGACGAGGAGGACGATGCGTGGGAGATGAAGAATGCTGACGTGGACAGCGGCTCGACGATAGAGACCAAGCCAGGCGGTGCTACTGATAGTGGTAGCGGAGCTGAGCGGTCTAGTTTAGAGACGTCCTTAGTAAGAGAAAGCTCAGTGATTCCTACTCCTAGCACCACCACCACCGTAACGACAAGCATTGCCGACTTTCACTCATCGGGATATGGCGACTCGGTATCTTCCGCTTGGGACCACATTTTAGGAAGCGACGCGACTCCCACCGGAAGCGGCGGCCGCGGGTTGCATGATTCCCCTCTCACTCCGACCCCGCCAACTCCGATACACGACAAAATTCTCCAGTCCACGTCCATCGAGATCGGTCACGTCGGCACGCTGACGTGGCGCCAGCTGGCGGTTGACCGCGATTTGAGGCTGATTTCCTGGTGGCATCACGTGCCGCTTTACAGCCGCGACGGGCTCCTTAATTTCGTCTGCACGACGCCTAGAGGCTCGTGGATAAAGTACGAGGTAGCTCAGGACGAGGAGTTTACTCCGCTACGAATCGCCCAGTTCGACAATAGTCCTTCTAAGCCCGCGCATTTCGCGGAGAACGCTACGCGGTTCAGCCTAGGGTTTCTCCCGCAGACCTACGCGGACCCCGCGCAGCCCAACCCCGACTATGGCGGCCTGGCGTACCAAGGCGGTCCGATGGATGCCTTGCTGCTGGATCTCAACGACGCGTCGCGGGCCGGGTTCGCCTCGCTGGGCGCCTCGTCGATCAGTCTGTCTAATAGGCTGCCGTCCCGCGATTTGCGGACAGGGGATGTGTGTCAGGTGAAAGTGGTCGGAGCGTTCGCGGTTGTGCAACAGAAGAGCCGCCTTTCCTGGAAGCTTCTCGCTATTCCCGCGGCGCCGGGTACTAGTGGTAGTCGAGGTAGTGGTGCCGGCCTGGAGGATGACGTGGCGGATCAGATAAATGACGTGGCAGATTTGCATGCTCTGTTTCCGGGCCTGCTGGACGACATTCGCGAATGGCTGCGATTCTGCGACTGCGTCGATCCAGGTGGGGTAAACGCCTAAAGGTTCTTTTTTGTTCTTTATATTTTTATTGTTGTTAAATAATGAATAATTTATTCCATCTAATCTTTTTTTTTTTTTTTCATCCCATCTGCAGATATGGGATGTATTGTACGTCCCCGCTAGGTGCCTGCCATGTCTGGGTTATTTGTCACTTGGTTCCTGTCCACCTCACTCCTCCGACGCCCCTCACTCCTCTGACTCCCCTCACTCCTCCGATTCCCCTCACCTCCCTCCTCCTTCCCCTCCTGTTCACCTCCCACCGCCTCCCTCGCTGCAGACGACGAGGAGAACGAGTTTGGGCTCAACCAGAGGGCGGGCGCTGCTGACGTGGCGCTGGCAATCATTGCGCAGGCGCATGCTTCCTGGCAGCTTCTCACCGACGACAGCCCGCCGCCCTCCCCCTGGAGCCCCGCTAACCTCGTGCTCTCGGCGCGCGTTTTGCAGGAGAAATGGCGCAAATACACTGATCAGTATTGTATGGAGACGCCTTGTAGAGGAGATGGGAAGGGGGGCAGCTGGGAGGGTGAACGAGGGGGGAGGGGGTTCAGTGTGGGGAGCTTGGGAAGCTGGCAGGGGGGAGGTGCGAGTGGGTATGTGAGTGGTAGTGGGAGTCTGAGTGGGAGTGTGGGCGCTGCTACTGCTGCCCCTCCGCACAACCTCCCGTTTGTTCCATTCAGCGATCCCACCACCTCGAGTGCTGAAAGGAGGTTCGACAGGGCGTGGGAGGAGACGAGCAGCAGAGCAGGCTCGTTTGCTGGCAGCAGCACCCGCTCGTTCTCTCATGCTCCTGCTCCTAGTGATGCTGATGGCAGTGCTGGTGCTGATAATGGTGGTGGTGGTGGGTGGGATGGTCTCGGAAAGGTAGGTGGGCGGCCAGAGCTCCGCGTGTGTCGGTCGACTGTAGAGGCAAGGGGCGGAGGAGGGGAGGGGAGAGGAGAGCTGAGGGCTTGCAAGTCCGGCCCCATGGTTGTGAGATTCGGAGTGGTGGGGCAGGAGGAGGAGGAGGGGAGTGGTTGGGGGACGGGAGAGGATGGAAATCGGAAGCAAGAGCAGGAGGAAGAGGAGGAGGGGCACGGTAGCATGTCTTACAGTTCGTTGGAGTGCGGTGGAATGCAGTCTGGTGCGGTCCGAACCAGCACTGGTGCTTTAAGATCAGCAGGAGATAGGGGGACAGCAGTCGCTGCAGCACCAGCAGCAGGAGTGGCATCAGCGGCTGCAACGGTTTCCATTCGTCGACGCTGTACCGCATTTGACTCTCCCGTCCTCTCTGACCAATCACCGAGCGTGCCACCTGGCAGCAGGGTACTGGTCAACTCGTCAGAGGCACCATATGACACGTCACGTGGACCGACACTTGGATTTATTGCTGCTGGTGATGGTGGTGGTGGGTGGAGGATGAAGGCTCGTCGCAAGTCGGGGTCATGGGATTTCGGCAACATGACTGTCGGAGGGGTGTGGGTATCCGATGCTCTAGCAGTGCGTAACAGTGTTACCACTGGTAACACAGTAACATCTCTTGCCACTGCTCCGTTCGCTGACATTTGTGCCCCTGATGAAAGTCTCAGTGCCACTGTAGCCGAGGCAACTAGCGGTCACCACGTAACACTATCAAGTAACAAGGCACCAGCCACAGAGCACAGCAGAGGCTTCCCTCTCTTTAGACACAGCAGCTTGAACCGCGCCTTACTTAACGACCACAGAACAGCTCTGGCCAGGCTCGGCGCGCTCTGGGGCACGGGAGGAGGCTCGGACCGTCCTCCTCCCGAACCTGACGCACAGATTCAGGAATCCTCCAAGCCTGACGGCGAGGTTCGGGGATCTTCCAAGCCTGATGGGGCGGCTCGGGCAGTGCAGCGGCGTTGGGGGGGTTGGAGGTATGGGCCTATGGGGGGACGAATGGGTGAGGGGAGTGAAGGCGGAGCAGGTGGGGCAGCTGCAGCTACAGGTTTAGCAGCAGGAACAAGAGCAACAAGAGCAGCATCAGCAACTGCAGCAGCAGCAGCAACAGCAGCAGCAGCAGCGGCAGCAGCAACAGCAGCAGGTGGTTCAGTAAGAGCAGGTGAAGTGAGTGTGACGCCAAGACCCCTCACAGCTGAAAGCCCTAGTGTGGGAGGAGGCGGTATCGCTGGCAGGAGGAGGAGAGGCAGGCAGGGCAACAGCAACTGGCTGTCGCTCTCCTCATCCTCGTTTGGAGACGCCTCGATAGCAGACACACTCGATCTGGCATCGCCGCGCACCAGCCTGAGTGACGCCTGGGATCAGGCCCTCATTGCCTCTCTGGATGATGATGCCTCGCTGCTTCCCCTGCCGCCCACCCTCGCTGCTGCCTGGGGTGGTGGAGGCTCTATTGCTGCTGGTGCTACTGCTGGGTCAGTCAGGGGCGGGGTGCTGCAGGGTGGCAGTGGTGGTGAGGCGTCTGATGCATCCCAGGTGGCATCCCAGACGAGGGAGATTCTTGCGTGCTCTCAAAGGCTTGCTGCGGGGGTGCAGGCAGCTGCTGCTGCTGCGGCGGTGGTGGCAGGAAGGGGAGGCGAAGCAGCAGCAGCAGAGGCTGAGCAGGACGGTGTATGCAGTATTGGCAACGAAAGGCAACAGATGGAAGACTGTGACAGCAGGCCAGGTGACAGTAATGGGATGCTGTGTGTCAGCAGCAGCCGGGGTATGGAAACACGACCCCTCTCAGTAGTCTCAGCCTCATCTGTACCTTCAGTGGCTTCAGTCGCTTCAACACCTTCTGTAGTCACTGCCGCTGCTGCTTGCCATGGGGTGGGAGAGGACGGATCAGGAGTAGGAGAGATTTCATTGGGAGTATCCCTTCCAACCACTCCTTCTCTCCCGTCCTCCCTTCTCTCCCCCACCTCCTCCGTTTCCTCTGCCACCATCAGCATTCCCCGAACCTACAGCAGCTCCGGGTATGGGTTGAGCCCACCGAACTTAAGAGGGCAGGTTTGGAGTGAGGTGCTACAGTTGCCAACCTGGGTGGATGAGAAAGTTGGAGCAAGAGCGAATGGAGGGTGTGTGGGGATGGGGAGAGAGAGGGGGAGTGAGGAGGGTATTAGTGAGAAAGAGAGAGAGTGTGCAATTCAGAAGATTGGAAGCTTGGGGGAAGGTAGTGCGGTTGGAAGCGGTATTAGTGGGTATGCTACGCGGGAGTCCTCATGTATTAGTGATATGGACGGAGCCTTGCATTCCAAGACTTTCAACTGGAACGAGATAACTCTATATGGAGGAAACTCGGGCAGGAGAACTTTCAAAAAGAGTAGTGAAATGGAGAGTAGCAGAGAGCAGGAGAGGGAGAGGGAGCGGGAGAGAGAAAGGCATAGGGAGAGGGAGAGGGAAAGGGAAAGGGAGGAGAGGATGAGGGAGAGAGAGAGGAAGGCAGAGAGGGAGAGAGCAAGGCACAGGAGCATGGGGAGTACTGCCAGCACGTCAAGCATCGCAGCTAGCATTGATGCTTGCGACGCATCAAGCATGCAAGGCGAAGCTGGTAAGAGCCCTGCCAGCAGCCCTCGTAGTAGCCCTGCCAGCAGCCCTGGTAGCAGCCCGGGTACTAGCCCCGATGGCAGTCCCCGAACGATCCCCAGAAACAGCCGCTGCCACCGCAGCAGCATTGGAAGCATGGGGAGCGGTGGAGAGGGGGAGAGCTTGCAGGGCCACTGCAGCAGCGGCAGCAGCATTGGCAGGGTGAGTAGTATGGGCGATCTGACCATGGCGATTGCTGATGCTGATGGCAATGCTCATGGAGGTGACTCTATAGCTTCTAGTGACAGGGAGGAGGGAAGGTGGAGAATGGGTGGACTAAGAGGAGGAAAGAGGGGTTTGGGAGGAGGAGAAAGGTTGTGGAGGGTAAGCGGAGGAGAGGAGGAGCAGGGGGAGGGGGACGGTGGATACATGAGTGAGACTGGCAGCTCTAGAGGCAGCTTCAGGTACCGCCGGTTCGGCCGAGCCTCTTGGTCCAAACCGAACCTATCTCTTCCGATGCTGTCAACAGCAGTGCTGTCTCAAGATTCAAGAGGGGGCGAGCATCTGACTTCCGGACCTAAAACTGCGCGCTCCGCCAAGCCTAGTCCCGGACCTGCTAATGGCGAGCCGAACTCCCAGAAACGGCAGCAGCAGAATTCGATGTTTGCGCTGCTAGGTCCAGTAAGAAGCTTGGAATCATGGGCTCGAAGCTCAAGTCCAGGTACGGTGAGGTATTACCAGGGACGAGGGAGGGAATCAAGTGGGGATTGGAGCGAGGGGGAAGGTAGAGGCGAGGCGCATGGGAGGAAGAAGGATGGAGAGATGAGAGGAAACAGGAAGGCTGCGTTTAGGAATGAACGGGAAGCGAGAAGATGTGACGGGAGGGGAGGGGAGGAGGACAGAGAGAGAAAAGGCATGTTGTTGCCTCCGCTATCCAGGACAGCCTCTGCACCCATTCACTCACACTCACTCACACTCGCCCCCACACTGACCCACACACTCACACTCCCACCCACACTCATCCAAACTTCAATTGACCAGAGGCACCAGACCTCTGTGTCTGTTCACTCATTTAATCCATCTGCACACCATCTTTCCTCTAAGGAGGCAGCGTATACTAAGACACTGGATGGGGCTCAATTCTCAACATCTGTTTATAAAGGAGATGCCAGTGGGGGGGATAACTGCGGTGGTGTAAACCGAAGGAATGGGGAAGGTGCAGAGGACAGGAGAGGAGTCCAAAGGGGTGGGTTGACGCAGTCCTTGAGTTGGCAGGAGAGAGGAGGGAGTAAAGCTGTTCCAGTTTCTCATCCCCTTTTGAAGGTGTTTCAATTGGAGGCGCAGGGTGCAGAAGGGATAGAGTCGGAAGGGGAAGAGAGGAGGGAGCAAGCATGGGAGAGGAGGAGGGAGGATGAGAGGGAGAGGGAGTGGGAGAGGGAGAAGGAGCGGTTTGGGGTGGGGAGTGTGAGTTTCAAGGAGGCAGAGAGAAAGGAGAAGGACAAGGAGGATGGAGGTGCAATGACGATTGATGGTTGTGTGGGTGGTAGTGCACTGGAGGAACGGTCTAGGAAGATGAAGAGGCAGGTGTCGTTCAATTCGGTTGTGAAGGTCTATGAATATGACAATGTGCAGTAATCATTGATGTACCACCACCACACCACCTGTTGGAATATTTGTGTAACTGCCTGTAGCTGTAGTTTAGTGTAGTTATTATTAACTGTTGGTGGTGCACCTCTTGTGCTTGTTCTCTTGCCTATATGTTCCTTGTTTGCTATAGTGAAACCCTCTTTTCTTGCCACAATTCTCTCGACTCCCCCTCCTCGGCTCAACCTAGCTCAATCTCCTTGGGCCTAGGCTTCTATGCCTAGGCCCCCACTTAAGATTAGCCCCTCACTTATGCCTAAGTTTCGACATGGTATCAGAGCCTGTAAAGTCCTGGCCTGTGGGCCAGCCTCTCGCTTCCGCTGCTGTTTTTCCGGTCGCGCGCCTCGGGCGCGTGGCGATTTTCAACCTGTCCCGCGCCCGGGTGGCGCGTGACGTTTTTTCTGCCCGTCGCGGACCCGCCCCTGGCGCCCGCGACGGTTGCCTGAGCCGCCGCGGACCCGCCCCTGGCGCCCGCGACGGTGCCCTGAGCCGCCGCGGACCCGCCCCTGGCGCCCGCGACGGTTGCCTGAGCCGCCGCGGACCCGCCCCTGCCGCCCGCGACGGTAGCCTGAGCCGCCGCGGACTCGCCCCTGGCGCCCGCGACGGTAGCCTGAGCCGCCGCGGATCCGCCCCTGGCGCCCGCGACGGTTGCCTGAGCCGCCGCGGACCCGCCCCTGGCGCCCGCGACGGTGCCCTGAGCCGCCGCGGACCCGCCCCTGGCGCCCGCGATAGTGCCCTGAGCCGCCTCTGCCTCACCCGTGCCTGTGCTGCCCCTGTGTCTGATCCCCTTCCCCTCCTCCTCCTTTCGTTCCCACTGCTGCAGCTGCCGCTGGGGGGGAGGGTGTGAGGGTGTGGGGGAGCTGGGGGAGAGGTGCTAGGGTTGTCGAGGAGTGTGGAAGGGGGATTTGGAGGACTGGGGGAGGTTCCAGGAAGCAGCCGCCTCGGTGCCAGCAGCTTCACCTGCTAGCAGTTTCTCCTCATCCCGACTGCCTCTCTTGTTATGCGTCTTGCCTCTCTTTGCTGTTATTTGTAAACTTGTCACTGCTCTTGCGTAGTGCTGCTTCTCTGTTTGGTGTATTCATCCAGGAGGTGTTGCTGCACAAACTCCTGCTGCAGGCAGTTATGGGGGAGTGTTGGAATATTTATGTAACTGCCTGTAGCTGTAGTTTAGTGTAGTTATTATTAACTGTTGGTGGTGCACCTCTTGTGCTTGTTCTCTTGCCTATATGTTCCTTGTTTGCTATAGTGAAACCCTCTTTTCTTGCCACAATTCTCTCGACTCCCCCTCCTCGGCTCAACCTAGCTCAATCTCCTTGGGCCTAGGCTTCTATGCCTAGGCCCCCACTTAAGATTAGCCCCTCACTTATGCCTAAGTTTCGACACCACCATGTAGGTATAAGCCTGCAGTTAAAACCTCTCAAGTAGACAGACGTCTCCCAGATTCACTACAATAGAGGAGGAAAATATGACTTCCGTACCTAATGTCCGGTTAGGTTCGTAGTGGTACCAGTAAGTCGTGGTTAAATACCGTATCACTCTTTTCCATTCTGCTTGTTGCTTGTGAACCTGACAAAGCAAAATGGAGTTGAACATACCGTATTATCAAATCATGAAGCATAAACCAATACCAACCACTACTGTACAGTATGCATGCATACTTCACCTCTATGACTATCATGGCAAGATGAGGTACAATGATCTTTGTTACAATCCTAAACAGGACTTAGCCAGGGATCAGCTCAGGGTTGATCGCTAGTAGTGTTGCAGGCAGGGCTGATTTTATCAGGGTAATTACCCTGATTTCAGGGTGATTTCAGACTTTCCACTTAGTGGAGACTGAAATTTCAGAATCACTTATTTCTCAACCCAGATCCAATAAGTGTAATAGTTTTCCTATCCCTGATTTTGAGTATAGTGTAACGGACTAGTCTATTAGTGGACCCTGACTTAACAGAGTATCGACCCCACGGTCCCTGAACTTGACCTTATCGAGAAAAACCTTCTCGGAAGTTTCCTACCGATAACCCTGTCTTCGCATTGATCGCGGTACTTCCAGCGCGTGAGCGACGGACAGCTGCATGTCTGACAGCCGAGTACACTAAAAAAAGGTTACATTCACGGCATTAGAATAGGTCATTTACTGTCGTAAACGCATGAGCGAGAAGTTACCGAAATGTTTTTAGCGTTTCCCACAGCGATGTTGGCGAAATTCAGGTAATCGGCGAAGTCAAGAATTGGCACATTTGTAATTTCGAATCGAGCTGTTTGGTCAACCAAAATCGTTCGTCAATTCCCCGTGGTAAAACGTGTGGATAATACTTAAAACAAAAAAAAAGAAGTAAATTGGTGGAATTTAGCGAACACAAGGTGTGCCCGAAAGACAGAGCGCGGCCTGTTGCAGAGCGAGATTTTTTCTCCGGTAACAAAGGGCGCATTACTATTTCGTGTTGGAGTAGGCTAGTGCTCGCTCTGGCATTTATCATGGTGTTCCTTTGTTATTTCACCATGCTTAGAGCGAGTTACACCTCCGGTTCAGTTTAGGTTCATTTAATAGTTTCTAGCACAAACTGAACACACCCTAAGTTCAATTAGGGTTTCCTACTTTTGTCTCTCGACACTTTTTCCTAATCAATTTTCTTCAACCTATCTTCCTAGCCATGGCTACCACTCCTATATTAACATGGTATACAGAGCCTAATCCTTGGCGTTTTCTGCTTATTTACATCTCTTAGGACGCTTTAGACCTTAGGCATCCGGGGCGCCACCTCCCACTCAGTGTAGATTTTTCGTTTCCTACCATCTCGACCCTCGATTTTCTCTTTGTTTCCCTCATTATTTAAACTCGCGGACCCCCTTTTCCATCCCCCGAGTCCTCCCTACCCCGTCGCGCGCCTCGTCGCTCAGTTGCACGCCATCTCCCCTCGTCGCGCGCGCCCTGCCCTGCCCTCCCGTCGTACGTCCTGTCCTCCCGTAGCCCGCAAGCGCCCTCCCTCTGCCGTCGCGCGCGCGCCCTGACTGCCGACGTCGCGCGCGCGCGCCTTGTTCGCCGCCGTCGCGCGCGCACAGTCTGCCCGCCGCCGTCACTCTCCCCGCCGCCCATTTTCTCCTTTCCGCGGCCGCCCCCCTCCCTCCCCCCCCCCTTTTTTCGCGGACATTTTCCTCTCCCCTCGTGGTGCGCCGAACCCCTCCTTCCTTCCCCCCCTTCTCCTGCCTCCTTCGCACCACCTCTTTCCTCTCCGCTCAGCACACCCACCTCTTCCACTCCTCCCCCTCTCTTCTCTCCTCCCCCCCTTTCGTGCTCCTCCTCCATTCCTCCACTCTCCTTTGTGCGTCAAGCACCACCTCACCTCTTCCTCCTCCTATTTTCTCTCCATATCTACTACCCTTCCATACCATCCGCCCCTTCACCCTCCTCCTCCTCTCCTCTCTCCCTTCATTCCCCTCCCGATCTCCCTCTCTCCTCCGCCTCTCTCCTCTCGTCTACTGCTGCAGCTGGCTGCCGGCCTTGCTTCGTAGCCGTGCTCTGTCCCCACTGTGTCCCTCCTCCTCTTATTTCTCCCCTCAGCGGCGCAGCAGCAGACTACTCCGCCATCATCCCTCCTCCTCTTATTTCTCCCCTCAGCGGCGCAGCAGCAGACTACTCCGCCATCATCCCTCCTCCTCTTATTTCTCCCCTCAGCGGCGCGGCAGCAGACTACTCCGCCATCATCCCTCCTCCTCTTATTTCTCCCCTCAGCGGCGCAGCAGCAGACTACTCCGCCATCATCCCTCCTCCTCTTATTTCTCCCCTCAGCGGCGCAGCAGCAGACTACTCCGCCATCATCCCTCCTCCTCTTATTTCTCCCCTCAGCGGCGCAGCAGCAGACTACTCCGCCATCATCCCTCCTCCTCTTATTTCTCCCCTCAGCGGCGCGGCAGCAGACTACTCCGCCGCTATCCCTCCTCCTCTTATGTCTCCCCTCAACGGCTCAGCAGCTGACTACCTCGTCGAAATTCCTCCTCCTCTTTTATCTCCCCCCAACTGCTCCATTGCCATCCCCTTCCTCAGATGGGGCCTATTCTCGCTCTTACCCCTCCTCCTCTGCGCTTCCGCCCTCACCCGTCTCCTGCGGTACCTCCTCTCCTACCCTTGCCTTCCCTACTCTCCGCCCCTTTCGCTGCCCCGTCCTTCCCTTGCGCCTCTCCTCCTTGCCGCTGGACCCCCCCTCTTCTCCGCCCCTCTGCTTGGAGTCCGCTGTTCCATCAACGTCGCCGCTCTTGTGTCGTTGTCACCTCTGGTATTGGTTCTCTGGCCTCTGTCTTCAGTGTGACCCTGCCATCTCAGGATAGCATCCTTGGTGCTTCTCCCCTCTTGGACCCTCGCTTTGTCGTTCCACTTTCTCCACCCGTTCCAAGCGCTGTCTCTCACTCTCCTAGCCCTACGGCTGCCGCTCTCTCACTTCCTCGCACCTTGGAGTTTGTCCTTGACAGTGCTGCTACTGATTCTGTCTTTCGCGATGCTGGTGTCCTTCGCCATTTTCCTCGTCCCCTCTCTATTCATGGGGCTGGGGAGACCATGACCATGATCTGTACTGGCACTTCATCTCTTCCTTGTCCTGCCTCTCCCTCTGGCGCTGTCACTGGCCTTTACGTTCCCTCTTGCCGTCATAACCTCCTCTCTCTCCCTACCCTCCAACGCCTAGGTGTGCGGGCACTCTTTCCCGCCGGTGAACTCTTTTGTGATCTTCATTACCGCGACCGGCACCTTGCTCGTTTCACCCTTTCTCCTGTCACTCACCTCTACACCCTTCGTGTTCCCCTCCCCTCATCCGTCCATCACACCTCTTCTTCCTCTGCCCCTCCCGTCTCCACTTGCGACTGTCGCTCTCTCACCCAACCTACCCTTCTTCTTCATCATCGTCTTGGCCACCCCAACTTCCCTCTCCTTCGCAGCATGGTCACTTCGAAGCTGCTTCATGATCTCCCTCCCTCTCTCCCGCCCCTTCCCCCCTCTCCTGCTCCTCCATGCACCCCTTGTGTCCAAGCCAAGCTCTCTCAATCTCCTCATCCTTCTTCCCCTTCTGCCTCCCCCAAACCACTTGATCTTGTGCATATGGACCTCTGGGGTCCATCTCCCATTGCCTCCCGCCAAGGTCATCGTTACTTTCTCCTTCTTGTCGATGACCACTCTCGCTTTGCCTCTGTTTATCCCCTCCGTGCCAAATCTGACGCCTCCTCTCTCATTATTCGCTGGGCTGAGCAGGCGCGCCTTCGCTTTGGTCGTCCTGTCGCCCGCTTCCACTCTGATGGTGGTGGCGAGTTCTTTAACCACTCTCTCCTTTCTTACTGCTCCTCTCATGGCATTCGCCAGACCTCAACCCTCCCGCATTCTCCTGAACAGAATGGTGTTGCCGAGCGTCGTATTCGCACTCTCATGGAGATCACCCGTTGTCTCCTTACTCATGCTTCTGCTCCACACTCCCTTTGGAGCTACGCTCTTGTTCATGCCACTCTTCTTTCCAACCTTCGCCCCCATCCTCTTCGCCCTTCCATTACTCCCTTCCAGCTCTGGACTGGCCGCCAGCCCTCCGCCCGCCCTCTTCGGGTGTGGGGCTGTGTCGCTCATGTCCTTATCAATCCCGCCGATCGAGCACGTCAGGGTGGGAAGCTCGCTCCCAAGACGCAGCTCTGTGCGTTCATTGGTATCAATGCTGACTGTCCTGGCTATCTTTTCTATGCTCCCTCCTCTCAGCAGCTCATTCGCAGCCAGGACGTTATCTTTGATGAGACTCGTTCTCCATTCCTCGCCCCCCCTCCCACCCCTCCTCCTCCCTCTCTTCATTGGTCTGGCTTTGACCCGCTACCCTCCGCTGCTCCCTCTCCTTCTCCACTTCCTCCTCCCCCTGCTCCGCCTCCCCTCCCTGCCCTCTCCGCTCCCCCCTCTGCTGTCATCTCCGGCTCCTCTCCTCCTCCCTCTTCCTCTTCTGCTCCCCTGTCCTCTC
This sequence comes from Closterium sp. Yama58-4, assembly GCA_947470075.1. Classification (NCBI taxonomy): domain Eukaryota; kingdom Viridiplantae; phylum Streptophyta; class Zygnematophyceae; order Desmidiales; family Closteriaceae; genus Closterium; species Closterium sp. Yama58-4. The sequence goes on along the minus strand of CANIUD010000343.1, from coordinate 206,101 downwards.
CTTCCCCACCTCCTTCTGCTCCTCTTCCTTCTCCTCCTGCTCCTCCAACTTCACCGCGTCTCACCCGCTCCATGACCCGTGCTATGTCCAATTTTCAACACTCTGCTCTCTTTACTCGTCTCTCTCCCTCTCCAAACGTCGATCTTCTCGAGGATCGCTTTGAGGAGCTGTTCTCCATTCATCCTGTTTCACCCCTCCTCTGTGTCACCATTGGCGATTTCTCCAATTCTCCCACTCTTCTCTCCGTTGACACTGCCGCTATTCCCACCCCTCAGACCTACTCCGAGGCCGTGTCTGGCTTTCATGCAACTGAGTGGATGGCTGCCATCATTGCCGAGTGTGAGGCATTCACCCGAACTCAATCTTACGTTGACTCTGTCCCCCCCCCTGGCGCCACCATTGTCAAGGGCAAATGGGTCTTTCGTGTCAAGCAGCTGCCTGGGGAGCTCCCTGTCTTCAAAGCTCGTTACTGCGCCAAAGGTTTCACCCAACGTGAAGGCATTGACTACTTTGCCACTTACTCTCCCACTGCCCGTCTCCCCACTCTTCGCCTCCTTCTTGATCTAGGCGCCCGTTGGGATTGGGAGATTCACTCCATGGATGTCTCCAATGCCTTTCTCCAGGGCGAGCTTCATGAACGCATTTTTCTTGAGCGCCCCGCTGGCTTCCCTCGCCCGTTCCCTCCAGGCACTGTCTGGGAGCTGAAGCGCCCAGTCTATGGTCTTAAACAAGCCCCCCGCGAGTGGCACGCTAAGCTCGCCTCCACTCTTCACTCTCTTGGCTTCTCTACCTCTTCTTCCGACCCCAGTCTCTTCATTCGCACCTCCCCCCACAGGCTTTACATTCTTGCATACGTCGATGACTTGGTGCTCCTCGCTGAAGATTCTGCCGACCTTGCCGCTGTCAAGCAGGCCCTCCAGGCGCGTCTCCTGTGCAAGGATCTTGGCGAGCTTCGTCATTACCTCGGCATGGAGATCCGTCGTAATCGTGCTGCCCGCACCATCTCTCTCTCTCAATCCTTCTACATCCACTCCATTCTTGAGCGTTTTGAAATGTCGCAAGCGAAGCCTGTTTCCACTCCTCTTCCCGCTAACCATCAGCTTACCGCCCCTGCTGTTCCCGCTCCCTCCTCAGAACTGCGACCTTATCCTGAGCTCGTTGGGTCCCTCATGTATGCTATGATGTGCACTCGCCCCGATCTTGCTTACCCCCTCAGTGTTCTCTCTCGTTTTGTTGGCCTTGGTTGCCACATTGACGTGCACTGGGCGGCTGCCAAGCGTGTTCTCCGCTATCTCCGCGCTACCTCTGATCTTGCACTCACTCTTGGTGGCTCTTCCCCCCCCGTTCTTTCCGGTTACAGTGATTCCTCCTATGCTGATTCTCGCCCTGATCGCCGCTCCTCCCAGGGTTATGGTTTCACTCTTGGCAGTGGCCTCATCAGCTGGCGCTCTACTCGTTCATCCTCTGTCTGTCTTTCCACCTGCGAGGCTGAATTGTATGCAGGCACATTGGCGGCTCAGGAGGCTCGCTGGCTCTCGTTTCTCCTTGCTGAACTTGGTCACTCTCAGCCCTCTGTGACGCTCTCCTGTGACAGTGCGAGCATGATTCACCTCACTGAAAATCCTGTCTATCACGCTCGCAGCAAACACATCGAGGTCCGCTACTTCTTCGTGCGCGAGCTGGTGCAATCTGGCTTCTTACGGCTTCGCAAGGTGGACGCTACTGCCAACCTTGCTGATATTTTCACCAAGGCCCTCCTACGTGCGCCACACCGTTTCTATGTGCGCGAGCTTGGGCTCACGCGTCTCTCTACTTCTGGGGGTGTGCCAATTCACTAGGTGTTTTGCTCCAGAGCTTCGCCTAGCCTGGGGGTGTGTTGGAGTAGGCTAGTGCTCGCTCTGGCATTTATCATGGTGTTCCTTTGTTATTTCACCATGCTTAGAGCGAGTTACACCTCCGGTTCAGTTTAGGTTCATTTAATAGTTTCTAGCACAAACTGAACACACCCTAAGTTCAATTAGGGTTTCCTACTTTTGTCTCTCGACACTTTTTCCTAATCAATTTTCTTCAACCTATCTTCCTAGCCATGGCTACCACTCTTATATTAACATTTCGATGTTCAATTCTCGACCCTGAACAATCAGAGTTAACTTTTTCTCAACCCAGAGCAATCAGGGTAGCATTTTTCTGAAAAATGTGCATTCATAATTGAGGGGAAAAAATTTCCCCCAAATCAGGGAGGTCTAATTTGAAACGTCAGCCCTGGTTGCAGGGGAAGTAGTGACCTCAGGTCAGAGTGAATGTAAGATGGTTGAGATGATAATAGCATGCATACATCGAGTTTATATAGGAAATACAAAGGAATACGAAAAGACCTAGACTAGGCATGTACTGTAAGGGGTACATTCTCTTATTCCAGCGAAGTTGGAACCATGCGGCACGGGAATCCATTTTTTAAACTGTTCCCGCTCTTTTCATTTCTTATGCTTCTGCCTGCATCGATCTTGGTCTGACGGTTGCTGGTTTCGCTTCGACTCTTCTGACTTCTCGACTTCGTACTCCGTAGAGTCGGCTCGTGCCGCGTACAGGAATGTCTTCTCATTGAATTTCATATCGTGGCACTCCCCTTCATTCCTGGGCGCGTAGAGGGCTGACTCGCTTGACTACTCCCGTGAGGTCGGAGCAGTGCTTGTGCTGCTGACGTGGCAGTCGCTTGGAGAGAAAGCGAGCTGCCATCTCAGTGGTGGGGCAATACGTGAGGTCAACCTTGCCTTGGTCAATTTCGTCCTTGATGAAGCGCGATGTGCTTGGTGCGGTTGACGAAACCAGGTTTGTTCGCGATACGAATCGCGCTCTGGTTGTCGCAGTGAAGGCAAAAGGTGGGCAAAGTTGGGATTTTTGCCTTCTGAAGCAACTCTTGAAGGTAAAGTCCATCGCGAACTGCGGTTGTCACGGCGATGTACTCTCCTTCAGCCGATGACAGGGCAACCAGTTCCTTCTTCTGCGAATTCCAGGAAATTGGACCTGTTGGCTCCAAGCGGAAGACAAAGCCGATTCGTGACCGTCGATTTGCGGGATCAGCGGCATGGTTTGCGTCCACGTAGCTGGTCAGAATGAAGGAGGTCGTCGTCAGCGTGGAGTAGGAGAGCCCGATGTCAGGTGTGGAGATAAAGTACTGTAGGGCGCACTCCAGGTCCTGCTGGTTCTCAGCTACTCACTTGCGAGAGTACTATGCCAGTTGGCTGGCGATTTGCGAAAGGTCGGGTCGGCAGGTGACAGAGGCGGACGACAGGCACCCAAGTTGCTGTTGGTACAGTCGAAGTCCTGCGGGCGATAGAGGTTTGTTGTCCAGTTTGTAGTTGGCGCTAGGGGTGCGGTAAGGAGTTGAGAGTGGTGCGGGCGAGATTTTGAAGCGTTCTCCCAGCTGCTCTGCGTACTTGGAGGCTGACAGATGAATTGCTTCTGGCGCGTAAATGATGTTCAGCCCCAGAAACAGCGTAACGTTGTGGTTGATAGTGATGTCAACCCGCTGCGCCAGGTTTTCCTCGAACTGATTGAGGAGCTTGTTGCAGGTGTCGGTGTACAGCAGGCCGTCGATGTAAACTGTCAGGAGGATGTATCACCGTTGAAGTGGAGGCGGTACATTCCCGGGTCGTGCGGCAGCTGCCTGAAGCCGATTTCCAGAAGTATCTTGTGCAGGTGCTGCTGCCAGAGACGCGGCGCCTGCTTTATCCCGTAAAGGGATTTCTTCAACTAGCAGACCCTGGGGTCTCCTTCCCCGTAGGTGTGTGGCTGCTCCGGGAAGATGGTTGCATCGACCAACTCGTATAAAAACGCATTCTTGACGTCGATCTGCCGCAGTGGAAGATGCTTAGCGGCAACGATAGCGAGCAGGATCCTCACAGAGATATGGCGGCTGACGAAATCGATGCCGTGGGGCTGGTCGTAGCCGCGTACAACCCAGTTTTCAGACGGAAGACCCATTTTCCGCTGAGCACCCTCCTCCCCTTCACTGCTGCACGATCGACTAGGACCCATGTGTCTCGTGACTCCAGCGCTTTCAGCTCCGCATCCATAGTCGTGCGCCACTCTTTAGCGTGGGGACCTGTGAGTGCTTGTCGTGGGTTCTTGGGCTCAATGATCCAGAGGGCGGTAGTGACTGCGGTGTGGAAAGCCGAGGAGCTGGAGACCTGTGACGTTGGCGGTGATGATGTTGAGCGAGGTTCTGGTACCCTCAATGAAGCAGGCGAATGGATCTGGGGGCGAGATTGGCCCAAGCGCGTCGCGAGGTGGAGTTGCTGGTACATTCTCCTCCTAGATCTCTGGCCAAGGGGATTCCCACGTGTGAGGTGAACGGGGTGGTGATGGCAGATTGCGTGGTCGGCTGAGAGGAACCGCGATCCTTGGTGGGGAACTTTCGGCCGCCGCTTCCCAATCTGCTTCCTCCAGTTCTTCACAGGTGAGTTCGCCCTCAGTTACGTCCCTGCCTCTTGTTGTGGTGCCCCAGCCGCTCACGGTGCCGGATGCACCTCTTGCTGACCCACATGTTGCTCAAGTGCCGCCTGTTCCCCATCCTCCGCTTCGTGCAGATTCTTCGTCCCAACCCGCAGCAAGACATTCCTGGTACAGGCGTTCCTTCTCTTCTGCCTCTGCTTTCTCTTCCTCCTCCTTGACGCTAAGCTCCCCAGGTTTGTCAGGGTCTTTCAATTCTTTATCGATGTGGCGGTGGACGTCGCGAGGATAGGGACGGGGTCGGTTTTCTTTGTCGAATGTTCTGATAATTGCCTCCTCCAGAATCCAGCGGAGCGTTTCTACTGCAGGTGTAGGGCGCTCTTGTTCTGTCATGTCAAGCTCTTCAATTCCGGTCCCGAAGATGCGGTGAAAGTGACAGCCAATTCCATTTCTATCATTCCTTCTGGCTCTGTCTCGGCGCTTTCTGCTTCTTGGATTGCCGCAAAATCTCTCCAACTTTTTCTGTGCGGCTCGCCGTGGATGTGAAACAGGTGGTGCATAGTCAGTCGGATCCGGGTTGGTGCTGGCTTATCTCACGAGGGTGAGGACTGCGGCGGATCCAGGGCCGTCCATCCGGATGCCGCCAGGATTCTTCGTTCGTGCGTGCGAATTCCAGGGGAACGAGGTCCACGAGTTCGTCCGACGATGCTCTGCAGTCAGGTATGTCAAATTCGAGCACGTAGACTCCATCGATTAATCGCGCTCTTCCGAGATATTTGTGTGTTTCGGCGGGTGTGTTCGGAGGAGCGAAGGTGAGGATGAGGTCGTGCGTGTATGGATCTGTGGAGAGCATGACTCCACAGTCAGAGATTTGTGCCGCGGATAGCAGGTTAAAGCGCAAATCCGACACGCAGAGCACGTCATGAAGGTGATGTGTGTGTTGCTATCTCGTGCTTGCAGCACGACGATGCCTTGTGTGTTTGCGCGCAATTGTTCGTTGTTGGCGACGGTGACGACGGTGGGGGGAGCACGGCTGATGTTCGGGATGTAGCATACAGATCCCACCATGTGCTGGCCGCAACAGCTGGTTGGGAAGAGGTTCCCAAGTCGCCATTCCGCAATGCTTGGAGATCTTTCTCCATGGTTGATAGTCGCGAAAATAACTTCTCAAGTGTAGCAGTGCTGATCGTAGTTGTCGCCTCATTTGTCGCAGCCGGGTTGGTTTGTCCTTCGGCCGTCAGATTCGTTTGGCCTCCGGATCCTCCGGCCATCTTGGTCTTGGAGCGTGTGCCGCTCGCCAGATCTTGGTTCGGCGAATTTCACGGAAGTAAAGTTGCGAAGAATCCCTGAGTAGCTCTCATACCATGTTACAATCGTAAACAGGACTTGGCCAGGGATCGGCTCAGGGTTGATCGCAGATAGTGTTGCAGCGGAAATAGTAACCTCATCTCAGAGTGAATGTAAAATGACTGAGATGATAATAGCATGCATACATCCAGTTTATATAAGAGATACAAAAGAATACGAAAATACCTAGACTAGCTATGTACTCTAAGGGGTACATTCCCTTATTACAGCGAAGTTCAAACCATGCGGCGCGGGAACCCGTTTTTAAAACTGCTCCCGCTCTTTTCATTTCAAATGTTTCTGCCTGCATCGGTCTTGATCTGACGGTTGCTGGTGTCGCTTCGACTCTTCTGACTTCTCGACTTCGTATTCGGTAGAGTCAACTCCTGCAGCATACGGGTTTGCCTTCTCATTGAATTTCATATCGTAACAATCTTTATTGTGAAGCCGGTGCACACTGCTGCATGGCGAATTCCTTCTTTATTTGATGATGTACCATAGATAGATACGGTAGATTGTTCACGACAATATCCATCACACTCATCAGATAAGGCATGTGATTGGTGCTCATGCTCATCAAATACGGTGACTTGCTGTTTCTGATAAGAGCGTGGCCAACTGATAACATCATTTCCTTTGAAGCTAGTACCCAGGGTCGACAAATGTGTCCTCAAAAGAAGTGACAATGAAGCATAATATTCCCGATGCAAAGCTTAACAGTGTTAGTTACAAGAATGGAAAAGTGACTCCAGTCAGTCCACCCAACACTTGGGATATGCGGAAAAAAAAAAAAAAAAAAAACAATGTGTGAAGTGGTGTCCTCATGATGAACGTAACTCGTATTTAGCTTAAGCATTCCTACTATTACAGCCATTTATGGTCTGTGCACGAGAAATAAGTGTCAGTAGGGGAGTCAACATTCTAGGTGTAAAACATGCACTAATGTAGCCAATATAACCCTCTAACAGTCAATGAGCTTCTCTAGCAATGAGGAAGTAAAGCATTCCATCTAGCTTGACAAGATTGCATGTAACATTTACAAGGACCTCCATCTGAATAGTATGACATCAGAGTACACAGGTGAAACATCAGAGTGGAATGATCGAATGGTCGACGACTGACTTCCATACATACACTTGGCAACATGGACGTTCTTCGGAAACAAAACTACGCTTTCGCTCTCGTTTGTTCCTCGACCTGCCTGTTTCGTATGAATGAGACTGCTAAGACTGATGGCTTCTAGCACAAAATCATACTGCGTGTGCGTGAAAAACAATTGAAGACTCACAGAAGCAAGATTCGTAGGTTGGAAGGGAGCATGAGAGAAACCAAACCGAATATCCCAGAATCCCAGCCCTGCCTGTCATGCAGCAACCAAACACGTAATGTTATGAGATCATTCTGCTTGAGGGAGATTTGATTGGCAAGGGCCTTCGTTTAGGCAACACGTTAGGCTCTCAGATTCGTTGTTGGGCCGTCTGATTCGTTAGACTTAGTACACATCTTTTGTCTGATCAATCAGACTTGGTACAAAAAAAAGCTGAAATTTCAAAGTTCAATCGTATAAAAGTCTGATAAAGAGAGTTCACCTCAGTAACGAAGCTGATTGATCAGCCTAAAACGGGTAGATAACCTCGCCATAGCGCTGCTGTCACTGTTTCAACATGACTGACACGACAAATTTGTATTTCCAACGCGAATCGCGGCTGTCAGGTCAGACTAGGTACCCGTTAAAACGCTCGTGGGATTGGAGTACACTCCCGGAAAACTCTGAAATTTCAGAGTTAGCCTAAAAAAAATCAGAAATTTTCAGAGTTGAGGCCCTGAAAACTCTGAAATTTTCAGAGTACACTAAAAAAAAAAACTGAAATATCAGAGTTTTTCATGCAAATCAGAGAAAAAAATCTGACTTCTGAGGGCCCAGAACACGTACAGTAGTTCACATCAATTTCTTACAACAAATCTCAAGTTTTGAAAATCTTCAGCCAGGGCCCAAAATATCAGGGTAAAATATCCTTTTTGCCCTTTCCGTAGGCCGCTTTTTTCTGAGTTACCCTGATCTAGACAGGCTATGCCTTCTGTTACCCTTTCATCAAATTAATGATTTTTTTTTACCCTTACAAATTCAGTGTAGGCGTTTTGTTTCCCTATGTACAAAGGGTGGGCTCTGAGTTACCCTGAAACCGGATCTCCCTTAGCGAGGATTCGCCTGAATTCACTGCACCCCACACGTCACACCCTGCTGCATTGCGCTGTGCACCCAACGTACGGTGGGCATAATTTTCCCCCGCTGCGCTGAGCCCCACCATTGGACCGATTGGCAACATATATGCCACCAAGGCAGATATGTTTGCCAGCGTTACTTGGCACCGCGCCAAAGATGCTGTTGGTCGGCAGTCGCACAAGGAATTGCCAACACCACAGCATCTTCACGTGCTGCACGAAGCTGAACCATGCATGCACGTGCGCTTCGTGGGTGGTTGTGAGAGGAAAGGACCCTCTCTTTCTCGCATCGTTCTACCCTAGGTGTCTCATTGTTCCACTTCCACGCCTGCCTCTCCCGCTTACCAATCATGCCTGCCAAGCAAGAACCAGTTGATCCACCAGAACCTTGCCGAAATGGCCTCTCTGTGCTCGGCGTAATGCCGCCGCTGTCACAGAACCATAGCACTCCCGTCGAGCAAGTGCCTTGTGCTCCCTCTCCCCTGCAACACGTTGGTACCGTCTTAACTCACCCGCTGCATTCGAGCCACACCCATCTATTGTCCTTGTTCCAGGAGGTGGTGAGGGATCATCCAAAGGTGTCACCGAGACGACGTCAATTGCACAGAGTGCGTTCAGGAAACGTCAGCGCGTGGGTGCAAAATACGTCCAGCAGCGTCTATGGGGCGCGCCGCCACCACGCACGTCTGCACCACCTCCCAAAACGGCGGACCCTGAGGAGGAAGGAGACGAGAAGACGGAGGGTGAGGCGTCGTTGGATGTCATAAAACAACGATTCGACTCCGAATGGGCCGGGAAATTCCCCTGGTTGCGTCTCGTCCACAAGAAGAATGGTATGCCGGGCCTGAAGTGCGACATCTACATCAAGTTTGGCGACCCTGCTGCGCATTCCAGCTACGGCGTGAGAAGCGAGGACGCGCGAGATCTGCAGATCGGTAGCATCTGGACACACGTTTCGACCCGAGCTCACAAGGCGGCCCTGAAAGAGCAAGAACGCGCAGAGGCGGACAAGCAGAGGCAGGCCACCTTAACGCGGTGGCAGGCGACTGACGTTGACACGCGACATATTATCCGCATACTCCACATCGCTTTGTTTGTTTGTAAGGCTGGCACTCCTATTCCCATGTTTGTTCCGCTGTGTTGGTTTCTAGCAAAGGAGGGTCTTCCGGATCTCTCGCGAGAAGGAGGATATGGCGCCTACTACATAGAGTGAGTGTGCTTTTCTGTATGTGCATGTTGTATTTGCGTGCCACTCAATTTAATACTATTATTACTTGTTGCTGTTTCCTGGTGCAGTTACGGTTTCAAAGAACTCTTGCGTGCCATCTCCACATACCTGCAAGAGTCACAGCGGTCGCACCTTCGTGATTCCCCCTGGATCGGGCTCGCGATCGACGAATACACGGGAAGCATTTGATCGTCTATGGCACGTTTTTCTAACGGAGGGCGGTGGTTACCGACTTGATCACGCTGCTTACCGACTTGATCACGCTGCTTACACTTGATCGTTGTGACGCTGCATCTATTATGTCTGTTCTCGTGCAGTATCTGACGGTCATTGGACTTGACTTGCAGAAAATAAGTGCAATCTCAACGGACGGGGCTAGTGTCATGGCAGGGAAGAACTCTGGCGTCGCCGCACGCCTGAGATCGCGGATTCCACACTTTGTTTCAACGCACTGCATCGCCCATCGGTAAGTTTTTTATATGCATAGTTAATAAACACCGCTTGTTATCCACCTTTCTTCTGTACTGGCTATCGTCGTTGTTAACCTGTCGGCAGGGAAGCGCTTGCCGCCCGTGATGCAGCAAGTGCGGTCCCGGAGTTGAGCATGGTGGACGATATGGTCCACCAGACATTCTCGGGCGAAGTGGTGTGAAGTACCAGAAGTTCCAGAATCTGCAGCAGGTGTTTTGCAAGACAAACCTTGAAGCGCAAGGAATTTTCGACGCTCGCTGGCTGTCACGTGGGGAGGCACTGGAGCGCCTATTGGATGTGTTACCTGCTGCTATCGTCTTGCTGAAAGAGTACCGCCAGGATTTGTACGAGGTGGTGACCTCGTTCAAATTCCACTGGCTTCTTCGAATTCTGGTGGATGTACTGTCGGAGCTCAACACGCTCAACATGCGGTTCCAGCAGAGAAGGGTATGGTGTGATGATTCTCTATGTGCGTGTTTGATTTGTAGAAGTTCTCCCGTCCTGACACATTGTGTTGTGTGCTTGCAGATTGACATCACGCTGGTGGCTTGTCTCGTCGAGCAGACGCGGATGCGACTGAAGACTCGCTACTTCAGCAATCAACAAGGCCATTTGTTTGGGAGCGGTGAGAAGATGCGCCTTCCGGAGTTCCTCAAGAAGCACCAATCGAAGGAGAAGCGGGAGATGAACGCCGAAGAGGTTGATCCGGACGGAAACCCTGTCTCCTTCGTCTTCGACCTGCACGAGCGTGACCTTGATGGGCAGGAAAGTGAAGGCGATGTGACTGCCTGCTACGAACTCTTCCTGAAGTTCGTGCGGGCAGTAGACAGGGAGCTGGAGTGGCAGTATCGTGACCTCGTGAACTTGGAGGGCTCAAAGCTGTTTGATAGACCTTTATACCTTCCTGACGATGACAAGTGCCTAGCTGCCTTCAAGCGATGACTGCAGCAACTCCACAAGCTCTACCACGATGCCCTCCCTGGCTCGACTTCCGTACCTTGTGTTAAATGTCTCCTCTGTTTCCATTCTATGCAGATTGTTGGAGTGGGGTCTATTGTTCTTGTTCTGCCTTTTTGGTTCGGCTGTAATTGTTGGTTAAATACTGCCCTCTCCTCCCTGCGTCTTCGAGTTTCGTATTGTATTCTTCTCCCTTTCAATAGGGTTCAACTACAGCAAAGCGCGGGCAGAGCTGTAGATGTTCACGTCGACCCTGTTTTTGCAGCATCACAACGAAGACTTTCACCAAGCTCTTGCCAACATGCTGCGCAAGGATTCATGGCAGCAATCCTTCCCCAACATCATCTGCTCTGGCAAGCAGTAGCAATCCTGCCTCTCAGCACAGTAGAGTGTGAGAGAGGCTTCAGCAAGCAGAATCTGATCAAAACCTGGGACCGCGGCAGCATCTCTGACAACAGCCTCGACTATCTTATGCGCTGCTCCTTGCTCCAGTATGAAATTGACTGGTTTGAGGTGGTGGCGATTTTCAGGGGGGAGAAGCTCAGGCGCCCCACCAAGGACTTCACTGGGACCGGGGAGAGCGACTCGCAGTTTGTGGGCGGCAGTGGTGGTTTGCAGAGTAGCTTGCCTTCTACTGAGTGAAGTGAACATTGTATGTGAGAAGAACAGTTATAATAACAATTGAGTAGTCAGCTGTAGTTGTACTTGACAGTCAGTGTAACGTAGATTTTAGGGTATATTCGTATCCCATGTCAGACCTAAAGTCATCAGCCCTTAGTCTCCAATTTGTCTCTTCCGAACTTCCAATCTCCCCACAAACGAACCACTTCGGGTTTTCCGAACCTCCACTTCGTGTCTAGCTTTGTGTCTGACACGGGATACGAATGTACCCTTACCCTACTAATCAGTCTAAGGAAAAAGTTACGCTGACGCCATCAGGCTGCAAAAAAAAAAAAAAGCTCTGTATTTGTCAGCCTAGCGGAAAAAATACCCTAGGGAGTCAGGGTGAGACGGGGTTCAACTCTGGTTAGACAGGGTGGGCCTAACCAATTTTGGGCCCTGTCTCCAGCCTCGTGCTCAAACTAAAATCACTGTACGTACTGGCACCGACGACAGCACTGACGCTTTTCGCAATCCGAAATTCTACGCGTTCTCCGGTTGACGAGTTGCGTTGGGGGGGTCTGGTAACTCTCGCCATACATTGCTCCGTGACCCCCCACTTAGGTTTGCGAACCAGTTGCGGCTCTTTTCCCAACCAACAGTGCTGGAAATCTTCGCCATTACTCTAGCCATGGCGTCACCCATCCGCACTATTTGCGCAACATCGTCGTCTCTGATTACTCTTCTTCGGAATGAGCCCGTCGGATCGCTCTTCGGAGTATTCGGAGCAATCGTCGTTCACGTGATCGTCGTCTCGAGACTATTCACCCAGAAGTCGCAATGATGTCATGATCGCGTCGCGTGACTTGGAGTGGCTATGGTTCTCATGATCACGTCCCATGGCTCTTCACCCGAACGCCTTCTGTTACACGGATACCTTAGGTCCACTGCTAATAGCCCTGTTAATTGTGAGTATAGTGTTACAGGGTTACCCGTATGTTTGATTTAACATGAAGATCTGGTAGACAAGCTAGCGCGCCGCCGCGTCGCGCAAAGCCAATGTACGCGAAGGGATATTTCTGCGATCAGGGCGATTCATGGCATTCGTGCGATTCATGACATGATATGATACGTGATATGTGTGCTATGCTAATCATACAACTGATAGCGAATCAGACGATTGACCATCCGACTGATCATACGACTAATCATGTGACAGATCCTTGGCTCAATTACATTTCTGACAACTCTCATTTGACGAGTCATATTTCCTCCTCCATTTCCCACCGTTCAACACTCACCATCATCCTAAACCCATCCTATCTTCGGCCTCTTCCACTCCCTCCACGCCAGCTCCCCCGTCTTTCCTCCCCTCGCCCATTAGGATCCTGCCGCCACGTCTCGGCTCTGGACAGGGCCATCTTCTGCTGGTGGGCCGTGACAGCGTCGATCCACGTGGTGCTGGAAAGCACATTCGTCGCATTCCCGGACCTCATGAGCAGCGGCCGGCATTCCCAAGCTGCACGAGCAGCACCAGCAACACGTTCGTTGCTAGACACGTGTAAGTCCCGCTGGGTTCATAGAAGGCTCTTGGAATGGCAGTGATACTGGGTTGGGATGGAATGACGCACGAGGCATACCGGGGTAGTTAGTCCGTAGTATGGCGTTGGTTTGGATTTGTGCGTTCTCCCTCCTCCCTGCCTTACTTTGCCATCTGCCGCTCTTGCATCACCTCACCCTGTCCCCTGATCTGCTCTCGCAATCCATCGCATGGAGGAAGTATTGCAGGCAACGCCATTGCGCTCGCGATTATTTAGTCAAGAATCGCCGCCCGTGGTATGCAATTCGTTCCTTCTTGATGCGTGTTCGTGTGGGGTTAACGAGTGCCCCAGGGGTGGCAGAGCTGCTTGCATTGGCGCATTCGGCATTGAGTTCATGCATTTCGTTTGCTGCTAAAGGGGGCATTCATGGCATGCAAGGAAGGACCTCATGAGCAGCACCCTGCAACACTTCTCTGCCAGATTCGTTCAAGCTGCGTGCTCAAAAGTCAAGGTGAACATGTGTGCTCACCCTTTGCCCCCCACCTTACCTTGTTGCTAACCTCATTTACCTCGTTCATTTTCCTTCTCACCGTTCCTTTTCACCCCAGCAGAGAAGGAGTAAAGCAATGCTGACTTGCGCTATGCCATGTGAGATGGATGTTTTCTCTCCGCTGAAACAGTCATCGCTTGCTTTCATCCAAGGGCCTGCTTGCTTCCATGTTATATGAGTAACTTTTTTAGACATCTCAAAAACTTTCATCCAAGGGCCTGCGAGCAGGCCCCAGGAAGTCAGGGTATTTTACCCTGATTAGCCTGTTTTCAGAGTGAATTTTCACTGACACCCTGCTGAAATTGACTTCGACGCTTGTACCGCCCTGACACGCCTTGACATGAGTAAAACCGTACTCTTGAATTCCAGGTGAGAGCATCCTGTCAGCCCTGCCTTTTCCGAGTCTAAGTCATTTTTACCCTGCTAAGGAGTCCTTGAGAGTCGAACTCTCGTGCTCTCCAATTTCAGCTAATTCAGAGAATTTGGCTAAGACACTGAAACTCTGGAAATGCTGCCAAGTCTTTGAAACACACTGGAAATTTAGCTAAGTCACTAGAACACACTCGACATTCAGCGAAGTCACTGAAACAATGGAAATTGGCCAAGTCACTGAAGCACTCAGAGAATTCGCCCAAGTGACTGGAGCACACTGGACATTCAGCGAAGTCTGAAACATACTGGAAATTCGGCGAAGTCACTCAAGCTTTCCGAAACTCGGCGAAGTCACAGAAACACACCGGAATTTTGTCTTTGTCGCTGGGACAAGCTGGAAACTTAGTTAAGTCCCTTTAACACGCTAAGCTCGCTCAGTGACGGAACAGGCTGTAATTTGACGAAGTCCTGCTCAGAGCGGGTCTGCAGAGCTCAGCAGTGTTAGCGAGATTTCCACCCTGCCGGTTCCAACAAGACAATACAAAACACCCTGCCATTTCCTGAGTATGCCGCGATTGGCACACTGCAGTGGCAGGGTGAAGGTCGGCCACGACTCGCTTCTGGCAGGGTGCCCAAAAACACATCGAGAGGCCTGCCTGCGAGCTTCCATGTTATGTGAGTAACTTTTTGAGACATCTCAAAAGCTTTCATCCAGGGGCCTACTTGCTTTCTCATACTGTGAGTGAGCCCTATTCTGCCGCCCTTCCCATTTCCCCTTTTCCCCCTTCCCCTTTCCCCCTTCCCCTTTCCCCTTTCCCCCTGTTCCCCTTTCACATTTTCCCCGTACCCCTTCCCCCTTCAATGTTCCCCCTTCCCCCTTTCCGACCCACCAGCTTTCTCACAGAAACGCCATGACTCTTAGACATCCCTATTCTTCCATACTTGCGCATGTCTTCTCTTCGGCCAGTTTTGGTGACTTTTGAGTCAACTTCAAAGTCATTTGTGATTTGCAAGTTTCGCTCTCTCCCTCGCCTAGCTCTCTCCCTCCCTGGCTGATCATCCGCTTTGCAATAAGCTCCCTCCCTTCCCCTTTTCCTTACTCCTCCCCTTCTCCTTGTTGAGAGTAAATGAAAGGAATGGATGACTAAGGAAAACATGAGATACAAATACCAAACCCTAAAGGGGTTGTACCCCTTAGTGGCTACCCTATTGTAGTGTACAACACCTAAACATAATACAGTTCAACACACCCCCATAGGCAAAGTGGGGGAGAACCAGTGGTCTCAAGACCAGTCAAGAAAGCAAAGCAAGCTCAGGGTGGATCACAACGTCACCACACACACTGAGCACAAGCAAAGAAGGCCACATGGCTAGTTCACATGCACAGTTATACAAGACAAAGCAAACAGTACAGTGATGACTACCTAGCAAGAGCAGGCATGCAGGTATATATAATGAATCACAGTACAAGCAAGGTCAAGCAGTAAGCAAGTGTGAGAACGTAGGCACGAGACCTAGAGCAGTGCAGTGACGCTGATGATCACTAGGCGGAAGTACCTTGGCGAATATATCAGCTGTGTTCGCCCACGTGACCACGTAAGCAAGGCGAAGCTGGCCGCGCTGCTGTAGCTCTCGAGCAAGAAAGTAACGCAGAGCGATATGCTTTGTCCTGTGCTCCAGTCGGTGCTCTTGACACAAGGCAAGGGCTGCCTTGTTGTCGCCGTACAGAACTGGAGGAGAACGCGGCCGCTCTCCCAAGTCAGTCAGCAGGTAAGTGAGCCAGCGTAACTCCTGTGCAGCCATGGCTGTGGCGTAGATCTAAGCCTCACAACTGGAGCTGAGAACACAAGATAACGGGTAGACCGCCAAGAGACAGAACCAGAACCAAGGCTGAAGGTGTAACCCTGCGACGACCGCTGCGTAGCCAGGTCGTCAACCCAAGAGGCGTCTGAGTGTTTGGTGAGGACAACGTCACCCTGTCCTCCAAGCACCAGCCCCATGCCTGATGTACTGCACAAGTAGCGCAGTACCCTCTTAGCAGCCTCCCAGTGCTCTCGCCTGTGTCTCCCAGGCGCAACGTAGCGAGCCAGGATGCTAAGAGGGTACGCAAGGTCAGGTCGTGTGCAAGTCATCGGGTACATGAGGCAGCCCACAAGCTCTGGGTACGGACCAGTCGGCTCTACGGACTCGTCCGAAGGTGGAGCTGAGAGCGAGTGACCGGTAGACAGAGGAGTGGACTATGGTGAGGAGAACTGGAAGCCGAAGCGCTGAAGGACCTGCTCCACCATGTGTGACTGAGTCAAGGTGATGGTGCGGCGTGCTCTGTCCCGGGTGATCTGCAAGCCAAGGTAGCTGCGCAGCTCACCCAGGTCAGTGCACGTGTGTCTCTTCTGCAGCTCCGACTTCACAAGAGCGAGTGCCTCAGTGTCAGCAGTAGCAAAGACCAGGTCGTCGACGTACACGAGGATGTAGAACGGCGGCAGCGACGTGTCGGTGCGGAGGAACAGCGACGGGTCTGCAGTCGAAGGAGCAAACCCAAGAGCCGCAAGTGTCGTCCTCAATGTGTCGTGCCACTCACGAGGTGCCTGGCGGAGACCGTAGACTGGGCGCCGGAGGCTCCACTGGGTACCAGGAGGGAACGACCCAGTGAAGCCAGGAGGGCGGCGCAGCCAGATCTCCTCATGCAGGCTGCCCTGCAAGAACGCTGTGCTGAAGTCAAGAGAGTGAAGCTCGTAGTCACGCTGAGCGGCAATGTGCAGCAGCACCCGAAGAGTGGTCATCTTTGGGGTAGGGGAGAAGGTCTGGAAGAAGTCAACTCCCTGTCGTTGACTTAAGTCTCGTGCAACGTAACGAGCCTTGAAGACAGGCGGAGAACCCGGCGGCCGCTTCACCCTGAAAATCCACATGCCATCGACGATGTTCGCCCCAGAAGGGGGAACCTCGTCGACGTAGGTGCCTGTGGACTTCCAGGATGCCATCTCTGCGTCCATGGCTGTCTGCCACTGAGAGGAGTAGGGACCCGAGATCGCCTCTGTGTAAGAGCGCGGGGTCGGGATGTCCAGTGCATCCGGGTCTCCCTTAGGGGCAAGCAGCTAGGCCACGAGATGAGGTACAGCAGCCGCAAGACAGTCGAGCTCCTCCTGCCTGTCCTCAAGGACGTCCGTGCCAAGAGCACACTCACCCTCGACGGACGGAGGACAGACAGACGCAGACTCAGCAACAAGACTGGCAGCGTAGTCTAGACGACACACAGCAGCAAAGTCAACGAGCTCAGCAACTAAGGCAGACGCAGCAGCAGACTCAAACAACGGGTCAGTGACAACAGTAGCCAGAAGACGCGTGACGGTGGGACTAGCAGCACGAACAGCGTCAGACTCAGGGTCAGGAAGCTCAGGAAGAGAGGACGCAGGAGGAGACGGCAGTGGGACGCGCTGCGGAGCAGAGGAGGGACGAAGTGCCATGGTGTGAGTGCCCGGCACAGGAGGAGGACGCGGACGCGGGACACGGCGAGCAGTGCGAGCGGCGCAAACAGGCGAGGCAGGACGAGTCGCAAGCTCATGATGCTCTGTAAGCGAGTCTGTCTGCTCAGTGTAAGGAGAAGGAGCAGGCAGTGGAGAGCCAGGCTGTAACGAGAGGCTAGTAGAGGACGGGAGGGTAAGAACCTGACGAAGCACGGAGTCAGGCGGCGGGAGAGACGACGGCGACGGCGGAGTGAAGAACAGACGCCGCTGCGCAGCACCACCAGCAGCAGCACCTCCAGTACTAGCGTCACCAGCTCCAACTCCTCCCGCCCCAGAGTCTCCAGTACCAGGAACGCCAGCGTCAGCGCCTCCATCACCTGGACCTCCGGTCCCTGTGTCTCCACCTCCAGCGCCTCCAGTGGCAGCACCGACGGCTCCAGTAGCCCCAGGACCAGCACCACCAGCCCCGGCAGCTCCAGTACCTCCAGTACGAGCACCTCCGGGACCAACAGCACCAGGGGCTCCTCCAGCACCAGCAGCGTCAGTAGGTCCAGCAATCCCAGCACCTCCAGCCCCAGAAGCGGTACCACCAGCAGTGCCTGCAGCTCCAGCAGCTCCAATGGCCAAGCCCCCAGCACCAGCAGCGCCACGCGAACGGCAGTAGCGTCGAGTGTACCACTCACGCAGCTGCTGCGGGGAGAGAGGCTCTTGACGGCTAGACCCAGGCTCAGCACCCCCAGGCTCAGCACCCCCAGGCTCCACACGCTCAGTCACAGCACCCCCAGGCTCCACGCGCTCAGGCTCAGCACCCCCAGGCTCCACACGCTCAATCACAGCACCCCCAGGCTCAGCACCGCCAGGCTCCTCACGCTCAGGCTCAGCACCCCCAGGCTCCACGCGCTCAGGCTCAGCACCCTCAGGCCCCGCACCCGCAGGCTCAGCACCCCCAGACTCAAGACCTCGAGCAGTACCTCCTCTAGCAGCACCAGAGTCACCAGTGACCTCGACAGGCTCAACCAGGGGAGGGGGGGTCTACCTGAGAGACACCTGAGGGAGCAGGACCCTGAGGGGGGAGGGGGTCTACCGTGGGTGGACCTGGAGCGAGGAAGAGCGGCAGGGGGGGGAGAGAGGCAGTGCGGTAAGGGAAGAGACGGTAAAAGGGAACCGACTCGTCAAACGTGACGTCCTGAGAGGACAGAACACGGCGCGAGGTGGGGTGGTAGAACTGCCAGCCAGGCGCGTCAGTAGGGAAGCCAAGGAAGACGCAGGGAATGGCGCGAGCGGAGAGCTTGTCCGCGGTGGTATCGCGGACAAAGGCACGAGAGCCCCAGACCCGGAAGCGCGACGCATCGCCAACCTTCCCCGTCCAACGCAGTGTGGGCGAGGTCTCCGGCAAGGAGACACGGGGCCAGAGGTTGAGCTGATGTGCAGCGTACCGGACTGCAAACGGCCACAGAAAATGGGGAGCAGCCGCATGGATCATGGAGGTGCGAGCGACCTCCATGACTAGGCCAATGTGGCGCTCAGCAACCCCATTCTGCTGCGGAGAGGCCGGAAGTGTGAACGACTGGAGGATGCCCTCCCCCTGACAAAAGTCCCGCAAGAGGTCGGAGGAGAACTCACCACCTCTGTCAGAGTGCAGACGTAGGACGGGAAGGTCCGTCCGGAAACGCTCACGACCCTGTCCCTGGACGCGGGCTGGGCCCCACACGTCCATGTGGAGAGTCTGCAGGGGAGCGTCTGTCGGGGGAAACTCGGAGGAGTGAGGAGTGGCGCGCTGCCGCCCCTCGACGCAAGGAAGACACGGCGGGGCAGGCGAGCGTGGGAGCGACGGCAGCGACTGGGGAAGACCAGAGACAAGCAGACGGGAGTGCATGCCACGGAGGCGCGGCAGAGAGGGGTGACCGAGGCGGTGGTGCCAGAGGAGAGTCTGGTGCGACAGGCGACGACACAAGCAGGGGGCAGTCTCCGGACTGGACCAGCAACCTGGGGAGACCCGACAGTCAGGGTGTACAGACTCGACCCAGGCCGACGGGTGAACGTGGCCAGGTGGCGGCCCGTGCGGGCACACGTGCAGATCGCCACACGCTGTCCTCCAGGGGTGAAGGTGTCAACCCACTCATCCTGGATGACGGCGTTACTCACCAGGTTCGTAGAGAACGAGGGGAGGTGGAGACCTGTAAGTGAGCCAGACGGGACCGCCGGACACGGGAGGACAGTAGAGGAACGTGCAAGGACAGGTTCCTCGGAGGGGTCAGCAAGGGAGACCGCAACCGGTGCAGGGAGGGGTGTGACTGTGGTGCTGTCTCGAAAGAAGCAGCGGGAGGCACCTGAGTCTAGCGTGAAAGTGTACAAGGCCTCAGTAGGCGCAGTACCTGAGAGAGCAGACTCACTAGCACCTAGAGCAGCAGACTCGCCAGCACCTAGAGTAGTAGACGCACCAGCACCTGGAGCAGTAGACTCGATACCGGGATCTGGCGGAACACACAGGTAACAGTCACCCTCAGCACTAACAATCAATGCATACATGGCAGCAAGGATAGCATCATAGTCAAGATCAAAGATGTCTACGTCCCTCCTAAGCAGCTCCGCCCAGTTGGGCATCTCAGTGCAGTCAGGAAACTGAGCACGCCAGGCGTCACTAAGGCGGAAAAAGGAGTGGTGCTGGGTGTGAAACCTCCCGCATGTCTGACCAGCACGCTCACCCGTACGAATGACATACGGGCAGGTACCACCACCCCCAGGCGACTGACGCTGCGCGTACCACTCACGAAGGTCCTGCGGCGTACGGGGCAGGCGCTGGCGCTGCTGCTGCTGTGCCTGGCTGCCTCCAGAATCGCCGCGCTGGGCCGCACCACTGCGACCACCGCCACCAACTCCGCCGCCACTCCCACCGCCGCCACCCCCGCCGCTGCCACTCCCACTGCCGCCGCCACCACCGTCCCCAGCACCCCCACCCCCACCCCCACCCCCACCCCCACCCCCACCCCCGCCACTCCCGCCTCCTCCTCCGCCACCACCCGAGCCTCCACCACTGCCTCCACCCCCACCACCCTTGCCGCCCTTCCCCTTGCCGCTGCGGCGCCTGCCACTGGAAGCAGACGCAACCCCAACCTCCTCAGCACCAAGGAAGTCGACAGCAGCAGCAGTGGCGACAGAGGGGAGGAGGGGAGAGGGGAAACACCCCTCGAATAAGGGGGTGCGAGGAGTGCCGCGAGAAGCGCCCACAGCGTTAATGCTAACCTCGGCCGCTGTAAGGTGCTTTTCGAGGAGGTCTATAGTGAGCTCTGTTGAAACTAACTGGCAGGAATGGGAATGACTAGCAAGAATGTGAGTACAAATATGCAACCCTAGAATTTGTGTACCCCCTAAAGGCTAACCCACTGTAGCCTAAACAACAACAACAGATATAATGTTTGACACACCCCCATAGGCAAAGTGGGGGAGAACAAGGGGTCACAAGACCAGTCAGAGCAAAGCAAAGCACAAGCAAGCTCAGGGTGGATCTCAAGGGATACCACACAAATTCCGAGCACAAACAAGTGGTCACAAGACCAGTTCACATGCAGTTTGATAGTAGAGCAAGAGGTACAGTGATCACAACCTAGCAAGTGAAAGCATGCAGGTATATATATAGAGATCACAGTACAAACAAAGTCAAGAAGTAAGCAAGTGAGGTCCAGTAGGCACAAGGCCTAGAAGAGTACAAAAGCGCTGATGGTCACAAGGCTGAAGCGCCTTGGTGAACACGTCAGCAGTGTTGGCCTGAGTGGCCACGTAACGCAGACAAAGCTGACCACGCTGCTGCAGCTCACGAGCCAGAAAGTACCGCAGAGCGATGTGCTTCGTTCTGTGCTCCAGTCTGTGCTCCTCACACAAGGCAATGGCAGCCTTGTTGTCGACGTACAGCACTGGAGGAGAACGAGGCCGCTCTTCCAAGTCAGTCAGCAGGTAGGTGAGCCAGCGCAGCTCCTGGGCCGCCATGGCTGTGGCGTAGATCTCAGCCTCACAACTGGAGCTGAGAACTGAAGAAGAACGTGTAGAACGCCAAGAAACTGAACCAGAGCCAAGGCTGAAGGTGTAACCCTAAGACGACCGCTGAGTGGCCTGGTCGTCTGCCCAAGAAGCGTCTGAGTGTCCTGTGAGAACAACTCGGTCTCGCCCTCCAAGCACTAGCCCCATGCCCGACGTACTGCACAAGTAGTGCAACACCCTCTTAGCGGCATCCATGTGCTCCTTCCTGTGACGGCCAGGAGCGACATAGCGTGCGAGGATGCTAAGAGGGTATGCAAGGTCAGGACGAGTGCAGGTCATCAGGTACATGAGGCAGCCCACAAGCTCTGGATACGGGCCACTCGGCTCTACGGACTCATCCAAAGGCAGAGCTGAGAGCGAGTGACCGGTAGGCAGAGGAGTGGACTGAGGCGAGGAGTACGTGAAGCCGAAGCGCTGAAGGACCTGCTGCACCATGTGTGACTGAGTCAAGGTAATGGTGCGCCGTGCTCTGTCCCGGGTGATCCGCAAGCCAAGGTAGCTTGTCAGTTCACCCAGGTCTGTGCACGTGTGTCTCTTCTGCAGCTCGGACTTCACGTGGGCGAGAGCCTGAGTGTCAGCAGTGGCAAAGACCAAGTCGTCGACGTACACGAGGATGTAGAACGGCGGCAACGAAGTGTCTGTGCGCAGAAACAGCGACGGGTCAGCAGTAGAAGGCGCGAACCCAAGTGCCGCAAGCGTCGTCCTCAGTGTGTCGTGCCACTCACGTGGTGCCTGGCGGAGACCGTAGACCGGCCGGCGGAGGCTCCACTGGGTACCAGGAGGAAACGACCCAGTGAAGCCAGGAGGGCGGCGCAGCCAGATCTCCTCGTGCAGACTACCCTGCAAGAAAGCAGTGCTGAAGTCAAGAGAGTGAAGCTCGTAGTCACGCTGAGCGGCTATGTGTAGCAGCACCCGAAGAGTGGTCATCTTCGGGGTGGGGGAGAAGGTCTGGAAGAAGTCGACTCCCTCACGCTGGCTGAAGCCTCGAGCAACGTAACGCGCCTTGAAGACAGGCGGAGAACCCGGCGGCCGCTTCACCCTGAAAATCCACATGTCACTGACGATGTTCGCCCCTGGTGGGGGAACAGCGTCGACGTAGGTGCCTGTGGACTTCCAGGAAGCCATCTCTGCGTCCATGGCTGTCTGCCATTGAGAGGAGTAGGGACCCGCTATCGCCTCTGCGTAAGAGCGCGGGGTCGGGATGTCTGGCGCATCCGGGTCTCCCTCAGGGGCAACTAGCATGGACACGAGATGAGGTAAAGCAGCAGCAAAGCACTGGAACTCCTCCTGCCTGTCCTCTAGGACGTCCGTGCCAAGAGCACACTCACCCCCGACGGACGGAGGACAGACAGACTCAGACTCAGCAACTAGGCTAGCGGCGTAGTCGAGACGACAAGCGGCAGCAAAGTCAACTAACTCAGCGACGAGAGCAGACGCAGCAGAGGACTCAAAGGTAGGGTCAGTGACAACAGTAGCAAGGAGACGCGTGACAGTAGGACGGGCAGCACGAAGGGAGTCAGACTCCGGGTCAGGAAGCTCAGGAAGAGAGGACGCAGGAGGAGACGGCAGAAGGACACGCTGAGGAGCAGTGGAGGGACGTAGAGTCATGTAGTGAGTGCCAGGGACAGGAGGAGGACGCTCACGCGGGACACGACGACCAGTGCGAGCAGCACGGACAGGCGACGCAGAGCGAGACGCAGGCGACACAGGACGAGACTCAGGCTCACGACGCTCCGTAAGACCTCTTGTGGGACCAGTGTAAGGAGAAGGACCGGGGAGCGGCGAGGGAGGCGGTAACTGCGACTGCGACGGGACAGGCGGAGGACACTCTAAGGAGGGAGCAGGACAAGGAGGAGGAGGCTGACCAAGAACCTGCTGGAGAAGCGGAACGAAGTACGGTCGGGGCCGCTCAGTGACTCCAGAACCAGGAGAGACGGCACCAGCACCCGCGGCAGCTCCAGCGCCAGGGTCCGCAGCACCAGCAGCAGCTCCAGCTCCAGGGTCCGCAGCACCAGCAGCAGCTCCAGCTCCAGGGTCCGCAGCACCAGCAGCAGCTCCAGCTCCAGGGTCCGCAGCACCAGCAGCAGCTCCAGCTCCAGGGTCCGCAGCACCAGCAGCAGCTCCAGCTCCAGGGTCCGCAGCACCAGCAGCAGCTCCAGCTCCAGGGTCCGCAGTACCAGCAGCAGCGCCAGCTCCAGGGTCCGTAGTACCAGCAGCACCTCCAGCACCAGGGTCCGCGACACCAGGCGCTCCACTCCGGAGAGTGCAGCGCCGCTCGTACCACTCGCGGATCCGCTCAAGAGAGGGCAGCTCCCGCGGAGGAGGGGAGTCACCAGTACCAGTCGCAGCAGCACTCCTGGTCCCAGAGGCACCTCTCCGGAGGCTGCAGTACTCTGAGTACCACTCACGCAGCCGCTCCGAGGAGAGAGCTACCCCAGGCGTAGGACTCCCAGGCTCAGCACCCCCAGACTCAGCACCCCCAGACTCCGCACCCCCAGACTCCGCACCCCCAGGCTCCGCAACCGCAGGCTCCGCACCCCCAGGCTCAGCAACCCCAGGCTCCGCACCCCCAGCAGGACGAGAGTCAACAGCTACCTCAACAGGGTCAACCGGGTCTACCTGGGACACACCTGAGGGAGCGGCACCCTGAGGGGGGAGGGGGTCTACCACAGCAGCACCTGGTGCGAGGAAGAGAGGCGGGGGGGGGAGTGGGGCAGTGCGGTAGGGGAAGAGGCGGTAGTAGGGGACGGACTCGTCAAAAGTGACGTCCTGAGAGGCAAGGACCCGGCGCGAGGTGGCGTGGTAAAACTGCCAACCAGACGCGTCAGAGACAAAGCCAAGGAAGACACAGGGAACAGCGCGGGTGGAGAGCTTGTCCGCGGACGTGTCGCGGACAAAAGCTCGAGATCCCCAGACCCGGAAACGCGACGCATCGCCAACCTCCCCCGTCCACCGCAGCGTGGGCGAGGTCTCCGGCATGGAGACACGGGGCCAGAGGTTGAGCTGATGCGCAGCATACCGGACCGCAAACGGCCACAAAAAGTGGGGGGCAGCCGCATGGATCAAGGAGGTACGGGCGACCTCCATGACTAGGCCAATGCGGCGCTCCGCAACCCCATTCTGCTGTGGAGAGGCCGGAAGCGTGAACGACTGCTCAATACCGTGCTCAGCACAGTAGGCTGCCAAGAGGTCGGAGGAGAACTCACCACCTCTGTCAGAGTGCAAGCGCAGGACAGGAAAGTCCGAGTGGAAACGCTCGCTGAGCTGGAGACGAGCTCTGCGGATCCAAGGGATCAAAACATCAGGGACCTCACCCTTGGTGCGCAAGGGGAAGACCGTGGTGTAGCGCGAGTAGTCGTCAACAACTATCAGGAAGTACCTCTCCTGACCCTGACCACGGACGCGGGCTGGGCCCCACACGTCCATGTGGAGCGTCTGCAAGGGAGCAGTCGTCGGGGGAAAGGAGGAGGAGTGAGGAGCAGCGCGCTGCCGCCCCTCGACACAGGGAAGACAGGGAGGAGCAGGCGAGGGAGGGAGAGGAGGGAGGACCCTGGGAAGACCAGAGACAAGGTACCTGGAGTGCATGGCCCGAAGGCGCTGCACAGACGGGTGGCCAAGTCGGTGGTGCCAGAGGACAGTCTCGTGCGCCAGAGAGCGACACAAGCAGGGGGCCGACAGCTGACCTGACGCAGACGCAGACGCAGACGCAGCGACCTGAGGGGACTCAGTGGTCAGTGTGTACAGGTCCGACCCCGGCTGCCAAGTGAAGGTAGCCAAGTGGCGGCCCGTACGGGCACACGTGCAGTGCGTCACGCGCTCGTAGGCCGGGGTGAACTGGTGAACACCCGCGTCCTGGAGCGCACACCCAGCCACCAGGTTCGTGCCCGACGGGACCGCAGGACAGGGAAGGACAGTGGAGGAGGTCGCCACGACTGGTCCCCCGGAGGGGTCAGCGAGGGAGACAGCAACTGGCCGAGCAAGTGGCTCAAGGGCAGTGCGGTCACGAAAGAAACAGCGAGAAGCACCTGAGTCCAGTGTGAAGGTGTGCAGTGCTGCAGTCGACTCAGTACCAGTGGGCGCAGACGCACAAGCACCTAGAGCAGCAGCCGTACCAGCACCTGAGGTAGCAGACACGCGCGGACCTGAAGCGGCAGACTCACTGGTCCTAATGCCCGGGTCGGGCGGAACACACAGGTACTCGGCACCCTCTCCACTAGTAGACATCACATACATGGCAGTGATAATAGCATCAAAGTCTAGAGCATAGATATCAATCCCCTTCTTCAGGAGATCAATCCAGCGGGGCAGCTCAGAGGCCTGAGGGAACTGAACACGCCAAGCGTCGTCGAGACGAGAGAAGCAGCGCTGCGCGGTGTGGGCCCTCCCACACGTCTGACCAGCGCGGTCACTAGTGCGGATGACGTACATGCAGCTAAGCCCACCCCCCCCCCCCCCGTGCTGAGAGTACCACTCACGGGCCTCCTGGAGCGACGGAGTGTGCTGCTGGCTCTGGCCACCGCCAGCGCCTCCACGACCACCACCTCCGCTCCCACCTTCTCGACCACCCCAACCCGTGCCGCCTCCACGTCCACCGCCACCCCCACCACCGCCCCCGCCTCTGCCACCTCCCCCGCCGCTACCGCCACCCCCCCCACCGCCACCACTCACCCCTCCAGCCCCACCACCACCCCCACCGCCGCCACCGCCCCCACCACCTCCTCCCCCACTGTGACCTCCGCCTCCCTTGCCCCCTTTGCCCTTGCCGCTGCGGCGTCCGCTCGAAGCAGACGCAGTCCCGACCTTCTCAGCACCAAGGAGGTCGACAGCAGCAGCAGAGGCGACAGAGGGAAGAAGGGGGGAAGGAGAACACCCCTCAAAGAACGGGGTGCGGGGGTCGCCACGAGAGGCACCTACAGCGACTATGCTAGCCTCAGCTGCAAGTAGTTCCTTCTCGAGGAGGGCAATGGTGAGCTCAGTAGGGCAGCGAGCTAGGAAGGAATCCCTGACTGCACGCAGAGAGTCAGGGAGGCGGGTGACTAGGTGGTAGAGAGTGAGCCAGAGCGGGGGAGGGTTCTTGGCAAGGAACTCGGCAGGCATAGCAGCACGAAAGCGGGCCTCACTAGTACGGAGGTGGGTGATGAGGTCAGCGACTGTGTGGAAAGAGGACAGGTCGGGGAACAGGTAGGGAAGCGAGAGACGGCCTAGAGCGGCAGAGGCAGGCGAGGAGTAGCGGGCAACGACAGCTTTGTACAGGTCCTGTGCAGTCTTGTGCTGGCCAAAGTGTCGAAAAGAACGAACAGGAATGATGAACTAACAGTGCAAAACAGTACAAGTACCTAACCCTAGAATTGTGTACCCCGTATAGGCTAACCCACTGTAGCCTACACAAGCATAACATATATAATGTTTGACACACCCCCATAGGCAAAGTGGGGGAGAACTAGGGGTCACAAGACCAGTCAAGGCAGAGCAAGGCAAAACAAGCTCAGGGTGGATCTCAAGGATTCCACACAAATTCTGAGCACAAGCAAGCGGTCACAAGACCAGTTCACATGCAGGTTTATAATAGAGCAAGAGGTACAATGATCACAACCTAGCAAGAGTAAACATGCAGGTATATATATAAAGATCACAGTACAAACAGAGTCAAGAAGTGAGCAAGTGAGGTCCAGTAGGCACAAGACCTAGGAGAGTGCAAAAGCGCTGATGGTCACAAGGCTGAAGCGCCTTGGTGAACACATCAGCAGTGTTGGCCTCAGTGGCCACGTAACGGAGACAAAGCTGACCACGCTGCTGAAGCTCTCGAGCAAGGAAGTACCGCAGAGCGATGTGCTTCGTTCTGTGCTCCAGTCTGTGCTCCTCACACAAGGCAATGGCAGCCTTGTTGTCAACGTACAGCACTGGAGGGGAACGAGGCCGCTCTCCCAAGTCAGTCAGCAGGTAGGTCAACCAGCGTAGCTCCTGGGCCGCCATGGCTGTGGCGTAGATCTCAGCCTCACAACTAGAGCTGAGAACAGAAGAAGAGCGTGTAGAGCGCCAAGAAACTGAGCCAGAGCCAAGGCTGAAGGTGTAACCCTGAGACGACCGCTGAGTAGCCTGGTCGTCCGCCCAAGAAGCGTCTGAGTGTCCAGTGAGTACAACACGGTCTCGCCCTCCAAGCACTAGCCCCATGCCTGACGTACTGCACAAGTAGCGCAACACCCTCTTAGCGGCATCCATGTGCTCCTTCCTGTGACGGCCAGGAGCGACATAGCGTGCAAGGATGCTAAGAGGGTATGCAAGGTCAGGTCGAGTGCAGGTCATCAGGTACATGAGGCAGCCAACAAGCTCTGGATACGGGCCACTCGACTCTACGGACTCATCCGAAGGCAGAGCTGAGAGCGAGTGACCTGTAGGCAGAGGAGTGGCCTGGGGCGAGGAGTACGTGAAGCCGAAGCGCTGAAGGACCTGCTGCACCATGTGTGACTGAGTCAAGGTGATGGTGCGCCGTGCTCTGTCCCGAGTGATCCGCAAGCCAAGGTAGCTTGTCAGTTCACCCAGGTCTGTGCACGTGTGTCGCTTCTGCAGCTCCGACTTCACGTGGGCGAGTGCGTGAGTGTCAGCAGTGGCAAAGACCAAGTCGTCGACGTACACAAGGATGTAGAACGGCGGCAGCGAGGTGTCTGTGCGCAGAAACAGCGACGGGTCAGCAGTAGAAGGAGCGAACCCAAGTGCCGCGAGTGTCGTCCTCAGTGTGTCGTGCCACTCACGTGGCGCCTGGCGGAGACCGTAGACTGGCCGCTGGAGCCTCCACTGGGTACCAGGAGGGAACGACCCAGTGAAGCCAGGAGGGCGGCGCAGCCAGATCTCCTCGTGAAGGCTGCCCTGCAAGAAAGCAGTACTGAAGTCAAGAGAGTGAAGCTCGTAGTCTCGCTGAGCGGCTATGTGCAGCAGCACCCGAAGAGTAGTCATCTTCGGGGTGGGGGAGAAGGTCTGGAAGAAGTCTACTCCCTCGCGCTGACTGAAGCCTCGAGCAACGTAGCGTGCCTTGAAGACAGGCGGAGAACCAGGCGGCCGATTCACCCTGAAAATCCACATGCCACTGACGATGTTCGCCCCAGGTGGGGGAACCTCGTCGACGTAGGTGCCTGTGGACTTCCAGGAAGCCATCTTTGCGTCCATGGCTGTCTGCCACTGAGAGGAGTAGGGACCTGCCACCGCCTCTGCGTAAGAGCGCGGGGTCGGGATGTCTGGTGCATCCGGGTCTCCCTCAGGGGCAACTAGCATGGACACAAGATGGGGCAAAGCAGCAGCAAAACACTGGAACTCCTCCTGCCTGTCCTCAAGGACGTCCGTGCCTAGAGCACACTCACCCCCGACGAACGGAGGACAGACAGACTCAGACTCAGCAACAAGGCTAGCGGCGAAGTCTAGACGGCACGCGGCAGCAAAGTCAACCAACTCAGCGACGAGAGCAGACGCAGCAGAGGACTCAAAGGTAGGGTCAGTGACAACAGTGGCGAGGAGACGCGTGACTGTGGGACTGGCAGCACGACGGGAGTCAGACTCCGGGTCAGGAAGAGTAGGGAGAGAGGACGCAGGAGGAGACGGCAGAGGGACACGCTGAGGAGCAGTGGAGGGACGCAGAGTCATGTAGTGAGTGCCAGGGACAGGAGGAGGACGCTCACGTGTGCCACGACGACTAGTGCGCGCAGGACGAACAGGCGACGCAGGACGAGACGCAGGCTCACGACGCTCGGTAAGACCTCCTGTGGGACCGGTGTAGGGAGAGGGACCAAGGAGAGGCGGGGTAGGCTGTAACTGTGACTGCGACTGGACAGGCTGCAGACACTCTACGGAGGGAGGAGGACAAGGAGGAGGAGCCAGACCAAGAACCTGCTGAAGGAGCGGGACGAAGTACGGTCGCGGCCTCGTAGCGTCTCCAGAGCCAGCAGGGACACCAGCACCGGGGACCTCAGCACCAGCAGTAGCTCCACCGCCCGGGTCCCCAGCACCAGCAGCAGCTCCACCGTCCGGGTCCTCAGCACCAGCAGCAGCTCCACCGTCCGGGTCCTCAGCACCAGCAGCAGCTCCACCGTCCGGGTCCTCAGCACCAGCAGCAGCTCCACCGTCCGGGTCCTCAGCACCAGCAGCAGCTCCAACGTCAGAGTCCTCAGCACCAGCAGCAGCTCCACCGTCCGGGTCCGCGGCACCAGGGGCTCCACTCCGAAGACTGCAGCGCCGCGTGTACCACTCTCGGATCTGCTGAAGGGAGGGGAGCTCCCGGGGAGGTGGGGAAGCACGGGTACCGGCGCCAGGAGCACCCCTCCGGAGGCTGCAGTACCGGAGGTACCTCTCCTGCAGCTGCTGGGAGGAGAGGGCTCCTCCAGGTGTAGCACGCTCAGGCTCAGCACCACCAGACTCAACACCACCAGACTCAGCACTCCCAGGCTCCGCACCCCCAGGCCCAGCACCCCCAGGCGCAGCACCTCCAGGCTCAGCACCCCCAGTCTCAGCACCTCCAGGCTCAGCACCTCCAGGCTCAGCACCCCCAGTCTCAGCACCCCCAGGCTCAGCACCCCCAGTCTCAGCACCCCCAGGCTCAGTACCCCGAGGAGGACGCGACTCGACGGCTACCTCGACAGGCTCAACGGGGTCTACCTGAGACACACCTGAGGGAGCGGCACCCTGAGGGGGGAGGGGCTCTACAACAGCAGCACCTGGCGCGAGGAAGAGAGGCGGAGGGGGGAGCGGGGCAGTGCGGTAGGGGAAGAGACGGTAGAAGGGGACCGACTCGTCGAACGTGACGTCCTGAGAGGGGAAGACACGGCGCGAGACAGGGTGGTAAAACTGCCAGCCAGACGCGTCAGGGACAAAGCCAAGGAAGACACAGGGGACAGCTCGACGAGAGAGCTTGTCCGCGGACGTGTCGCGGACAAAGGCACGAGATCCCCAGACGCGGAACACCGACGCATCGCCAACCTCTCCCGTCCAACGCAGTGTCGGCGAGGTCTCCGGAGCGGAGACACGGGGCCAGAGGTTGAGCTGATGCGCGGCGTACCGGACAGCAAACGGCCACAGAAAATGGGGGGCAGCCGCATGGACCAAGGAGGTACGAGCGACCTCCATGACCAGGCCAATGCGGCGCTCAGCAACCCCATTCTGCTGCGGAGAGGCCGGAAGCGTGAACGTCTGCTCAATGCCCTCCTCCTGACAGAAGGCGCTCAAGAGGTCGGAGGAAAACTCACCGCCCCTATCAGAGTGCAGTCGCAGGACCGGAAGGTCCGAGCGAAAGCGCCGCTCCAGCTGGAGACGAGTAGCGCGGATCCAAGGGATCAAGACATCAGGGACCTCACCCTTGGTGCGCAAGGGGAAGACCGTGGTGTAGCGCGTGTAGTCGTCAACTACCAGCAGAAAGTAGCGCTCCCCGCCCTGTCCACGAACGCGGGCGGGGCCCCACACGTCCAGGTGGAGTGTCTGCAGAGGAGCCTCCGTCGGGGGAAACGCAGAAGAGTGAGGAGCAGCGCGCTGCCGCCCCTCGACACAGGGAATACAGGGAGGAGCCGGCGAGGGTGGGAGGGGAGGGAGAACTCTGGGAAGACCAGAGACAAGGTACCGCTGGTGCATGGTCCGAAGGCGCTGCACGGACGGGTGGCCAAGTCGGTGGTGCCGGAGGACTGTGTCGTGTGCGAGAGACCGATACGAGCAGGGGGCGGACAGCTGACCTGACGCAGACGCAGACGCAGCCACCTGTGGGGACCCAGTGGTCAGTGTGTACAGGTCCGACCCTGGCTCCCGAGTGAAGGTAGCCAGGTGACGACCCGTCCGAGCACACGTGCAGTGTGTCACACGCTCGTAGGCAGGGGTGAATTGGTGAACACCCCCGTCCTGGAGCGCGCTACCTGCGACCAAGTTCGTAGAGAACGAGGGGAGGTAGAGCCCTGACAGTGTGCCGGACGGGACCGCCGGACAGGGAAGGACAGTGGAGGAGGTCGCAATGACCGGACCCCTAGAGGGGTCAGCGAGGGAGACAGCAACTGGCCGAGCAAGTGGCTCAAGGACAGTGCGGTCACGAAAGAAACAGCGTGAAGCACCTGAGTCCAGGGTGAAGGTGTGCAGTGCCTCAGTCGACTCAGTACCAGGGGGGACAGACGCACGAGCACCTAGAGCGACAGCCTCACCATCACCTGAGGGAGCAGACACGCAAGTACCTGCAGCGGCAGTCTCACTAGCACCTGGAGCGGCAGTCTCACTGGTCAGAATGCCCGGGTCGGGCGGAACACACAAGTACTGAGCACCCTCTCCACTAGTAAACATGGCATACATGGCAGTGAGAATAGCATCAAAGTCTAGAGCCCAGATATCAACCCCCTTCCTCTCCAGATCAGCCCAGCGGGGCAGCTCAGCGCCATCAGGGAACTGGGTGCGCCAAGCGTCGGTAAGGCGCGCGAAACAGCGCTGCGTGGGGTGCGGCCTCCCACACTGCTGACCAGTGCGGTCACCAGTGCGGATGACATACGTGCAGCTAAGACGCTGGGCATACCACTCACGGGCCTCCTGGAGCGACGGAGTGTGCTGCTGGCTCAGACCACCGCCAGCGCCTCCACGGCCACCACCACTGCCGCCACTCCCTCGACCACCGCCTCCCCTGCCGCTGCCACGACCACCTCCGCCCCCACCGCCGCCCCCGCCCCTGCCACCGCCCCCGCCGCTGCCGTCACCACCCCCACTGCCGCCACTAGCCTCTCCAGCCCCTCCTCCACCCCCACCGCCTCCACCCCCACCGCCCCCGCCGCCACCTCCACCCTTGCCCCCCTTCGTCCTGCGGCGCCCGCTCGAAGCAGACGCGGTCCCGACCTTCTCAGCACCAAGAAGGTCGACAGCAGAAGCAGAGGCGACAGAGGGAAGGAGGGGGGAAGGGGAACACCCCTCAAAGAAAGGAGTGCGGGGGTCACCACGAGAGGCACCTACAGCGACGACACTCGCCTCGGCTGCAAGTAGCTCCTTCTCGAGGAGGGCAATGGTGAGCTCAGTGGGGCAGCGAGCTAGAAACTGGTCCCTGACTGCGCGCAGAGAGTCAGGGAGGCGGGTGACTAGGTGGTAGAGAACGAGCCAGAGCGGGGGGGGGTTGTTAGCTAGGAACTCGGCAGGCATAGCAGCACGGAAGCGGGCCTCACTAGTCTTGAGGTGGGTGATGAGGTCAGCAACGGTGTGGAAGGAGGCCAGGTCGGGGAACAGGTAGGGGAGGGAGAGGCGGCCTAGTGCGGCAGAAGCAGGCGAGGAGTAACGAGCAACTACAGCTTTGTACAGGTCCTTAGCAGTCTTGTGCTGGCCAAAGTGCTCGCGCTCATCTAGCGGCAGGGAGTTGCGAATGGCAAAGCGAGCGTGAGCGTCACGAGTCTGCCACTGTGAGCGCTGAGTGCTGTCAGCAGTAGTAGGAGGTGCAGTAGCGTGGCCTAGGGCGTGATCGTACAGTGAAATATCTTCCTTGGCAGTGAGCTGTAGGTAGAGGTGCAGGTCATCGAGCCAGGTGTCAAACTTCACTGGGCGGCCCTCAGCATCAAAAGCGAGTACAGGAGGAGTAGCCATAGCAGCAGTAGCAGTGGCAGTAGCAGCAGTAGGAGTAGCAGTAGCAGTAGTGTAGTGCAGGTAGGACAGCGCGGCTCGGCTAGGGCGGCGCGGCTCGGTTCGGGGCGCGCGGCGCGGCTCGGCTAGGGCGGCGCGGCTCGGTTCGGGGCGCGCGGCTCGGCTCGGTCTGGGCGGCTCGGTTCGGGTCGCGCGGCTCGGCTTAGATCGGGCGGCTGTAGCGGTCGCGGGCCGTTGGGGCCTGTAGGGGCGAGCGCGGGCCGTACGGGGCCTCTAGGGGCTAGCGCGGGGCCGTTCGGGGCCTCTAGGGGCGAGCGCGGGGCCGTACGGGGCCGTAAGGGGCGGGCGCGGGGCCGTTCGGGGCCGTAAGGGGCGAGCGCGGGGCCGATCGGGGCCGCTAGGAGCGAGCGCGGGGCCGTTCGGGGCCGTAAGGGGCGGCGCGCGGGTCACTAGGGGGCGGGTCGCGGGTCGCGGGGCCTTAGGGGGCCGTGAAAAACGAGGCGCCCTAGGGCGCAGGTAGGTAGGTAGGTAGGTAGGTAGTGGTGGGCCCTAAAAAAATGGTCCTAGCGAAGGACCTGCTCTGAAACCATGTCGAAAATAACGAACAGGAATGATGAACTAACAGTGCAAAACAGTACAAGTACCTAACCCTAGAATTGTGTACCCCGTATAGGCTAACCCACTGTAGCCTACACAAGCATAACATATATAATGTTTTACAGGGCCAAAGTGCTCGCGCTCTTCTAGCGGCAGGGAGTTGCGAATAGCAAAGCGAGCGTGGGCGTCACGAGTCTGCCACTGTGAGCGGGTAGAGCTGTCGGCAGTAGCAGCAGGCGCAGGGGCATGGCCTAGGGCGTGATCGTACAGTGAGATGTCTTCCTTGGCAGTGAGCTGTAGGAAAAGGTGCAGGTCATCTAGCCAGGTGTCAAATTTCACTGGACGTCCCTCAGTATCGAAAGCTAGCACGGGAGGACTAGCCATAGTAGCAGTAGCAGCAGTAGCAGTAACAGTAGTAGGTAGCGCGACTCAGGGAGGGCGGCTCGGCGCAGGTAGGGCGGCGCGGCTCGGTTAGGGCGGCGCGGCTCGGTTAGGGCGGCGCGGCTCGGTCAGGGCGGCGCGGCTCGGTGCGGGCGGGGCCGTCGCGGTCGCGTGCGGGGCAAGTAGGGGCGGTGGGTGGGGTCGACGGGGCCAGCGGGGCCTCTAAGGGGCGGTACGCGGGGTCGACGGGGCCCCTAAGGGGCGGCGCGGGGGTCACGAATGGGCGGCACGCGGGGTCGACGGGGCCAGTGGGGCCTCTAAGGGGCGGTACGCGGGGTCGACGGGGCCCCTAGCAGGCGGCGCGCGGGGCCGACGGGGCCTCTAAGGGGCGGCGACGGGGTCGACGGGGCCTCTAGGGGCGGCGCGCGGGGCCGACGGGGCCTTTAAGGAGCTGCGACGGGGTCGACGGGGCCTCTAGGGGCGGCGCGCGGGGCCGACGGGGCCTCTAAGGGGGCTAGCGCGGGGCCGACGGGGTCGCTAAGGGGCGGCGCGCGGGTCGCTAAGGTGCGGGTCGCGGGTCGCGGGGCCTTAGGGGGCCGTGAAGTACGAAGCGCTCTAGGGCGCAGGTAGGTAGGTAGGTAGGTAGGTAGGTAGGTAGGTAGGTAGGTGGGCCCTAAAAAACGGTCCTAGCGAAGGACCTGCTCTGAAACCATGTTGAAACTAACTGGCAGGAATGGGAATGACTAGCAAGAATGTGAGTACAAATATGCAACCCTAGAATTTGTGTACCC
Organism: Closterium sp. Yama58-4; assembly: GCA_947470075.1. Taxonomy (NCBI): domain Eukaryota; kingdom Viridiplantae; phylum Streptophyta; class Zygnematophyceae; order Desmidiales; family Closteriaceae; genus Closterium; species Closterium sp. Yama58-4. The sequence continues at coordinate 171,530 of CANIUD010000343.1, read as the reverse complement.
CCTAAAGGCTAACCCACTGTAGCCTAAACAACAACAACAGATATAATGTTTGACAAGCTCAGTGGGGTCCATGGCGAGAAAGGTGTCCCTGACAGCGCGAAGAGAGTCAGGGAGGCGAGTGACTAGGAGGTAGAGGGTGTAGTGGATAGGGGGGGGGGTCTTGGTAAGGAAGTCGGCAGGGGTCGCAGCACGCACACGAGCGTCGCTAGTGCGGAGGTGGGTGATGAGATCAGCGACTGTGGGAAAGGCGGACAGGTCAGGAAAGAGGTAGGGCAGGATAAGACGGCCTAGCGCAGCAGTGGCAGGCGAGCTGTAGCGAGCTACTACTGCATCAAACAGGGCCTTGGCGGTTTTCTGTTGGCTAAAGTGCGCGCGCTCGGCTAACGGTAGGTGGTTTCGCACAGCTAGGCGAGCAGCAGCGTCGCGAATAAGCCACTGGTCACGAGTGTCAGCGTCAGCAGTATCTGCAGGAGCGGCAGCACTTCCAGACGTATGAGCGAACAGGGACACACGATCCTTAGACTCACACTGAAGGTAGAGCCTAAGGTCATCCAACCAGGTTTCAAATTCGATCGGGCGGCCCTCTGCGTCAAATGTGAGAACATTGTAAGTCGCCATCGTTGGTCGCGCAGGGCAGCAAGGCGGCAGGAAAGGCAAGAGGCAGGAGGCGTGCACAGGGCAGCAGGTGGCGGCCGGCAGGGGAGGAGGCAGACTGCACGCACGCGCAGGGCAGGGGGCGCGGCGGGCGGCGAATGGGTAGGGCAGGGGGCGCGGCGGCGGGCCTAAGCGCACGAGCAGGGCAGGGCGCAGCGGCGGGCAGCGCACGGGCAGGGCAGGGGGCGCGGCGGCGGGCTGCGCACGGGCAGGGCAGGGGGCGCGGCGGAGGGCTGCGCACGGGCAGGGCAGGGGGCGCGGCGGCGGGCTGCACATGGGAAGGGTAGGGCGTGGCGGCGGGCTGCGCACGGGCAGGGCAGTGGGCGCGGCGGCGGGCTGCGCACGGGTAGGGTAGGGCGCGGCGGCGGGCTGCGCACGGGCAGGGCAGTGGGCGCGGCGGCGGGCTGCGCACGGGTAGGACAGGGGGCGCAGCTGCGGGCTGCGCACGGGCAGGGCAGTGCGCGGCGGCGGGCGGCGCACGGGCAGGGCAGGCGCGCGGGCGGCGCACAGGGCTGCGGGGCGACGCGACAGCAGCGCGACGCAACAAGCAACGCACACGGGGTGGGGCAGGCAGCGCAGCGCGCTTAAAAAAAATGCGCGCTGCAGCAGTGGCGCACGCCTAGCAGGGGCAGCGCGACTCGGGGTAGGGCAGTAGGGTAACGTGGTAACCGGCGAAAGCGGTTGGTGGGCCCTGAAAAACGGTCCTAAAACGGTCCTAAGGACCTATTTGCTCTTAATACCATGTTGAGAGGAAATTAAAGGAATGGATGACTAAGGAAAACATGAGATACAAATACCAAACCCTAAAGGGGTTGTACCCCTTAGTGGCTACCCCACTGTAGCCTACAACACCTAAACATAATACTGTTCAATACTCCTTTCCCTCCTTCCTGTCCTCCGCCCTTTCTTCCTTTCTTTCTTTCCTGCACCCTTACCCACCTAAACGACTCAAGCCCAACCAACTCATCCCAACTCACGCACGGAACCCTTACAGGTATGCCATGGCATGTCGGCACCCCTTCTCTCCACTCCTCCGTTTTGCTCTCTCCCTCGGCCTGCTGTACGGCGGCGCCATTCGACCCATCCAAACCCACCCGAATCCACCCCCCAATCCACCCAAACCAACCCACCCCGTCCCTCACATCACAGGTACGTCATGGAGTGGGTGAGTGCAGCAGTGTCTGGTGCAACTGTCTAGATTGCCATGCCACTGCTAAATTGCAAACCTTATTACCCGACATGCCTAAATTGCATGAATCCACCTGGACTGCTCTGGGTGGGCCATCTGAACGCCACCTGGATTGCTCTGCTCTGCAACATCTAAATTCACCGGGACTGCTCTGCTCTGCACCATCTGAACCCATCTGGACTGCTCTGCGGTGCACCATCTGAACCCATCTGGACTGCTCTGCGGTGCACCATCTGAACGCCACCTGGAACTCTGGCAGGCAGGAGAGTCTGACGAACTGAAAATAGTGGAATGAGTTGGATTGATTGGGTTGGGGTACAAATACCTAACCCTAACTGCTTGTACCCCATGTAGCATAACCCACTAGTAGCTATAACATTTGACACACCCCCATAGCCTAAGTGGGGAATGCCAAGCAACAAAACGCAACCTAAGGTCACAAGACCAGTCACAAGCAAGAGAGAAAACAAAGCTCAGGGTGGATCACAACGTCACCACACAGTCTGAGCACAAACAAGGGGCCACAAGGCCAGTTCAAGAGTGTACAAGCTAATATATATGGTACAAACAAACAAGAGGCAAGAACGCACTACTGTAGTCTAGTAGACCCAGTCTCAACGAGGCCTAACTGCAGACAAAACCGGCGATGGTCACAAGGCTGAAGAGCCTTGGTGAAGATGTCTGCAGTGTTGGCCTCGGAGGCCACGAAGTCCAGACGTGCCTGCCCGCGTCTCTGCAACTCTCGAAGGAGGAAGTACCTGACGTCGATGTGCTTCACTCTGCTCTCCAGTCGAGGCTCATGACACAGGAGAATCATCGCCTTGTTGTCAGCAAACAAGGTCGGTGCAGAGCTCGGCCGCTCACCAAGGTCAGTGAGCAAGAAGGTCAACCAGCGTAGCTCCTGTGCAGCAAGGGCTCCAGCGTAGATCTCGGCCTCTGCGGTAGAAGTCGCAACAGAGGAGGACCGAGTAGACCTCCACGAAACAGCTCCAGAGCCCAGACTGAAACAGTAACCCTGCGTAGACCTCTGAGTCTCAACGTCGTCGGCGTACGAGGAGTCGCAGTGACCGGTGAGTACAACTGGCTGTGTCCCTCCAAGTACAAGCCCCATGTCTGATGTCGTGGCGAGGTACTTCGCCACCCTCTTAGCCGCCGTCCAGTGAACAGGACGGTGTCTCCCAGTCGCAACAAAGCGAGAAAGGATGCTAAGAGGGAAGGGCGAGTGCACGTCATCAGGTACATGAGGCAGCCCACCAGCTCTGCGTAGGGACCACTGGGCTCGAACGGCTCGTCAGGAAAAGGTCCACTGAGTCTGTGGTCTACAGCAAGAGGGGTGGGTGTAGGAGAAGAGTGCTGAAGCCCGAACCGCTAAAGGACCTGCTGCACCATGTGTGACTGAGTCAGAGTGATGGTGCGAGCGGCTCTGTCCCTGGAGATCTGCAGGCCAAGGTAGCGGCGCAGTTCCCCAAGGTCAGTGCAGGTGTGTCTCTTCTGCAGTTCGGACTTCACCTCCGCCAGTGCAACTGTGTCGGCTGTGGCAAAAACCAAGTCGTCAACGTAGACCAGAACGAAGAAAGGTGTGCGCCCACGACGAACAAACAGCGACGGGTCGGCGGAAGACGGCTCAAACCCGAGGTCGGACAGAGTAGAGCGGAGAGTGTCGTGCCACTCACGGGGTGCCTGGCGGAGACCGTAGACCGGTCGTCTGAGGCTCCACTGGGTCCCAGGCGGGAAGGTGCCAGTGAAGCCCGGAGGACGACGCAGCCAGATCTCCTCGTGTAGGCTGCCCTGCAGGAAGGCAGTGGAGAAGTCGAGGGAGTGTAGCTCGTAGTCCCTCTGCGCCGCTACGTGAAGTAACACCCGAAGAGTGGTCATCTTCGGGGTGGGCGCGAAGGTCTGAAAGAAGTCAACCCCCTCGCGCTGACTGAACCCTCTAGCCACGTAGCGTGCCTTGAAGACTGGGGGAGATCCCGGCGGCCGCTTCACCTTGAAGATCCACATGCCGTCAACTATGTTCGCCCCTTGGGGGGGAACCTCGTCAACGTAAGTGCCTGTGGACCTGTAGGAGGCCATCTCTGCGTCCATGGCAGCTCTCCACTGAGAGGCCCAAGGCCCTGACACTGCCTCAGCGTAGGTGCGAGGAGTAGGTATGTCAGGAGCGTCGGGGTCACCCTCAGGGGTGAGGAGCATGGCACAGAGATGAGGCGAAGCAGCTGCCAGGAACTCTAGCTCAAACTGTCTGTCCTCTAGGACGTCACAGCCAAGGGCAGACTCACCCCCGACGGACAGAGGACGGACAGGAGGAGCGGCCACAACACGAGTGGCGTAGTCAAGGCGACGCGTGGCAGTAAAGTCAGTGACAGCGGCAGTGAGGACCGCGACGGAGGAAGGAGAGGCACGAGGGTCTGTAACAAGAGAGGCGAGAACACGAGAGAGAGTGGGGCGGTGCGTGCAGTAGTAGTCAGTGACCGGAGTGGACAGGGAGGCAGTGAGGGACGACTCAGGAGGACGAGGAAGAACAGACGGAGGAGGACGAGGAGGACTAGGACGAAACAACACGGTACGGAGGTCAGTGACAGGTGACGAGGGACGAGCACGAGGAGGACGAGAGGCCCAAGTGTGGGCGAGAGGAGAGGGAGACGGAGGAGACTGAGAACGAGGGAACACAGCCGGAGCTGAGTCCGGAGGAGGAAACGTAGGACCGAACACAGGAGGAGAGGAGGGGAGACCAAGGGCCCGAAGGCCAGTAACAGGGGCCGCAGGCTGCTGCTGCTGCTGCTGCTGCTGCTCCCGCTGCAACTCCAACCTCTCACGCTCCACCCGCTGCTGAACCTCCAACCTCTCACGCTCCAAACGCTGCTGCTCCTCGCGCGCAAGACGAAGACGGGCCTGGTGTCGAGTCGGGTAGGAGTGAGGAGGAGGAGTGGTGGCAGGAGACGAAGAAGAAGAACCAGCTCCGCCCTCGACAGTACGCGGCAGAGCACCACCAGAGCGAGTACCCCTGCGGCAGCACCAGTAGGAGGTGTACCCGCACCCCCAGTCGTGGTGCCTCCAGTGGCACCAGCACCAGCCTCAGACTCTCCAGCTCCAGAAACACCACCAGCTCCAGCACCACCACCAGCTCCAGCACCCTCGGAACGGGCAGCTGCGGCAGGTGCACGCTCCGCTCCAACGCCAACACTCCCAAAACAGGCGGCTCCTGTAGGTGCACGAACAGCTCCAACGCCAGCACCCCCAGAGCGAGCACCGCCAGAGCCCTCACCTCGAGCACCAACACCCTCAGAGTCCGCAGTGGCCGGTAAAGGAAGCGCTGACGGCTGCTGCGGAGGCTGTGAGGACGACTGTGGGGAAGGAGGAGAGACCTGGGGGGTACCGAGAGGGAGGGGAGTAGCGTGGGACACACCAGACGGAGCGGGAACAGGGGGGGGTACCGGAGGAGGAGGTGCGGGAGGAGGAGGAGCTGGAGCCAGGAAGAGGGGAGGGGGGGGAACCGGGAGACCTCGACAGGGGTACCGGACGTAGTAGGGGACAGACTCGTCGAAACGGACGTCACGAGAGTCAAAGAACCGGTGGGAGGGAGGGTGGTAAAAGGTGAAGTCAGAGGAGTCCTCTGGGAAACCAAGGAAGACACAGGGGACGGCGCGAGGTGAGATCTTGTCCGCAGAGGTGTCCCGAACAAGAGCCAAGCAGCCCCAGACACTAAACCTCGACGCAACATCAGGGGACTCTGTCCAAAGACTGGCCAGTGAAGCCCCTGGCCGAGAGACGCGAGGCCAGAGGTTCAGCTGGTGAGCGGCGTACCGAGCCGCGTAGGGCCACAGAAAATGGGGCGCGCGGGCGTGGATCATGGAGGTGCGGGCAATCTCCATGACCAGGCCTAAGCGGCGCTCAGCAACCCCATTCTGCTGTGGAGAGTCTGGAAGAGTCCAGGACTGGGTGATGCCCTGCTCAGCACAGAATCTGGTGAGAACGCCGGAGCGAAACTCACCCCCACGGTCGGAGTGGAGACAACTGACACGACGACGGCGAGTACTCTCGGTGGCGAGCAGCCACCGGATCAGCGTAGAAGTCACGTCGGACTTCTTCGCCAAAGGGAACACGGTGGTGTACCGAGAGTAGTCGTCAACGACCACCAGAAAGAAACTCTCCCGCTCAGGGCCAAGACGGCGAGCGGGGCCCCAGACGTCTAAGTGGAGTGTCTCGAAGGGCTCGGTGGCCGGACGAAGGGAGGAGGAGTGAGGAGTGGCGCGCAGCCGACCCTGGACACAAGGACCGCACGGAGGAGCTGGGGACGGCGGGAGTGGCGGGAGGACTCGGGGGAGGCCTAAGACAAGACGCTGACTGGACATAGCGCGGAGACGAGGGAGGGACGGGTGACCAAGGCGGTGGTGCCAGAGGAGGGAGGGGTGGGCAAGCGACCGACACGAGCACGACGCAGCAACCTGACCAGACACAGCAACCTGACCGTACTCGGCGACCTGGCCAAGGGAGCGTACGTATCACACAGACCGCGGTGTCACCAGAAGGCTCAAACCAGACCCCGACGTGCTGTTTCACCAGGGGGCCCACACCAACCAGGTTCCTAGAGAACGTAGGAACGTGGAGGCCAGTCAGGGAACCGGAAGGGGCAGCTGGGCACGGGAGAGTAGTGGCGTGAGTCGCAATGACCGGTCCCGAGAAGGGATCGGTCAGTGCTGTAGGGACTGGCGCCGGCAGTGGAGAGAGAGTCGTGCGGTCGCGGAAGAAACAGTGTGAAGCTCCGGAGTCCAGTGTGAACGAGAGAGACGGGTCCGCTGAGGGAGTACCTGTATTGCCTGTACCTAGCGTAGGATCTTTGCCTGTTGCTAGAGTAGGTGCTAGTGTAGGATCTTGTTTAGCTAGTAGTACTATAGTCAGCATCAGCATACATGACATAAGACCTAGCATCATCCACAGGCATATCAAAAACAGAGATGCCACGAGCAAGAAGTGTCCTCCAGCGTGGCGGTGGGGGAGCAGAGGGGCCGTGGTGCAAGCGGTAGAGGTCGTCGAGACGACTGAAGCAGCGTGCAGCAGAGTGGTCAGGGCGGCCACAGTACGAGTCCCTACGTGGACCCGTAAGGATCCAGTACTCACAGGGACCAACGTCGCGGCCGGCCGAGCGAGGTCCCCAGCTGGAGGGGGCGCCGCTGCGCCCAGTGCTCGGGGGACTCGCGGACCTCCACTGCTGCGGAGGGCCCCACTGCTGGGGCTGCTGCTGTGGTGGGCGCTGCTGCTGGCCCTGTCGCTGCTGCTGCTGCTGTCCCTGCCGCTGCTGCTGTCCAGGCGGTGGCAGCTGCTGAGAAGCCGGCTGCTGCTGCTGCTGGAACCCCTCACCACCAGTGTAAACGCCACCGTCGAGAGGAGGGCCGTCAGGTCCCGAGCCACCCCCACCACCACTCCCACCACCTGCTCCACCGCTACCGCCACCACCAGTACCACCTCCAGTACCCCCGCCGCCCTTCCCGCCCTTCTTGCCGCCCTTGCCACGTTTCTGTCCGCCAGAGACAGAAACAGCCGCCGTCTCCTCAGAGGCAGAAGACGTGGGGGTGGCAAGTGAGACAGTAAAGGTGGGAAGTTGTGGCACCGCACACCCCTCAAAGAGACGAGGAGGAGGCGCGGAAGAGGCAGAGGCAACAGTGAGGAGGTTACTCTCGATCTTCGAGAGAGCAGTCTCAAGAAGATCGATGGTAAGCTCAGTGGGGTGCTTCAGAAGAAGCGCGTCGCGGGCTGTGGCTAGGCGGTCAGGGAGGCGAGTGACTAGCCAGTGAATGGTGAGCCACATAGGGGGGGGGGGCAAGGGCAAGGGCAAACTGATCCTCAGTGCAAGCAGCGCGAAAGCGAGCGTCAAGGGAGCAAAGGTGGGTAGCGAGGTCAGAGACAGTCTCAAAGGAGGCGAGGTCAGGGTAGATAAAGGGCACGAGGAGACGACTGAGGGAGGCAGAGGAGGGAGTGGAGTAGCGAGCAACAATGGCCTTATATAAATCGGCGGCAGACTCGACCTGAGTGAAGTGGACCACCTCTGTCGGCGGAAGAAGGTCGGTCAGGGCGAGGCAGGCAGCGGCGTCACGAGACTCCCACACGTCGCGAGCGAGGAACTGGCGCTGGTACTCGGCCTCCTGCTCAGGAGTAGGCGGTGGGGTACTGGGCAGCGGTGTAGGCTGCGGAGGGGCGGTCTGAGTACCGGACGCGTGTGCGAGCAGATGCACGCCATCCTACCACTGGGATAAAAGGGCTTGTTTGTGTAGCGGGTAAGTGCGCCCATAACCCCCCAGGCCAACGTGCCTGTAACCCTTCCCTAGGATCAATCGGGGATCACCAGTGGACCTCTGACACCCCCCCGCACTGGGATGCCCGAGGTGCACACACCGGGATTCGAACCCGAGACCTTCGCCTGATACCATGTCAGAATCCTAGCCACTAACCACTGGGATAAAAGGGCTTGTTTGTGTAGTGGGTGAGTGCGCCCATAACCCCCCAGGCCAACGTGCCTGTAACCAGGCCCTCAGATTCACTTTTAGGGACGTTGATGCATCAGGGTCCCTGTGAAAAAAAGCCTGAATTTTCAGGGTTCCTGAAAAAAAAATAGCCTGAATTCTCAGGGTTCCTAAAAACAGAATGCTGAATTTTAAATCACCCTATGCGTCTTTATGACTTACGACATGGCACCCAAGAGATTTGAACCGGAAACCTCTCCATTCGGTGTGAATTTGCTAACCACTGACACAGTACATCTGACTTTTATTAAGAAATGGTATTTGTGTACTCATCGTACTGTGGAAAAGTTGGTTGACTGAATCTCTCGGCTGGTTTACGGGAAGGATTCGGAATGTGCATTCAGTGTTCACTTCGATTAAAGTCTGAAAAATCAGTGTTAGCTATGAAGTAAAGGCTGAAAAAATCAGTGTCACAAAAATCTCAACACTGAAAAATCAGTGTAGGTACACAAAACTAGGCTGAAAATCAGGAATTTCAGGGAAAAATTCCTGATATCGTAGGGCCGCCATGCCTGTAACCCTTCCCTAGGATCAATCAGGGATCACCAGTGGACCTCTGACATGGCGTGCGCGTCGGCGTGGCGCGCTGGTGTGCGCACTGGTGTGCGCGCTGGTGTGGCGCGCTGGTGTGCGCGCTGGCGGGCACGCTGGCGGGCGCGCTGCCGTGGCGCGCTGGCGGGCGCGCTGCCGTGGCTAGGGCGCTGGCGGGCCTGCTGGCTAGGGCGCTGGCGGGCCTGCTCGCTAGCGCGCTGGCGGGCCTGCTGGCCGTGTTAGAATCTAGCAGCAGGAATGATGAACTAACAGCATGCAGGAGTACAAGTAGGAAACCCTAATTGGGTTGTACCCCATATGGGCTACCCCACTACAGCCTAGACAATATGCAGCATATATGTTTGACACACCCCCATAGGCAAAGTGGGGGAGAACAAGGGGTCACACGACCAGTCAAGAGACGCAAAGCAAGCTCAGGGTGGATCTCAACGTTACCACACATTCTGAGCACAAGCAAAGGGCCGCAAGGCCAGTCCACATGCAGAGATATATATAAGCAACAAGAGCAGTACAGTGATCAATACCTAGCAAGAGCAAGCATGCAGGTATAAATATAGAGCACAGTACACACAAAAGACTACAGCAAGTGTGGAAACGTAGGCACAAGGCCTAACAAAGTACAAAAGCGCTGATGATCACCAGACGGAAGTGCCTTGGTGAATATATCAGCAGTGTTGGCCCAAGTGGCCACGTGTGCAAGACGAAGCTGACCACGCTGCTGTAACTCTCGAGCCAGAAAGTACCGCAGAGCGATGTGCTTCGTTCTGTGCTCCAGTCTGTGCTCCTCATACAAGGCAATGGCAACCTTGTTGTCGACGTACAGCACTGGAGGAGAACGAGGCCGCTCTCCCAAGTCGGTTAGCAGGTAGGTGAGCCAGCGTAACTCCTGAGCAGCCATGGCAGTGGCGTAGATCTCAGCCTCACAACTGGAGCTGAGAACAGAAGACGAGCGAGTAGAACGCCAAGAAACAGAACCAGAGCCAAGGCTGAAAGTGTAACCCTGTGACGACCGCTGCGTAGCCAAGTCGTCAACCCAAGAAGCGTCTGAGTGCCCAGTGAGGACCACCTCTCGCCGTCCTCCAAGCACGAGCCCCATGCCCGATGTACTGCACAAGTAGCGCAGTACCCTCTTCGCAGCATCCCAGTGCACCTTTCGGTGCCGACCAGGAGCCACGTAGCGAGCCAGAAGGCCAAGAGGGTACGCAAGGTCAGGACGAGTGCAAGTCATCAGGTACATGAGGCAGCCCACTAGCTCTGGGTAAGGACCACTCGGCTCTACGGACTCATCCGAAGGCAGAGCTGAGAGCGAGTGACCTATAGCCAGAGGAGTGGCCTGTGCTGAGGACCAGGTGAAGCCGAAGTGCTGAAGGACCTGCTGCACCATGTGTGACTGAGTCAGTGTGATGGTGCGGCGTGCTCGGTCCCGGGTGATCTGCAAGCCAAGGTAGCTGCGCAGCTCACCCAGGTCTGTGCACGTGTGTCTCTTCTGCAGCTCGGACTTCACCAGGGCGAGGGCCTCAGTGTCAGCAGTAGCAAAGACCAAGTCGTCGACGTACACGAGGATATAGAACGGCGGCAGCGAAGTGTCGGTGCGTAGAAACAGTGAAGGGTCAGCAGTCGAAGGCGCAAACCCAAGAGCCGCAAGGGTAGTCCTCAGTGTGTCGTGCCACTCACGGGGTGCCTGGCGGAGACCGTAGACTGGCCGGCGGAGGCTCCACTGGGTACCAGGAGGGAACGTCCCAGTGAAGCCAGGTGGGCGGCGCAGCCAGATCTCCTCGTGCAGGCTGCCCTGTAGGAAAGCTGTGCTGAAGTCAAGGGAGTGAAGCTCGTAGTCACGCTGAGCGGCAACATGCAGCAGCACCCGAAGAGTAGTCATCTTCGGGGTAGGGGAGAAGGTCTGGAAGAAGTCAACTCCCTCTCGCTGACTGAAGCCTCGAGCAACGTAGCGCGCCTTGAAGACAGGCGGAGAACCTGGCGGTCGCTTCACCCTGAAAATCCACATGCCATCGACGATGTTCGCCCCGGGAGGGGGAACCTCATCGACGTAAGTGCCTGTGGACTTCCAGGATGCCATCTCTGCGTCCATGGCTGCCTGCCACTGAGAGGAGTAGGGACCCGCGATCGCCTCAGCGTAAGAGCGCGGTGTGGGGATGTCTATAGCATCCGGGTCTCCCTCATGGGCAAGCAGCATGGCCACGAGATGAGGCGCAGCGGCTGCAAGACACTCAAGGTCCTCGTGCCTGTCCTCAAGGACGTCCGTGCCAAGGGCACACTCACCCCCGACGGACGGAGGACAGACAGACTCAGACTCACCTAGGGCAGCAGCCTCACCAGTACCGGGAGCAGCAGGTGCTATACCAGGGTCAGGCGGGACGCACAGGTAACAGGCACGGTCAACACTAGTAGGCAATGCATACATGGCAGTGAGAATAGCATCATAGTCAGGAGCAAAGATATCTACCCTCTGTCCAAGCAGCTCCAGCCAGTCGGGGAGCTCAGCCTCGTCGCCAAACACTGTACGCCAGTCGTCGCTCAGATGGGCGAAGCAGCGGGACTGTGTGTGACCAAGCGTCCCGCAAGGCTGACCAGTCCGATCACCTGTGCGAATGACGTACGGGCAGCGAACTGTACGCGTAGACCTGCTACACTGAGCGTACCACTCGTGGAGCTGCCGGGACGTAAGTGTCTCGCGTGGACGCCGCTGCAGCTGCAGCTGGCCACTGCCAGACGCTCCCAACTGACCAGCTACAAGGGGGACAGCTACGACGGCTACCGCGACAACCCCAGCTAGTATACCACTCACTAAGCTGCTGGGGCGTGAGAGACTCACGTGAACGTCGCTGGAGCTGCATCTGGCCACCGGCCAGTAGCAGTAGCAGCAGCAGTAGCGCGGGCAGGGCAGGCGCGGCAGGCCGACAGGCAGGCAGGCCGGCAGGCAGACAGACAGACAGGCCGGCAGGCAGGCAGGCAGGCAGGCAGGCAGACAGACAGGCAGGCCGGCAGGCAGGCAGGCAGGCCGGCAGGCAGGCAGGCAGACAGGCAGGCCGGCAGGCAGGCAGGCAGGCAGGCAGGCAAGTAGACACGCAGGCCGGCAGGCAGGCAAGCAAGCGCTCACCAAAGGCTGGAAGAGCAGGCGCTCGCCGGGCGAGCAGGGTCGGCGCTCGACGGGCGGCGGCCGAGTAGGCGCACGACAGCAGCGACGTCGGGGCCGCAGTACCGGGTGCAGAGTAGGGCCGAAGCAGCTGCAGGGCGGGGCCGCTTCAGCGGCAGTTGCAGGGTGGGGCCGCGTCAGCGGCAGGTCGGGGCTGTGGCAGCTGCAGGGCGGGGCCGAGGCAGAGGGACTCGCGCAGCTCGGCGCGGGCTGCGCTGACAGCGCGCTGGGCTGCTGCAGGCCGCGCGCGGCCGCGCTAGGCAGTAGCGGGCCGCGCGAGGCAGTAGCAGGCCGCGCGCGGCTCGGCGCGGGCTGCTGCGGGCGGCGCGCGGGCCCGCGAGGCAGGAGCAGGCCGCGCGCAGCTCAACGCGGGCTGCGTGGGCTCGGCGCGGGCTGCGCGCGGCAGCAGCGGGCTGCGCGCGGCTCGGTGCGGGCTGCGCGCGGCTGCAGCGGGCTGCGCGCGGCTGCAGCGGGCTGCGCGCGGCTCGGTGCGGGCTGCGCGCGGCTGCAGCGGGCTGCGCGCGGCTCGGTGCGGGCTGCGCGGGCTCGTTGCGGGAAGCACGCGGCAGCAGCGGGCTGCGCGAGGCTCTGTGCGGGCTGTTCGCGGGCCTGAAGGGCGTGTAGGGGCGGCGCGCGGGCCTTACGGGCCTCTAGGGGCAGCGCGCTGGCCTAGGGCAGCAGGAGGCAGCGCTAGGGCTGCTGGACGGCTCGCGTAGTGCAGCACGTCACAAGGCAAGGCAAGGCAGGCAGGTACGTGGGGTAGCGCGGTAACCGCAGCGGTAGGTGGGCCCGAAAAAAAAAACGGTCCTACGGACCTTAGTGCTCTGAAACCATGTTAGAATCTAGCAGCAGGAATGATGAACTAACAGCATGCAGGAGTACAAGTAGGAAACCCTAATTGGGTTGTACCCCATATTGGCTACTCCACTACAGCCTAGACAATATGCAGCATATATGTTTGACAGGGCGCTGGCGGGCCTGCTGGCTAGGGCGCTGGCGGGCCTGCTGGCTAGGGCGCTGGTGGGCCTGCTGGCTAGCGTGTTGGCAGGCCTGCTGGCTAGGGCGATTAGGGCAGACGGGGAGGAGAGAGGGGGGGGAGGGTGTCAAATGTTGTAGCCTATAGTGAGGTTTGTCTTAGGGGGTACAGAACTTAGGGTAGCCTATGTTAGCTATATGTACCCCAACCAACATCAATGCATCATCCATTCTTCATTCTGACATGGTATCAGTTAGGTTAGGATCCTGTGGGATCCCGTTCCTCCGTTCTCCGTTCGAGCCTCCCGAGCCTGATCCTAGCTCTCATTCGTCCCGGTTCCGTTGTTACCGCGCGTAGTGCCGCGCCTAGCGCCACTCCTAGCGTCGCGTCCTGCCCGCCCTTTCCCCCTCGTCGCGTCCCTTTCCCCCCGTCGCGTCGCGCCCTTTCCCCCCAGTCGAGTCGCGCCCTTTTCCCCCCGTCGCGTCGCGCTCTTTCCCCCCGTCGCGTCGCGCCCTTTCCCCCCGTCGCGTCGCGCCCTTTCCCCCCGTCACGTCGCCCTGCCCCGTCCCGTCGCCCTGCCCCGTCGCGTCGCCCTGCCCCGTCGCGTCGCCCTTCCCCGTCCCGTCGCCCTGCCCCGTCGCGTCGCCCTGCCCCGTCGCGTCGCCCTTCCCCGTCCCGTCGCCTCTGCTCCGTCGCGTCGCCCTGCCCCGTCGCGTCGCCCTGCCCCGTCGCATCGCGCCCGCCCTTTCCCCCGTCCCGTCGACCCTACGCCCTGGCCCGTCGCCCTAGCCCGTTCTTCCGCTGCGCGACTAAGTCCCCCCCCCCACCTGAACCCTAATTTGCCTCTTACCTCCTGCTGTTACTCGCCTGCTCGTTCGCGTTAGTTCTCGCTATGGCGACTCCGCGAGTTCTTCGTTTCGACGCTGACGGTAGACCTCTTGACTTTTCCGTCTGGCTTCTTCGTGCTCGCCGTCTGTTAGAGAGTCAAGTCCAGGGGGGCGAGACCCTCTGGTCGCACGCTACTGGTGACCTCCCCGAGCCCCCCGAGCCTGCCGCTTTAGGTCCTGCCCCTGACGATGCTGCTACGGCTCGCTTTGCCCGTCAGCGCGCTGACAGGACGGCTTGGACGTCGCGTGACGCTGCGGCCTGCATCGCACTCAGCAGCCTCCTCCCTGAGTCCGAGGAGGTCCACTTCACTCAGGTTCGCACCGCTGCTGCGTACCTCACTGCGATTAAGGCCCGCTACTCTACTCCCGCTACTGTCTCTCTTGGCCGTCTTTTCCTCCCGTTCCTGTTTCCTGATCTCGCCTCGTTTGAGCGCTCTGCTGACTTGATCGCTCACCTCCGCTCGCTCGACGCTAGTTACCGCGCTGCTTGCACTGAGGCACAGCTTGCACTGCTTCCTCCCCCTATGGCGATTACTATCTATTTCATCGCCACTAGCCTCCCTGACCGCCTTGCCTCCGTTCGCGACGCGCTTCTGCTGAAGCACCCTAGTGAGCTCACCGTCGATGTCCTTGAGTCTACACTCAAGGACGTCGAGAGCAACCTTCGCTCGGTAGCCGCTGCCTCTGGTGCTGTGCCCCCCCCACTCTTCCACGGGTGCACAGTCCCGCAGTTACCCACCTTTACTGCCTCACTTGCCACTGCCGCTACTGACGCGACTGCAGCTGCTGTTACGACTGCGTCGCGGTCCCGCGGTAGGAGTGGCAAGAAAGGCGGTTCTGGTGGTGGTAGTGGAGGTGGAGGCGGAGGTAGTGGAGGTGGCGTTGCGCCTGGCGGCGGTGGAGGTTCAGGGCCTGGAGAGGCGCCTCGTGCAGTGACTGGTGACTCCACTGCGCCTGCTAGTGGTGGCGACGCCCGAGTTCGTCAGTCGCCTCCTGTACTTCCTGCCCCGGTTGGTGGAGCAGCGGCGTGGTACCAGGCTCAGCGTCAGCAGCAGCTTCTGCAGCACCAGCAGCCCCTCTCCTCCCAGCAGCCTCAGCAGCAGCAGCGGCAGCAGCTGGCTCCAGGGTCGGGGCTGCGTCAGACCCAGCGTGGTGCTGCTTACACTCCCTGCACCTACCAGGTTCTGACAGGCCCTCGTCGTGGCCACCCTTGTGGCCGGTTTCACCCCCCTGGTCAGTGCTTTGCTCAGCTCACTGACACGGTTCGTTTGGTCTACGGGGTTGGTGCTCCTGCCCCTGACTGGCTGCCTCTTGTTCAGCGCTACGGCTCCGCTCTGTGGGGCATGTCTGCTGAGCAGTTAGTTGATCTGATTGGTACTCCCCATGCTATGTATGCTGTTGTTGACTCTAGTGTTTCTGACTCTGCTTACTCTGGTGTTGTTAGCTTAGGTGCTAGCCTTGCTCAGTTGCCTGTTGCTAGTGTAGGTTCTTGTGTAGACTCTAGTCCAGCGGCTACCTCAGAGGACGGTTCGCTGTCGTTCACGCTGGACTCTGGAGCCTCTCACTGCTTCTTTCGTGACAGCACGACACTTACGCCTCTTCCTGCGCCTGTTTCTGTGGCGCTGGCTGATCCCACTTCGGGACCAGTCACCGCGCGTCACACTACCACCTTGCCGTGTCCGGCTGCTCCTTCTGGGTCTCTCACTGGGTTTCACGTCCCCTCGTTCTCCCGGAACTTGGTGGGCGTGCGACCCCTCGTGAGTCAGCACGTGGGTGTGTGGTTTGAGCCTTCTGGAGAGACTGCGGTGTGTGTTGACGGGGACTCTTACCAGCCCCTCGCCACTTTTGCTGCTGAGCCGGGCTCCGGTCTCTACACTCTTCACACTGGCCCGCGCGCTCAGCAGCGACTGCAGCAGCAGCAGCAGCCGCAGCAGCAGCAGCAGCAGCAGCCGCAGCAGCAGCAGCGGCAGCAGCCGCAGCCGCAGCCACAGCGGCCGCCGTCGCAGCAGCCACTCCTCCCAGTTCCTGTCCCTCCCCCTAGTCTCCTCCCTGCGTCTCACCAGGTGGTTCCGTCCCCTCAGGTTGTCGCGTCCAGTCCAGTCGCTGCGTCTTGCTCCTGTCGGTCGCTTGCCCACCCCACCGTTCTGTGGCACCACCGGATGGGACACCCTTCTCTTCCACGTCTGCGTGCTATGTCTAGTCAGCGTCTGGTCTTAGGTCTCCCGCGTGTCTTGCCGTCGCTGCCGCCGTCCCTTGCACCACCGTGCGGTCCTTGCGTCGAGGGTAGGCTGCGTGCCACCCCTCACTCCTCCTCCCTTCGTCCGGCCACCGAGCCTTTTGAGACGCTGCACTTGGACGTCTGGGGCCCCTCTCCTCGCCCTGGCCCTGAGCGTGAGCGTTTCTTTTTGGTGGTCGTTGACGACTACTCCCGCTACACCACAGTGTTCCCCCTGGCGAGGAAGTCTGAGGTGACTTCTACGCTGATCAGGTGGTTGCTTACCACCCAGGACACTCGTGGTCGTCGTGTCAGCTGTCTCCACTCCGACCGCGGGGGCGAGTTTCGCTCCGGCATTCTCGCTGGATTCTGTCGCGAACAGGGCATTCGTCAGTCCTGGACGCTTCCGGAGTCCCCACAGCAGAATGGGGTTGCTGAGCGTCGCATAGGCCTGGTCATGGAGATTGCCCGCACCTCCTTGACTCACGCCCGTGCCCCCCATTTCCTGTGGCCATACGCAGTCAGGTACGCCGCGCACCAGCTGAACCTCTGGCCACGCGTCTCTCGGCCGGAGGCTTCACCGACCAGTCTTTGGACAGGGTCCCCTGGTGTCGCGTCGAGGTTTCGTGTCTGGGGGTGCTTGGCTCTTGTCCGCGACACCTCCGCGGACAAGCTCTCGCCTCGCGCCGTTCCTTGTGTCTTCCTTGGTTTCCCTGAGGACTCCTCTGACTTCACCTTTTACCACCCTCCCTCTCACCGGTTCTTTGACTCCCGTGACGTCCGTTTCGAGGAGTCCACCCCGTACTACGTCAGGTACCCCAGTCGAGGTCTCCCGGTTCCTCCTCCCCCCCTCTTCCTGACAGCCGCTCCCCCGCCTGCTCCCCCGGTACAGCCTCCCCCCCCTGGTCCAGCCCCGTCTGGTGTGTCTCAGGCTAGCCCTCCCCCTTCGGTAGCCCCCCCTGTACAGCCTCCCTCCCCACAGTCTTCCTCACCGCCTCCTGTAGGTGCTCCCTCTCGGGAGGTTGGTCCTGCGACTGTCCCTGTACAGGTCTCTGGTTCTGGGGGTGCTGGAGTTGGAGCTGAGCCGCGGGTTGCAGAGGACTCTTCTCTTCCGGGGGCTGGTACTGGTCGTGCGGAGTCTGGGGGTGCTGGTGCTGCGTCTGGGGGTGAGGGTGTTCCTTCGGTTTCTGGAGAGCCTGGGTCTGGAGCTGGTGTTGGTGCTGCCTCTGGGGGTGGTGTGCTTGGTGCTTCGGAGGTCGACTCTGGGGCTGCCGCTGCCCCGGACACTACTCCTTCCCCCCACCCCTACCCGACCAGGTTCCAGGCTCGTGTTCGCCGTGCTCGTGAGGAGCAGCTGGAGTTGGAGAGAGAGGAGAGAGAGTTGCAGCGGCTCGAGGAGCAGGAGCGACAGCAGCAGGGGCAGCAGCCGCTGGAGCAGCAGCAGCCGCAGCAGCCGCAGCAGCAGCAGTTGCCGTCTCCTCCTCCTGTCTCGGGTCTTCGGACCCTTGGTCTCCCCTCTCCCTCTCCTTCCTCCTCCCCCTCTCCTCCCGTCTCTGGTCCTCCGCTTCCTCCTCCTGACCCCTCTCCCGCTGTTTTCCCTCGTTCTCAGTCTTCGTTGTCCCCTCCTCCTTCTCAGACTTGGGCCTCTCGTCGCTCCCCTCGTGCTCGTCCCTCGTCTCCTGTTCCCTTCACTGACCTTCGTACTGCCTTACTTCGTTCTAGTCCACCTCGTCCGTCTCCGTCTGTGCTTCCGTCTCCTCCTGAGTCGGCTCTCACTGCGTCGCTCCCTACTCCTGTCACTGACTACTACCGCACGTACCGTCCTCTTCTCTCTCGTGTTCTCGCCTCGCTTGTTACTCACCCTCGTGCCTCTGTGTCCTCTGTGTCCGCTCTTACTGCCGCAGTCACTGAGTTTGCCTCTACCCGCCGCCTTGACTTCGCCACCGCGCTTGTGGCTGCTCCTCCTTCCAGTCCTCTGGCCGTCGGGGGTGTGTCTGCCCTTGGCTGTGACGCCCTAGAGGACAGGCAGTTTGAGCTAGAGTTCCTGGCGGCCGCTTCCCCTCATCTCTGTGCCATGCTCCTCGCCCCTGAGGGTGACCCCGACGCCCTTGACATTCCGACTCCTCGCACTTACGCTGAGGCAGTGTCAGGGCCTTGGGCCTCTCAGTGGAGAGCTGCCATGGACGCAAAGATGGCCTCCTACAGATCCACAGGCACCTACGTCGATGAGGTTCCCCCTCCGGGGGCGAACGTAGTCGACGGCATGTGGATCTACAGGGTGAAGCGGCCACCGGGATCTCCTCCGGTCTTCAAGGCACGCTACGTGGCTAGAGGTTTCAGTCAGCGCGAGGGAGTTGACTTCTTTCAGACCTTCGCGCCCACCCCGAAGATGACCACTCTTCGGGTGTTACTACACGTAGCAGCACAGAGAGACTACGAGTTACACTCTCTCGACTTCTCTACTGCTTTCCTTCAGGGCAGTCTTCACGAGGAGGTCTGGTTGCGTCGTCCCTCTGCCTTCACTGGCTCTTTCCCTCCTGGGACCCAGTGGAGGCTGAGGCGACCGGTTTACGGTCTTCGTCAGGCTCCTCGTGAGTGGCACGACACCCTGCGTTCTACCCTGTCTGACCTTGGGTTCCAGCCGTCTTCTGCTGACCCGTCGCTGTTCGTTCGTCGTGGCCCCACACCTTTCTTTGTTCTGGTCTACGTTGACGACCTTGTTTTCGCCACCCCTGACAGGGTTGCTTTGGCACACGTGAAGTCCGAACTGCAGAAGAGACACACCTGCACTGATCTTGGTGAGCTGCGCCACTACCTTGGCCTGCAGATCACCAGGGACAGAGCTGCTCGCACCATTACACTTTCACAGTCGCACATGGTGCAGCAGGTCCTTCAGCGGTTCGGGCTTCAGCACTCCACAGTACAGCGCACACCTCTTGCTGTTGACCACAGACTCACTGGACCCTTTCCTGACGAGCCGTTCGAGCCTAGTGGTCCCTACGCAGAGCTTGTGGGTTGCCTCATGTACCTGATGACTTGTACTCGCCCGGACCTCGCCTTCCCTCTCAGCGTTCTTGCGCGCTTTGTTGCGCCAGGGAGACACCGTCCTGTTCACTGGACAGCAGCTGTGAGGGTGGCGAAGTACCTAGCGACGACGTCAGGCGTGGGGCTAGTTCTTGGAGGGCAGCAGTCTGTCGTACTTACTGGTCACTGTGACTCCTCTTACGCTGACGACGCTGAGACTCACAGGTCTACTCAGGGGTACTGTTTCAGCCTGGGTTCTGGAGCTGTTTCCTGGCGGTCCACGCGCTCCTCTTCGGTCTCGACCTCTACAGCTGAGGCTGAGATCTACGCTGGTGCCATGGCGGCACAGGAGCTGCGTTGGTTGACCTTCTTGCTCACCGACCTTGGTGAGCGGCCGAGCTCTGCACCGACCTTGTTCACTGACAACAAGGCGTCTATTCTCCTTTGTCGAGAGCCACGACTGGAGAGCAGAGTGAAGCACATTCACGTCAGGTACTTTCTTCTGCGAGAGTTGCAGAGGCGTGGACAGGCTCGCTTTGAGTTTGTGGAGTCCGAGGCCAACACTGCAGACATCTTCACCAAGGCGCTTCCGCCTTGTGACCACCAGAGGTGCTGTGTGCAGTTAGGCCTTGTTGACACTGGTTCTCGTGTTGCTTAGACTTGAGTGTACTGTTTACTTTGCTTTCTATATACCTCTGTTACTTCTTGGACTGGCCTTGTGGCCACTGTTGTTTGTGCTCAGACTGTGTGGTGACGTTGTGATCCACCCTGAGCTTCGTTTCTTGGACTGGTCTTGTGACCGTACTCGTGTGGTTCTGCTAGACACCCCTCACTTAGGCTATGGGGGTGTGTCAAATGTTGTAGCCTATAGTGAGGTTTGTCTTAGGGGGTACAAAACTTAGGGTAGCCTATGTTAGCTATATGTACCCCAACCAACATCAATGCATCATCCATTCTTCATTCTGACAGAGGGCACGTCAAGGCTAGAGACGGCCTAAGTTCAAGAACGGCAGAAACTGGGTGTGGCCTAGGAACGGCAAACCTACTGCTGATACCATTTGACGAACTGAAAACAGCGGAATGAGTTGGATTGATTGGGTTGGGGTACAAATACCTAACCCTAACTGTTTGTACCCCATATAGCATAACCCACTAGAAGCTATAACATTTGACAGAGGGCGTGGAAATGCCAATGCAGAATACAGAGGGGGAGCAAGGTTGACTGACAGGCTGGGGTCATTGAGTTTGCATTAGCAGGTGGCAAAAATGCATCTTGTCCTATACGGTTGCACCTGAAAGCTCTTCCATATTTGGCACGCTTCAACAATGTAACAGTGGTTGCACAATCAAATTACTGCCGATCTCCTAAATTCGCCCTTATGTAGGAAAGTGGTAATTTACATTGCAGCACAGCCAAAGTTCAATCCCATTTCTGAATTTCATTTGGTCCCTCAGCGGGGAGGGGTGCGCCTTCCTCTTAGTTAGTGCAATAAAGAGGCAACGCTTGCAGGGCCGACCAGCAAGCTGGCCATTGGCACCTGCCCCCAAAAGAAATTAATTTAATATCATATGGACCGATGGTCCACGTATCAGATATTAAACTGATAAGAACAGATACTACACTTGATCTTAGCCAAAAGGCCGAGAAAGGTATGCCTGAATTGTGCATCATTTTCTAATTTATTTTTCGCTTTGGCATTTTCCAATCGTGTTCCGTGGGTCTCAACGACCGTGTGTTCCTTCATTCCGATGCCACGTCTACAGCACGAGTTTCAGCCTGGCTTGGTTCCAACTGAAACCCTTGAGGTAGCTATCTCAGCAGCTTCAGGTTTATGCAAAGCGTAATGCAAAGCAGGTTGATTTATCCAAGTCCCCCCCACTCCGCGCGGTGCAGTACAAACAGTTTCCAGCCCAGCATGCCCCCACGCGACGCGATTTTATGCGTCACCTCCATGGTGTCGCGTCATGGCTCTCGATAGAAACTGTTCTCGTTTGCGCCGCGGCGTTGAGCTTCGTGTTCCTTCCAGCACCCCTTCCAGCACCCCTTCCAGCACCCCTTCCAGCACCCCTTCGTAATCCTTCCCATCCATAGTTCGCCGCCTGGGGGGCCTCGTGAGCCGCGCCCCTCGTTCGAGTACCGCCTCCGCCGCACCACTCGAGTCCACCTCTCCGCGCCTGTAGCCTCCCACGCTTCCGCGCGCCGTACAGCGCAACGCCATCCGCATCCCCCTCCCCCCCCTCCTCCTCCCCCGCCCCTCCACCCCCCTTCCCCGCTCCCGACGCGGCGACGCTCTACGCTGCCGACGCGGCGTCGCGCAACGCTCGACGCGCGAATCTGCTGACGCGGCGACGAGCGACTTGGATGGGAAACCTGACCGCCGGGAGCGGCGAGCTAGGAGCGAGCAGCCTTGGGAGCGAGCAGCCTTGGGAGCGAGCAGCCTTGGGAGCGAGCAGCCTTGGGAGCGAGCAGCCTTGAGAGCGGCGAGCTGGAAACCTTCACGAGACGTGGCGAAGAATGCGATGTGCAGCGGATGCCGCATATTTGCAGCGGCGACGAGTGAGGTGCAAACCATCGGCTCACTCGTCCCCTCCCCACCTTCTCATCCCCGCCCCACCCTCTCCCCTCTCCCCGGCCTCCCATCCCCCCCCCCCCCCCTCCCCTCCCCACCCGCTCATCCCCTCCCCACCCGCTCATCCCCTCCCCACCCGCTCATCCCCTCCCCACCCTCTCCTTCCCTCCCTTTCATCTCTTCCCCACCCTTTCATCCCCTCCACGCCATCTCATCCCTTACCCACCCTTCCGTCTTCTCCCCACCCTCTCCTTCCCTCCCTACGCAGCATTACCACCTAACATGCGAAGGCAATGAAGCCACATTCCTGTTCACGCGACTCATGCGATTGATCTCGAGCCTTAGCATTTACGAAGGCGCATCTGCGCCCCACTGCCATCCTGCCTTCCACTCCCCACCGTCTCGTGAGCGAGTTTTGGGAGGGGCGAAGGCTGCATATGAGCAGCGGCGAGGAGTGAGGTGCAGGAAAATCGGCTCTCATCCCTCTCATTCCCTCCCCACTCTCTCATCCCCTTCCCATCCTCGCATCTCCTCCGCACCCTCTCATCCCTCCTCGCCCCTATGCAATCCATGCGATCCAGTCATGCAATTTGTGGCATTCTTAAGAATCATGCGAATTATCTCTAGCCTTCGCCTCTAGTCGCCTCTAGCATCCTGCTTTCCACTCCCCGCCGTCCCGCACTCATGCGCCTTCCTGCCCACTCCTGTCACCCCCATTGCTAAAACTTATTACTAACTTCACCCTCCTTACTTATCCCTCATACAACCTCCGCTTGCCCCGTCTTCCCCCTCCTCCCACTTCACTTTTCCTGCACCTGCCATCTCCCACGCCCGTTGTCAGGCTTCTGTCGCCACATGTCGGCTCTAGATAGGCCCAACATCTTCTGCTGGTGGGACGTGAAGGGGCCACCTTCTTTCCTCTCCTTCCCGCCTCCCCGCACCCCCCTTCTCTTCTCTGTCCCCTCCCCGCCCCTTGTTTCCTCCACCCGCCGCCGCCACATCTTCTGCTGGTGGGCCACCCACGTGATGCTGGAAGGCCCGTTCGTTGCATT
This sequence comes from Closterium sp. Yama58-4, assembly GCA_947470075.1. NCBI lineage: Eukaryota > Viridiplantae > Streptophyta > Zygnematophyceae > Desmidiales > Closteriaceae > Closterium > Closterium sp. Yama58-4. The sequence goes on along the minus strand of CANIUD010000343.1, from coordinate 148,745 downwards.
CCCGGACCTCATGAGCAGCACCAGCAACGCGTTCCTTCTAGATGCGTGTAACGGTGTACCGTGTACGTGCCTTATGCTAGACGCTTGCTTGGGATGAATCATGGGGGAAGGGTTGGGATCCACGTGGTGCGGGAGGGCACGTTCGTTGCGTTCCCGGACCCCATGAGCACTGCAGCACCGGCAATGCTGTCGGGGCGACGGTGATGCTTGGGTTGGGTTGACGCATTGGTAACACGGGTCCTGCTTATCTTAATGATGCGTGTACGTGTGGGGCTCCCAGAGTGACAGGTGATGCTTGGATTGACTCCGTATGCTGCTCATGGGGTCCCTGCTCATGGGGTCCCTGCTCATGCTCATGGGGTCCCTGCTCATGCTCATGGGGTCCCTGCTCATGCTCATGGGGTCCCTGCTCATGCTTGGAGTCAATTGGCAAGCAATGCAGTCCGTATGCAGCTGGAGACCCGTTGGGTGCAGTTGACTTGACTCACTCTTTGTGGTGAAGGCTGGCGTTGGGTCGGGTTGCTGCCGGTGGTGCTTGGAGTGTGTGGGGTGCCTGCTACGCATTCCCCTTTGCTACCCGTATGCTGCTGGGAGGATCGTTGGTGGTGGCGTTTGATGTGCTCGTGTAGACTGTAAGACCACCCCATCTGTTCGGAGACTACATGAGCAGATGTGGTACCCGCTATCCATTCCCACCAGCAACGCGTGTGTGTTACACGCGTGCACGTGTGGGGCTGAGAGATGCGGTTGGTGCAAAGCGTGTGTACTTACCTTCCCTTCTCTCCCCTGACCTCCTCTCCATCCCTTTGTGCCATCACCAGCAATGCCTGCAAACCTGATTCTTATCGTGTGATGCCAAAACTGGTTCTCCTTGCCATCACCTTTCATTTTCATCCGTCTAATTGCACCACCTCTCACATGGAAGGAGCCACTCGCATGCCTGTGCGCTCTTCTTCCCTCGTAACCTGCCCGTTTCTATCCTTCTGTCACCTTCAACGCTCTCGCACCACCCCTCGCTGGGAAGGAGTAGAGCAAGGCTGACTGACTCACCTGTGATGCCATGTTCTCTCGTTCACCTCGTCTTTCCTGCCCCGCTCATTCCGTTTGCCCTGCTTGTTTCCCCCCCCTCGCTGGGAAGGAGTAGAGCAAGGCTGATTCATGTTAGCCACTCGAGATGGCTGTGTGCCATGATGTTGAAATGGTCGGTCACTGTCGTTATTAACAGGCGCTCCTGCTTCCTCATCCTATGAGTGAGCCGTAGCATGTAAGCTTTATATTGTATGCCTTAAGATGTAAGCCTTATATGTAAGCCTTATTATGTATGCCTTATAATGTATGCCTTATTATGTATGCCCTAATATGTAAGCCTTGTAGTGTATGCCTTATCCTGTATGCCTTATCCTGTATGCCTTATCCTGTATGCCTTATTCTGTATGCCCTATCCTGTCAGCCCTATCCTGTAAGACGTTCAAGGACTCGTCCACTCCCTTCCCCTCCCCATTCTCCTCCCCCTTCCCCTTTCCTCGTTCCCCCTTCCCCCCCTATCCCACCCGCCTGCAATCGCGACACTCCATGGTGCTAGAAAGAAAGTCCCCATGGTCCTCCCTCTTCTTCGCCCTCCCCGTTCCCCAGGCTGACGTTTGCTTTCTCCCTGGCCAGCTCTGAGTTCACTCTAAAGTCATTCGCTAAACTTGTATTATTCCCGCGCCTTGCTAAGTGGCAGTATCATCCGTTTTTCGTCTCGCTGTCCCTTTCCCTCCTCCCTTCCCTCCTCCCTTCCCCCCTCCCTTCCCTCCTCCTTTCCCCCCTCCCTTACCTCTTCCTTTCCCCCCTTCCCTCCTCCTTTCTCCCCTTCCGTCCCTCCTCCTCCCCCCCCTCCCCTCCCTCCTCCTCCCTCCCTCTTCTCCCTCATCCCTTCCCTCCTCCTTTTCCCCCTCCCTTCCTTCATCCCTCGTCCCCCACCTTTCCCTCCTCCCTTCCCTCCTCCCTTCCCTCCTCCCTTCCCTCCTCCCTTCCCTCCTCCGTTCCCTCCTCCGTTCCCTCCTCCGTTCCCTCCTCCCTTCCCTCCTCCCTTCCCTCCTCCCTTCCCTCCTCCCTGCCCTCCTCCCTGCCCTCCTCCCTTCCCTCCTCCCTTCCCTCCTCCCTTCCCTCCTCCCTTCCCTCCTCCCTGCCCTCCTCCGTTCCCTCCTCTCCGCCCTTCCTTCATCCCTTCCCTCCTGCTCATATACCGCAACGCAAACCGTCCTCCCCCATCCTTCACTGCACAGTCTCCGTCCCCACCCCAGCCACAAATACACATCATCCACCTCCCTCCCTCACTGAACCACAAGCCACATCCCATCTCAGCGACGTGGTCACCTCATCTGTGTGTCATCATGCTCCCACCGCTTGCATACCCATTCAACACCAATCCTCCACTCCACACCCCACAACAACCCTCACAGCTACTTCCCTCCATCCATGGCATCTTGAACACCCGTCTTCCCACTCCTACTAGCAATTTCTCAAGTCCAGCTGTAAGCCGATGTCATATGCCTATCCAAACCCACCCAAACGGACCCAAACCCACCGTATCCCTCACATCACAGGTATGCCATGGCATCTCGAAGGCCCTTCTCTCCCCTCCTCCAATCCGCCGTCTCGCTCGGCCAGCACCAGCTGTACGGCAGCATCATCCTCTTTGCTACGAGCTTCCTGGAAGATTCCAAGCACTGCCACCCAGACCGGACCTGATCTACTTCTGGGGCTACTTCATTGCAATGAATTCCGTGCGGTTCGTCCTGCCGTTTGCCATCCTCTGCTGCTTCTTGGGGCACAGCACTGCAGGTATTGGAGCAGCCAGTGCAGTTGGGAGTAGTGGTGGTGGACGTGGGGTGAGTGGGCCAATGAATGGGCCAGTGAATGGGGTTGTGAAGACCAATGGGCGAAGAGGGAATGAGAAGTTTTCACACGTCATATATCGAAGGTGAGGGTAGTGGAACGGTGAATAAGGCAGTCAACTAAGGAGTAATGAGGAAATGACCTACCTCCGGGGCACAAATCAGGCGAGCCGACCTTTTGCACTGGCCTTTCTCTTGGGGCGCTTCATTCTTCATGGATGCCATCTGATCCGCTCTGCACATCTGAATGCCATCTGAACCGCTCTGCACCATCCAATTGCCTTTTGGACCGCTCAGAATGTTGCCATCTTCCCGTATTTGTCCACTTCTTCAGATGCTGCAAGGGTGAATGCCATCCGCATTGGCATTCCATCTAGCCAGTCATCTGTTACTGGTGGGGGCAATGCGACAATGGGTGTGGGTGGGCACTGCAGTGAGGAGTGTGAAGGGGTGCACTGCACTGTAGTGCACAGCAAATGAGTTAAAATAACTTTTGGCAAGAAGGGGTGCTACAGAAGGGGAATTCTGATGGGCTCATCAATAACGGTAGATTGCAACATTTCTACAGCTGTTTCTAGAACAAAATGGCATCTCTAAACCCTAATAACAACCCAGTAAATATGCAATGCAACTTGCTGCTTCATCCAAATGCAATGGCATCCAGGGTCCCATTCTCCACAATCTCATTCACCACCCCCCTCTTCAGCTTATCACCAGATTGGTGGAAAATACACGGATACGCTTTAGTAACCCTCGAATACACTTCGATCTCCATTCCAGTCCCCTGCACTTCAAACTGCTCGAATCTCCGCCCTCCCAGCAGCTCCATCAGAGCGTTGTAATGGTCCAGCTTGATAAACGGCGGCGGCGCTGCCTGCCTCGCCGCCTCTAGCTTCTCCGGAGTCACGTCCTCTGGAATCAGGTCTTGTAACGGGCCGGGTAGAGCACAAAAGTATTTCAGAGTGCCGGGAGTAGTGATGACGGTCGAGGAGGAAATCTGTAGTTTTCTATTCGAACGAGCAGTTGTTTCTAGTGTAGTAGCTAATGCTGTTTGTTGGGAAATGAGTGACTGTATCGAGGTAAAATTTGTTTTCGGGAATGGTGTCCGTGGGAGGGAGTTGAAGAGGTAGGTTTGGGCCAAGTAACCAGTAACGAACTGTCGCTGATCTTCCATACAGTCGCTCGTGTACGTCGCGTCGATCATCTCCGATAACGCCCACGCGTATCCAATATAAGACCCCGCGTTAAGGTGGCGATTTGGAAAAGGATACTTCAGCTTCTGTGGATAGAACGGAATGACGTCTATTGTCGGATAGGCGAAGATTTCGGCTCCGAAAACGACAGGCGCGTTTAGCGAAAGGAACGCTTTTACGAGTTGATCTGGTCCGCATAGCTCGCGATTCGGCAGAAACAAGACGTCGTCCGCATCCGTTACAATCACAATCCGGTCACGCGGTAGAGTCCTTAAATACTCCCGATAGTACCTTACACGGCCGCCTAGTCCCTTCCAGGTCTCGTTTAGACCTAGCACCGCGAACGGAACTCCCACCAAATCGCAGAACTTAGCTAAGCGTTGAACGCCTTTTCCACACCGGGTGGAGAAAGTTATCCATTCGATCTGACAGCCGGAGTGGGTGAAGGAAGAGGTGGGCTTTATATCGCGAGGATCCACGCTGGAATCATAAATGACTTCGCAACCGTCTCTCTCCGGATTCTCCGCCGCTCCCATGATATTGGCTCCTGAACTATTTCCCACTTCGCTGCCGCTACTGGCGCTGCTGCTGTCACCTCCGGTCGCCATGTGACGGTTATGACTTTCATTCCCCCTATCGAAGCCTTCTTTACCGCGTAGGGCGGCTGCGTTCACCAAATCGGAGCACGCAATTCCGCGGAAAAATGACATGCTATGCATTCCCTTGTACGCGAGGCCAACTCCCACGCACGAATCTAAGGAATCGCGGAAGGCTGTGACACCTGGACTCGCGCCGGACGAGAAACTGTACACCCACACTAGCAGCATTGCGAACGCCATTGTTGCCAGAAAAGACACTCCGAAGGCCCTTTTTGCGATGAGCCAGAGCGACAACAGCCAGGAGCTATGATCATGGACGGGCGGTATGGTGGGCTTCGCCATGCCTGCGTCGAGACGCGAGTCGCTATTTGTCACGAAAAAACTAAGACTCGGATAGAACATTCGGCTTGCAACGGCCTTTCGGCCTCCCCCCGAGTGATGTCGTCCAGTCCGGCTGCATACAGCGGCGGTCGCCATCAGATCAGAGATGATCCCCCAGACATGGAGTGGTGGTAGTGATTCTGATGTTCGCGCTTGTTTCACACGGCTCTTGTGGATGCTTGGTAGTACAGTATGAGCAATCCCACAGGCATCCAAACCCTATCCTGACTGACAGACGATGCTCTGAGAGGAGCAGCAGTTCTTGGCCAGCCTTGTGCATTTGCTTCCTGCCGCTTTCGGTGACCTCGAAAGACTCCCCAAGAACAACTAAGCCGAACGAGACGCGAACGTCCTTGAATCTTGAACCTTGAATGCTGGCAAGAGCCTGTTCAGCCTATCCCACTCATCACGTGTACGATACGTGTGCGCTCCGGGGAGGTGCAGCAGTTCCTGGCGAATGCGCGTTGCTTTCTGGCGATCTATTTCTGCGACTTCGAACGACTTCGCAAGAAGCAGTTGTTTGCCGAACGACACAAGAACGTCGTTCGGTGAAGCCTTCCTGCCCATTCGAGGACGTGAAGACCTCAAAGAAACTCGGGAGGGAAGTGCGCTGGAATAGGCCAGATGTTCAGCACCGATACTGTACTTCTCAACAGTCTGCGATGTTGAGCAAAGCAGTTACTGTACAGTAGGGATTCGCGGCTTGCATCAGCAGCATCCAATACTGTGCAGTATTGCTACGTGCAGCCACGGAGCGAAACTGCAGCATCCAACCACGGAGCGAAATTCCCAGAAGGTGCGTAATAATCCGAACGGTTTCCCCCGCATGCTCTGCAGAGAACCAAAAAAAAAAGGGAAGGACCACAAAAAAAAACACAATCAGGCTTGGTTGGGACGCGGTACCTCAGGCAGGTTGCGACGGGCGAGGGGACTTTTTTTTAATTATGCAAGCCTAAGTTTACCCGCTTTTTGGGCAGTTGGAGGTTGGGGGACCAGTACTCTAGCCAGTGGACGGTCTGTTGAGTAATTCCAATGAACAAACTTCCATTCACCCCACCTCGAGAGCAGGATCAGCACTGGGCCGTAGTTCAACTAGCAATGAGCTTCTTTTTGCCCGTGTTTTACTGTGCTGTTCTGGTTGGTTGGCACTGTTGGTCTGTCATGGAACCATCTACAAACCTGAAACCAATGCGAAACTGGTTAGGAAAGAAGTTCGGCAATCCGACGAATCGTAGGGGGTTTTTACACGTCACCTTGAGTCAGCAGGCGTGCCGAACCTGGAGATCTGCTTGGTTAGTTCGATTTCTGGCTGGTTGTTGTTTGGTTGTGGCCTCTAACTTGTGCAGCCGAACAAGGCCTGTGAATGCCGGGCACAATTGCACCACCCAGATTCAACAACCCGATGATCCCCCCAGCGAGGCTGACGGTGACGGTGACGGTGACAGGTGACGGTGACGGTGACAGTGAAGTTCATGCCAACGGGTTTGCAAGCGGTGTGTGCTTGGAAAGATGGCGGGAAGAACTCCCCACTGCAGATGGATGAGACTTTCGGGCTGGGCTTAGGGTAAGGGGGATGTTCCCGCTTGTTTCTCGAAGGTTCATACGCGCCCTGTCGGGAAAACGCGGGCGAACGCGGGATCGCTTCCGCGCGCTCGCGGAAGCGATCTGCCCGCGGGCCGGAAAAAAACCAAACCCCAACGCGACCGGCATGCGGTTCGGGAGCCTCAACCCTAAAATCTTAGGGTTGAGGCTCCCGAAGGCATGCCGGTCGCGTTGGGGTTTATTTTTTTTGCCCCGGGCAGAACGCTTCCGCCGGCTCCGCGTCCTGGTGGAAACGGGAATCCACCAGGGGGGCACCTGGTGGTTTGCGCCCACCAGGACTCATAAAACTCACGGTTGCGGATTACTTCCGTCGTGTCCGCCGGACTACGAAAGACCTCGCAAGAGTCATGGGCCCAGGCCCAGTTTGGCAGGCATAAAAAAACCGGGCGAGGGGGATGGGCTACAGTGAACCGACCACCCTGGAACCTTCTTTGATAAGCGCGTGAATGGTTATGAAGGCTCGACATTAGCGGACTACGCCGAGCCTGACATTAATGAAATGCCAACCAAACAGCCCTTGATCCGCCGCACCATGCGGCCTCGAGGTCCCGCACCACACGGTGGATCAGTGATGCGGCCAATCAAAAGTGCACTGGTCAAATATGCCAGCTAATCATACGTGGGTGCGATCCTTCAAAGCAACTGCCTCCCAGCTTCTGTGAAAATAAATCTCGATTGATGCCATCAATCTTAAACCCAAGAAATGCCAACTGAACACTCAACACCATTTTTCTCGAAGGTGCACTGCAGCTACAGTCTGATTTCGCAGCTGTTTTGAGGGGGCATTATTTGGGGGCCAGTTAAAAATGGCAAAAATGCCCAAAATGCCCACAATGCCTTCCAAACTGGGCCCCAGTTCGGCAGGCATTAAAAAAACGGTTTCCTCGTATAGGCTACAGTAAACCGACCACCCTGGAACCTTCTTTGATAAGCGCGTGAAAGGTTATCTAGGCTCGATATAAGCGGATCAGCACTGAACCAGACAATAATGGAATGCCAGCCGAACACCCCTTTTAACGCTGGCAATTTCCACCAGAGGAACCTTCCTCGAACCTTTTTTCTCAGGCAAACTGGCCATTATCTCATCCGCCGCACCATGCGGCCTCGAGGTCCCGCACCATGCGGCGGTTCACTGATTCGGGGCAATCACTTCTTGCCCTGAAAAAACTTTTCCCAGACTTTCTCACCCGTCTTCGTGCCCGCAGGAAAATCGCACTTCACCAACACACCGTCACTAACACATCGACGGGCTGAACCCATCGACGGGCTGAACCCATGTTTTTAGACGTTTCCAGCTGATTTGCAGGGCTGCCCGGGCTACCCGTACAGTGATTCTGCGCTCCATTAGCGCAGGTGCAAACGGGCTTCTGCGAAGTGTCGTTTTCGGTTGATGCCATTAATATTGGTCCATTTAATGCCACGGGCCCATTTTTCCGAGGTCTCACTGTAGCTGCTGTCTGCTTTCGCATCGGTTTCGGGAGGCCATTTTTGGGGGCCCGTTAAAAATGCCCATAATGGCGATAATGGCGAGAATGCCTGCCGAACTGGGCCATGGGAAATCATGCGAATGGTAACTTAGATCGCCTTCCTGGGCTGTCCCAACTTCGAAATGGGGACAGCGAAAAGTGCACTCGGCACGTGCGAAGGCATTGGGGTTTGTGATGAGGTGGCGGGGGGACGAATGAGGACGTCGCACGTGGGTTGAGCCCCTCGACGTGGGCACTCATATGAACATTTGAGCGGTCAATCCCAACTGCATGCAGATATTGCCAGGGAGTGGTTACGAATGCATACAATGAAACTATTGGAGAAAAATGTCGACCCGTCGGGTAGCCATGCGGTTACCCTTGTTGAGGATTGAGTCAGCTGTACGCATTCGCAAATTGCACTAACATAGGTTGAAAGCCGTTGAAAAATACCCAACGCTTGAGCACGTAGGGGAATCTTTTGCGCTGCCACGCTGGAACCACTACGGTGCACTTTTGAGGGGTTGTCCTATCCCAAGTTCACAGGAAGGCAATCTTATATGGGACTCAACGCGTACAGTGACCATTACAATAAATTTTAACGCGTTTGGTAACTCGATTCACGCGTTTGGTAACTACACTATGCCAAGCGATAGCGCGAATGGTAACTAGAAGAAACCCCACCCAAAATGACCCTGATTATGGGTTTTCCCGCTCGCGCCAGACTAAATCGACGAATCCTGACACACCGAAACCTGACACATGTTTAACATTCGAGCAATCTACGCACAAGTGGCTGCATAAAAAAAAACAATTTTACACAAAAAAATGGTTTTTTTTTTTTCAGCGCTTGTCAGGAACATTGTTTTTTTCTAATAAATCTACCGCACATTTGGGGCCAAAAAATGTAAACCCCTTTCGGATGGCAAGCGATTTTGAGATCATAAACCCTGAACTCCATGCGACAAGGTGTGTATGGCTATTTTCTAACAGGGGTTAAGTTCAATATAATTTTGGCATGCGGTACGGTATCAAGAATATATTTGTGTTACTTCTCCACATGTTTTAGCCTTGTCGCAAGGTGTTTAGGGTTGATTCTTTCGGAATCGCATGCCATCCGAAAGGGTTCTAAGTTTTTGTTCCAAAGATACAATAGAAATAAACAAACATGAAGTTCAGAAGGTACGCTTCGAAAAGTGTTGACTGTTTTAAATTGGTACCAAAAAAACGTACATGTGTGCTAATCAACTTTATTCAAAAAACGTGCATGGTAGGCAGAACGCGATGCGTCAGGATTCATCAAAATAATTTCGCGCGAGCGTGAAATTTCCGAAACAATGTCATTTCGTGCGACGGTGTCTTCTAGTTACCATTCACGTTATCGTTTCCCAGAGTATAGTTACCAAACGCGTGAAAATAGTTACCATACGCGTTAAAATTCACTGTAATGGTTACCGTACGCGTTATTGAGTCCCAAATAAGTTACCATTCGCATGATTTCCCCAAGAGTCATCGTTGCCGCACGAGACGACGTGTGTAAGGAATTTTCCGAATTCCTAACTGAGGCACTCTGTACGCGTACAATTCCAACTTTTCGGAAATCAGGCTCGGTCCGCCGACCTCGCCTTCCGAGCCACTACCGCGTCGCCTTCGGGTTTCCCAACCCCAACCCTGCACCCAACCATCTCGCGACTCAGTCTCGGCCTAGCTAGCATTGCTATATTATGCCTATGCCTCGTTGTTTGCGGAGTAGTTGTAATCACTTCCGCGATATTGCATTCTGCGCACTCTTGATTCTACAACTCATAACACCTAGTATCAGAGCTACTTTTCTAAGTAACCCACCAGTTTCCGGGGTAGTTCAGTGCAGGGGTGCGATAGACTTGGTGGGCTGCAAAGCGGTCAGCTGAGAAATAGAGATGATTTTTTCGCTCCGACTAATAGCGTTTGAGCCTTCATCAAATTCATAAAAATCGTTGTTAACCCCCTTGCCCGTTAGGAGAAGCCTGAGAAACATGAATCAGGCCGAGCTTGACCGTTTCATGCAGAACTTTCGGGCGAGGCAAGCCAACATGCAGACTATGTCTGGCGAGTTGGAGCGCCTGAGGGTGGAAAACGCCGAACTACGCCAGGCGCGAGGTGAAACGCGCCATGAGTCGCCCGTCGTGGACGAAGCAAGTAGCAGCTCATCACTCAACGGAACGTGTTTAACGAGCTACAGGGCTCGCTAGACGCTAACGAGGAGTAGGCGGCACGGCAGCAACAAGCACAAGGGGCGTCGAGACAACAGTCGCAGTCAACGCCAAGGCAGGCGCCAGCGACAAACCCAATGGCTTCAACGGCACCCACGGTGCATGCGGCAGCAGCAATTCCGACAACTGTTAAGACAAAACCAATGAACCCGCCCCCGTTCTGTCAACGGGAGTTGTGTTTGGCCCCGTCCTCGCTTGGGCGGAGCCGATCTCGTGGTCGGGTGTGCGGGGGATGCAGCCGACCTGCAGCAGTGGGTACGGGGGCCACTGCAAGGGCGTTGAGCTGGGGGGCGCCTGGCTGGAGGGCGCCGAACAGGTGGACGCCGTCCTTGGCGTCTGGGCGGCGTCCTGGGCGTCTGCTCGGCGTCCTGGACGCCTGGACGGCGTCCTGGGAGGCTGGACGCCGACCTGGGCGTCTGCTCGGCGTCCCCGGCACCAGGACGCCGACCTGGGCGCCTGGACAACGTCCTGGGCGCCTGGACGGCGTCCTGGGCGAGTGGACGCCGACCTGGACGCCAGGACGCCGACCCTGGGACGCCGGGTTTGGTGTAGCCGGCGACCGACTAGGCTGGACGACTAGGCGGGACGACCAGGCGGGGTTGCCCGGTCGACCAGGATACCCGGGCGACGTGTGCGAAAGTCGCCGGGATGGCTTCTGCGAAGCCGACCTCGGAAGTGGTATCCCGAGGTCGACGTGGCTGGTGTGCGCAGTCGCTGGCGTGGATTCTGCTAGGCCTCTGCGCTGTGCTCATGATGAGGTGTGGAGCACCAACCAGCTGCACGCACCTGCGAAGCAGGTGCACCGTTGTCCTGCGGGTGCAACGCTGTGCAGCCGACTTGCTGCAGCGTTGGCGCACCGCAGACTTGCGACGTTGGCAAGCCGCTACTTTGCTGCGCTGGAGCGGTGCGAGCTCTGCTGCGCTGGACCGCGGTCGACCATGCTGCGCTGGAAGTCGACCAGCAGCTGTGCTAGCTCTGATGTAGCCTTGCATGCCAATGTTGTTGCAATCATTCTGAACCTTTGTTGTCATGTTTTCCTAGTGGAACTCTTGCCAATTTTCCCCGTGAACTAGCAAACAATGTGCGCACAAGGAAACGACTAAGGAACGAACGAACGCAGAGATCACTCCTACCCCGTGCCTAGCCCGTAGTCTAGCTCCCGTTGACAGAGTTATCTCCGCATGGTGCGGTGAGCGTGGACGGCCCCGCAACGATACCTTCGGTGTAGCCGACTTTGCACTTACCTAGCTTGTTCGTAGGCCGGCGGCTGTGTTGGACGCCATGGTGGACCCCGTAGTTGAGGCGGGCGTCGTGGACACCTTGGAGGCACGGCTGGAGGATGCGAGGAGACGCCATGCGGCGAACGAGTACGGGACTCTCCCGCTGGCGGTCGTTGAGGCTGGCATCCGCGCAGTGTGGGCGACGGAGCTCCCCTCCCGACCGGCGTCTCCCCGACCGGTGAACAACGCAGGCGGCGTCGACGTGGGCGTCAACGCCGGTGGTGACCAGGTCGGCAGCAGTGCGGGAGGCACGTCGAGGCCGAGGGGAGTGATTCACGCCGGGGAAGGCGGCGTTCAGGCGCGAGGAATGCAGTCGTCGGCGGCTGCAGGGGCCTCGAAGGGCGACGTTGGAGGCCGACGAAGCGGATTGGCGCCGATGTCGGCGACTCACGTGACGGCGGGAGGGATCGCGCCGAGCTACGGCTACTTCAAGTTTACTCCGGATAGGATCTCGGTCACCCCCCTGCTAGTCGGTCGCCCCGGCATTCTCACCTGGAAGGAAGCCATCGAGCCTCAGCTGGAGATGGCTGGGCTGATGGGCTTCGCCGCTGGCACCGTGGCAATGCCGTCGGAGTACTATCCCGACCTGCGTGCGGAGTTTCGCGTTGTGCAGCTGCTGACCTTCACGGTCATTTCGCGGTGCTACTCGCCGGGCGTGCAGATCGCCTCAAAGCCGTGTAGGGACTACCTGGACGCCGGCCACCAGGCGTGGCACTTCATCGAGTCGACGTACCAGGTCACCGACGACCTGTACATCGGCCAGCTCGAGGAGCAGATGACGCATCTGCGGATGGGCGACCAGGAGACTGCGACCGATTACTGCAACCGGGCTCGGCGACTTCTCGCCACCATGAGGATGTCCGGCGTGCAGTACTCCACGGCGTCGTACGTCACGCACGTCCTGAAGGGACTCCCAAGCAGCTACAACCTGCTGAAGCGGCTGTCGGTGGTGCCGAGCACGCGGGCAACGCTGAATGAAGACTCCCTGACCTCGTACATCCTGCGGGACGAGGCGATGCAGGAAGCTGAGCGGTCCTCGGAGCTCCTGCCGCAGGTGAACTACGCCACCCCGGCGAAGCATAGCGGCCGACCGGGACAGCGCGGTCAGCCTGACAGCGGTGGTAGCAGTGGCTGGAAGCTAGGGAGGGACGCCGACACGACGAAGTCGGCCAAGGACGGCGGTCGCGGAGGAGGAGGTCGACGTCGGGAGTGCTGGATCTGTCACAGCCCCGACCACCTCTCCTTTGAGTGTCCCGACCGTAGCGAATCTGACGACGACGATGCCAAGGGAGGCCGCGGGAGGTCGGCCAGCCGTCGTCCACGTCGAGGAAACCAGCCGCGCAAGGAGAAGCAGTCGAACAAGTCGACCTCGGCGAAGGACGCCGACTCCTCTGCTAGCGGCAAGGGGCGAGGCGACGGGGAGGCGTCGTGCTCGCTGGTCGGCGTCGTAGAGCCGACCGTCTCGCTGGCGCCGGAGGCCGGTGAGGATTTCCAGGCGGTGGCGGCAGCTGTGCAGGCAAACCCGGCGGTGGTCCTGCTGGACAGCGGCTGCTCCCACCACCTGATGGGGACGAAGGAGGTCTTCGTCGACATGCAGCCGAGCGGCGATGTTGAACACGTGCACGACTTCAATGGGGCGCTACAGGACGTCAAGGGATAGGGCACGGTTGCGCTGCAAGGGGAGGCCGGGAAGCAGGTACTCATCCCCGACGTGCTGTACGTCCCAGGCGTGCACGCTGTTACGGGGTACTTTACTGTTCAAGGGTATTTTACCCTAAACAGTCCCCCAACCCAATCCCAACCCTATCTTCATCCAATCCCTTTGGGATTTCCTAGATTTCCCAACCGCCACGTGGCACTCTACTCTTCTAGCATTCCAATTCCTTGTCCCACAAACTACTTTCCAACATTGTCTCTTGTTCGCTATTTAAACCTCTCTTGTACTTGCCAATATCAATCCACTCTCAACCAATTCTGATTTAACTCTTCTACAATTACTATGTAACTTTTTCGCCTATTTCGCTAGTAGTTCTTTCGCCAAAGTCTTCCGCCGCGCTTCATCCTCGACTTAGTCGACCCCGCTAATTCTTTAGCGGACTTAGGCCAGCGGGCCTAACACTTGGTATCAAGAGCCTTCGCGGGGAGCGACTTCCAACGAGCGACCGTCGACGACGAGACTACGCCGTCATCGTCCCGCGGTGCCGACTTGCAGACTTGGAGTCGTCGAGCGAACATGGACGAATCCATGAACGCTTTCCCCCACGACATGGGCAACACGCTTGCCGAGCTCATGCGTCAACTCGAAGAATTGACGTTGGAAAATCGTCAGGTACGAGCTGAAATGCAACAGCTTCGCAATTTGGCTTCTAACCCCCATGGCCTTGCCGCACCAACTCCTGCACCCACCACGTCGACTGGCGCGGAAGCGCTGCCGGAACGTCGAAGCGCACTCAAGCCGCAGAAGCCCGAGTCGTTCGACCCAAGTCAACGCGACGCGAACGTGCGAACGTGGCTCTTCATGCTCAACAATTACTTCGCCGCGAGCGGGGTGCAAGAGGCGGACGCGCAGCAGCGGATCGAGTACGCCGTAACGCTGCTGAGGGGCCCGGCCTTGGAGTGGTGGCGCCAACTTACGCAGACTGCTGTACGGAGGGCTCAGTTAGACGGGCATCAACAGGGCGTGGGGCATGCAGCTGCAACTTCGAGCTTAGGGAGTCTAGCTTTGGGTGTTACCACGGTTCCGACGACATGGGAAGGATTTGAAGCGGCGCTGAAAAGTAGGTTCGATTTGGTGAACGCCTCCGAAGCTGCTAGGAAGCGTCTGCGTCATTTCCGCCAGATAGGGAACGTCCAGGAGTACACACGACGGTTCTTGAGCATCTGCAACGAAATAGACGACATCACGGAAGCAGAGATGCGCGATCGCTACCTCGAAGGGTTGAAGTCGGACATAGCGGAGGTTATAGCGATTCACGGGTTGTCCACCTTCGAGTCGGTAGTCGCAGCAGCAGAACGCGTCGACGCAGTACGAAGCCGACGGGGTCGTGACGATCGTGATAGGGGATACAATATACCGATCAACGACGCTCGATCGAGGGACGGACCGTCGCCCATGGAGATTGGTGCAGTTAACAGTGACGGCTCACAGCGTAGCGGTTTCACGGGGAACTGTCACTACTGCAAAAAGCCGGGACACATGAAGCGGGACTACCCACAATTTAAGGAGCGGCAGCAGGGAAACGGAAACCGCCAGTAGATAGCGGGTCGCTAGCTGGTGTGGAGGTTCCCGTACCCGCCACGTCTACCAACGTAGAGGAGACGGCCTTGCAGCAGTCATCTACGGAGAACGAGGTAGACACTGTTGATCGTCCAGTCGTGCTTCTAGGGAAGCTTCGCGGAGTTCCTGTTAAGATTCTCGTCGATAGCGGAGCTAGCCACTCGTTCGTTTCGTCTTCATTAGTTAGTCGTCTCCATCTTGAAGCGGACACCTCAGTCAACTTCAAGGACGCACGTATGGTAGATGGGACACCTCTCCACATAGGACCGATCATTCGCAAGTTGCGCGTAGTGCTAGGACCGATCACAGTTAGGCGTGATTTCGACTCTGCGACGCTGGACGGATACGATTTTATCTTTGGGAGAGATTGGCTACGCACGGTTAGTACTCAGTTCGATTGGGCTCAGGGAAGCTGCAGCGTCAAGGTAGACGGGGAGTTCCGGGAGCTGCCACAGTGGAGCGATGGGGCCACATCATCCACAGCTATCATTAATGCTGTTCGTGTGCGACAGTTAGTGAAGCGTGCGGCACGGATCTTCGCGGTTTTTCTTGAGGAGGTGGAAGCAGAGGAGGGGAAAGGAGGGAGTGCAGCAGTTAGTGAGAAGGCGACTCTTCCTGCTGAGGTGAGTGCACTGTTAGCAGAGTTCGCAGACGTCTTCCCCAACGAGCTGCCCACAGGGTTGCCTCCCAGCCGAGCTGTAGACCATCGAATAGAGTTGGAACCGGGAAGCAGGCCAATAGCGAAGCCTCAATGGAGGTTGAGTCCAGCAGAGACAGAGGAGATGACGCAGCAGGTTAGGCACTTTCTCGCACAGGGGTTCATACAGCCATCTAGATCGCCTTGGGCAGCACCGATCCTTTTCGCGCCTAAGAAAGACGGAGGGCTAAGGATGTGCATAGATTACCACGCATTGAACGCCGCCACCGTCAAGAATAGGTTCCCGGTGCCGAGAGTAGAGGATCTCCTAGATGCAGTGCAGGGCGCTAGAGTCTTCTCCAAGATCGACCTTCGCTCGAGTTACCACCAGATTCGTGTAGTTCCAGAGGACCAGCACAAGACGGCGTTTCGTACGAAGCAGGGGTTGTACGAGTTTAGGGTTCTACCGTTCGGACTGACCAACGCCCCAGCGACGTTCCAGACGCTCATGAACACCGTCCTCTCGGAATTCCTAGGTTCGTTCGTTGTAGTTTACTTAGACGACATCCTGATCTTCTCCAAGACAAAAGAGGAGCACGTGCAGCACTTGCAGAAGGTCTTCGAGGTCTTGCGGAGGGAGAAGCTGTACGCGAAGCAGTCTAAATGAGAGTTCTTCCTCCCCGAGGTCGAGTTTCTAGGTCACGTCGTTTCCGCTAGTGGCGTTAGGACCGACCCGAAGAAGATCGCAGCCGTACAGGATTGGGTGGCACCGACCTCAGTCAAGGAGTTGCAAAGCTTTCTCGGATCCGCGAATCACTACCGCCGTTTCGTTCAGGGTTACGCTTCCATCGCTAGTCCACTCACCGACCTACTTCGGAAAGGCGTAGAGTACGTTTGGGGTCCAGCGCAGCAGCAGGCGTTCGAGCAGATGAAGCAGTCGCTCACGTCTTCACCGACACTGTCGTACCCTGATCCCACTCGCCCGTACGTTGTAGTGACCGACGCTTCAGATCAGGCCATAGGAGTTGTACTTCTTCAGGACCAGGGACGCGGGTTGCAGCCGGTTGCGTACGCGTCACGTAAGCTGAGAGGAGCGGAGTTGAGCTACCCCATACACGACAAGGAGGCGCTCGCGATCATCCATGCGTATAAGGTATGGAGGTGCTACCTAGAGGGGGCAGATAGTGTTATACGCACGGACCATTGCTCGCTTCGCTTTCTCAAGTCGCAGCCGCAGCTGAGTCGTCGCCAGGCTAGATGGATGGAGTTCATGGAGGGGAGCTTTCACTACAGGATAGAGTACAAGCCAGGCGTGCGCAACCCAGCAGATTCCCTCACTCGCCCTAGTTGCCACCTCGCTAGTCTCACAGTCACCGCAGACCATCCACTTCTCACAGCACTCTTCGAGCACGGATACACAGCCGATCCTGACTTCACACCGCAGCCGCCCGCAGGAGCAGAGGTGCAGGGTAGTGTTTACATACGGAAGGGTACAGCACGGATTTGGGTTCCAGCCTACCGCCCTCTTCGACAGCTCCTTCTCTCAGAGGCACACGACGTAGTTAGTGCGGGTCACTTCGGAGCAGACAAGACGGCTAAGACGCTTAGTCGCACGTACTACTGGCCAGGGCTTGCAGCAGACGTAGAGGAGTACATTCGCTCATGCGACACGTGTCAGCGTACGAAGTCCTCTCGCCAGCGCAAAGCAGGACTTTTGCAGCCGATTCCACCGCCCGACCGCCCATGGCAGGTAGTCACCATGGACTTTATCATGGCTTTACCGCGCACAGTTAGGGGTCACGACGCCATCTTCGTGGTAGTGGATAAGTTTTCTCGAGCAGCGCACTTCATCCCCACGCACGGCCAGGTCACAGCAGAGGAAGCCGCGACGCTGTTCGTAGATAACATAGTCTGACTGCACGGGGTTCCAGATTCCATCATTTCCGACCGCGACCCTAGATTCACCTCGAAGTTCTGGAAGCAGCTTTTCGCACTGTTTGGGACTCGCTTAGCCATGTCGTCTGCGTACCATCCAGAGACAGACGGACAGACCGAGCGTGTGAACCAGACACTGGAGCAGATTCTTCGCAGTATCACAATGCACGATGCAGCAGCATGGGACAAGAAGCTGAGCATGGCAGAGTTCGCATACAACAACACGCACCACTCCGCCACAGGCATGTCACCGTTCTTCGCACTGTACGGTCAGCACCCCAATGTCCCCACTCATGTCGATCTCACACCCACACTCCCACGTGCCGACAACTTCCATCAGCATCTCACCTTCATTCATGATCACGTGAGGAAGCACCTTGAGCTCGCTAATGCACGCATGGCACGCACCACCAACCGCAGTCGTCGTGAGGTGTCGTTTTCTGTCGGTGACCGTGTTCTTTTGGACAGCCGCAACCTCCGACTGCCACAGGACAGCAAGCTTCGCCCACGCTTCTTTGGTCCATTTGTCATTGAGCGTGCACTTGGTCCAGTCGCATACCGCCTTCGTCTTCCCGCTCATTTCCGCATGCACCCGTCATTCCACGTGTCTCTCCTTCGTCCATACACCGATCCCAATGCCATCTTCTCGGGCCGTGATCGCACTCCACTGCCGGTAGCTGTTGACACCGACGAGCCCGACTACCAGATCCAGCGCATCCTCAGGCACCGTCGCCGTCTCCAGGGGGGTGTCTCTTTCATCGACTTCTTGGTTCGTTGGCGTGGTTACGATGCAGCCGACGACAGCTGGGTCCCTTCGTCCTCGCTGTCTCCTGACAACGCTTGCCTCCGAGCGTACCTTCAGCTTGCAGGCGCCGCGGACGTCGCCTCCTTGGGGGGGGGGTAGTGTAATGGGGTACTTTACTGTTCAAGGGTACCGTCATACCCCGGATATACCCCCATGGGGGGCACTAATAAAACGTGTTTTTTTTAGGGGGTGGGCTTATAATATAGTAAATTTATAAGCGCCGGCGTTTATGTTATGTCAAAAATGAAATTTGTTTTTAAGTATACCAAATCGAGGCACTCTCAAAGGCGAATTCACCTGAGTCGAGAACGTTCGAAACCGTGCATGCTTTGCGCGTGAAACGGCCAACAAGGTGTGGCATCACGCCTTCCACGCCTTGTTGGCCAGGCCAGGTTCATCGAACGTGAACCTGGCCCATGCCAGCGCACACGTACTTCGCATCACAGTGGCCCAATCAGGGTTGCATGAACCACGACGTGCCCATCAACAGCAAGATACCCTGCCACCGAGGCAAAGAGCTGCCCAGCTCAGCTCCTCTGCGGGGAATCTTGACTGTGGCCACACTTTCCCCGCAGAGGAGGCCGGGCCGCGAAACTGAAGGGGTCTCAGGCGAGGGGTTCATACGGCCCTCATTCTCAACTTTTGGTTCAGTTTTCTTCGTTCGTTTGGCCTGCCGTGGCCATGGCGGGCCTTCCAGGCACGCATTTCTTGTTCCGCCGCCAACCTGCTGCTCGAGAAAATACCCGCAGAGACTCCCGTGACTACTCTCAATGGCAGACGCGCCATGCGCCCGTCCCTCCATCACAACCAGTAGTGCCTCCCGTTCCTCCCACTCCTCCTACGCCTCCTACCCCTCCTACTCCCCCGGCGCCTCCTATACCTCCCGTTCCTCCGTCCCCTCCTGACCCGCCAGCTGTTGGTGTTCCGTGACAGGGGGTTCTACAGATTCTCCTCCCCCCTGGCTACTCGGCGTTCGACGCCTTCCTGTCCGAGCCTGAACGCAGCGGCGGCGAAGGATCTTCCTCCGCACGGGAGCCATGGTGGGGAGCGCCGACTGATTGCCCGTTGGACGAATCCGCTACCGGTGCCGACGACGACGTGGAGTTCTGGGCTGCTGACGGTCTCCCCAAGCACCTTCCAATTCCCTCCTTTCCACCTCTGAATAAAAAAAGGCCTCACCCATCTCGCGATAATCGTGATGCCCGTCCTCCCTCCCCACAGGCACAAGACGACAGCTCACAAGCACAATTCGTACACCTCGCAGGAGAAGCTGCAATGGATTCTGAAGCTCGAAGCCGGAGAGATGAGTGTGCGGCGCATGTCTCGCGAATCCGGCATCTCCCGAAGGTGCCTCACGGAGTGGAAGAACCGCAAGGCTGAGCTTGAGGGCGCGCACGGTGCACGATGTCGCCTGCACGGCCGCGGAAGGAGCTCGTGGTATCGCGACATGGAAGCGGAGGTGTACCGGAGGTTTCTCGCCCACCGCAAGAAGTGCCTCGCCGTCTCGATCGCACGACTGCAGAAGTGGTCGCACAAGGTGATGAAAGAGTTACACCCAGGTGAAAAGTGGGCCGGCTCTCAGCGGTGGACTCAGCGATTTCGCCGCCGCTGGAACCTGACGACCAGAGCGAAGACCCGGGTCGGCCAGAAGCTCTCGTCCAGTGAGTTGTTATTTGGAGGTAAATTGTTGTTTGTCTGTTCATGTCTATTCACGGCTCTCACTCTGTGTTTGTGCTTTCTGTTCCTCCCATCCCGTGTCCCAGACTGCGAGGCTGATGTCAAGAACTTCTGGACGTACGTGCGTCACTCCCGCCGCCCGTGGATTCTAAACGCGGACCAGACGCCCCTCTGGCTCGAGATGCCATCCGAACGCACCGTTGAAGAGGTTGGCTCGCGCTCCGTGCTCGTCCGCAGTGGCGGCTACCAAAAAGAGCGGGTTACAGTGATGCTCGCCTGCACCGCCAGCGGGGAGAAGTTGAAGCCGTGGGTCTTCTTCAAAAGGAAGACCGTCCCCAAAGGAGATTTCCCTTCAGGTATGCACCACACGTCGATTACGCGGTGGCCTGTTGATGTCCGTTAAAAAATTCAACAAAAATCGTGATTTTATTGCTGTGCAGATATCCACGTGGGGGTCCATCCCAACGGTTGGATGGACGCGGACGGTGTCATCGAGTGGTTGGACGGGGCGGTGAAGCCGTACATCAACCCCAAGTTCGGAGTCCGCCCCCGCAAAGCTCTGCTCGTCCTCGATTCGTACCGCGGGCACCTCACCCCGGAGGTGAAGAAGAAGTTTGGCGAGCTGAACCTGGTCCTTGCGGTTATCCCTGCTGGCTGCACCTCGGAGATTCAACCCCTCGACGTCGCGGTTAACCGCTCCTTCAAGGCCGCCGTTCGCCAGCTCTACCAGGAGTGGTTTGAGCGTGAGGGGGTCGACACCTTGACGAAGAAAGGTGAGAGGTGCAGCCTTTCTGTTTATGTTTTTATTTCTTTAACCCGTGCTGACTCGTTTTCTGGATTTGCGTGGCAGGCAACATCAAGAAGCCTCCTGTCGAGCTGACGCTCAAGTGGATCTCGGCGGCCTGGAAGTCCGTGCCCAAGGAGCTCATCCAACGGGCGTTCCTCACCTGCGGCATCAGCAACGCCCTGGATGGGTCCCAGGACAAGCTCTGCCTGCAACACAGGCGAGATGAGCTCGAGGGCGAGGAGGTCGACATGGATGATGAAATTGCAGCAGACGGTTTCTTCTGCAACAACGTAGAGGAACCTGAGTCGGACTCTGAGGCCGACCCAGATGACCCCACTGTAGCTGATGATTAGAGTAGGGTAGATTTGCCTCAAATGGTGAAGCCTGTGTGAGGCTTGTAGGTAGGAGTAGATTACCGTAAACCATCTTCGAAGTTGTAGTTGTGAGATGATGTTGCTCATCTCAAATGATGATGAACCTGCTGTCGGCTGGTCAGCTGAAGGAGAACGGCGTGAAGCTGCAGGACGACGACGACGGGATGTTGCTCATCTCAGCGACCGGTGACGTCCTCGGTCGAGCAACGTACTCCGGCCGGGTCCTCTGCACCAACCTGCGTCCCTGTCCGGCGACGACTGCGGCGGAGGCAGTAGCCCTACGGGCAATCGTCTCGGCGACGAAGGCGACGCCGGACAGGATGCACGCTCGGCTTGCGCACGTCGGCATGGACACCATCCGGAGCTCGGCGAAGCACGCGGTAGCCACCAGGTTGAACCTAAAGTCGGCGTCCGGTGTTGCCTCACCTTGCGTCTCGTGCGTCGGCGGGAAGTTGGCACAGCATTCCTTCCCCGACAAGGGCTCGGACGCCGAGGACGCCCTGGCCGTCGTGCACATCGACCTGTGCAGGCCGTTCCGGGTGGCCGCCAAGGATGGCAGCCTGTACTTCCTGCTGCTGAAGGACCGCAAGACCCGCTACGTGTGGGTGAAGCCGGTCGCCAGGAAGTCCGACGTACTGCGGGAGTTCGCACAGTGGCTTGTGTTGGTTGAGCGGCAGGCAAAGAAGTCGGTGCTGCAGCTGCGATCTGACCGGGGAGGGGAGTTCCTCGGGAAGGACTTCACCGCCTTCGTGGAAGGCAAGGGAATTGTCCACGACCTGACCTGCCCGTACACCCCACAGCAGATAGCATGGCGGAGCGGGAGATGCGGACGGTGGTGGAGTCGGTGCGGACAATGCTGTTGCACATGGGCGTGCAGCACAACCGGTGGCACCTCGCTCTGCGGCAGGCCGTCTGGGTCCGCAACTGCCTTGAGCGGTCGTCGCTGCCACCGGGGACGACGCCGTGCCTGCTGTTCACCGGGAAGAAGCCCGACTTGTCGCTGGCACGCGTGTGGGGCTGCATGGCGCAGTTCCTCGTCCCCAAACAGCAGCGCGGTGGGAAGCTGAAGCCGAAGGCCAAGTGGGGCCTTCATCTCGGCGTTTCGGCAGAGAGCAAGGGCTGGGAACTCCTTGACCTCGCCGACAACCGGGTGGTCACCACGTCGGACGTGGTATTCTACGAGTCGCTGTCGCTGGAGGTGTGGAAGTCGGGGCAGACGCCGGCCAACCTGCCGACAGACACCTCCACGGCGACACTCCCTCTGCTCGCCGAGGTCGGTGAGCCTGCTGAAGAGGACGCTGAGGGAGTCCTCTCTTCTCCCCCTACCCCTGCCATCCCCCCTCCCGTGGTCATTTTGCATGCGCCGGCGCCGACGTTGGCCTCCGGCGATGAGGGGAGTAGTGGGGCGTCGCCTGTGGCGTCGGCCAAAGGTATCGCCGGTGGCCACAGTGGCGTTCAACCCGGTGGCCAAAGTGGCGTTCAACCCGGTGGCCAAAGTGGCGTTCAACACGGCGTGGAAGCGGAGCCGCCACCGGCAGGGGAGCAGCCGGCCAAGGAGCAGCCGGTGAAGCCGCCGACAAGGGCGCAGAGGGCGGTAAAGCCGACAGGGGAGCTTCCGGCAACGGAGAAGTCGGCTGGGACGCCGGCTTTGGTGCAGCTGGACGCCGAGGACAGTGCAGCCGACAGCGACGTAGTGGAGGTCAAGCCTGGGCCACGGCCTGCAGGCCGAAGTACTTCGGAGGCCGCCCGACTTCTTCGTCCCGGCCGCCTTCACCACGGCGTATGACAATGACGACGACGACCTGGCGTACGACGACGCCGACGAGGACGAGGAGTTTCCGGAGCTCGACCCCGACATGCACGCCGACCCCGTGCACCGCTGGGATATCGCGACGATGACGGTGAAGGAGGCGTTGGCAAGCTGGAAGGGCAAGGCGGTGAAGGCCGCTATGGACGAGGAGATACGGAGCCTCGTCGCGAACGGCACGTGGGAGCTCGTTGAGCGGCCCCCCGGCGTCAACATCATGAAGAACCGGAGGGTGCGGACTACGAAGTACCGCATCGACGACACCGTCGAGCGCGAGAAGGCGAGGCTGGTCATGAAAGGCTTTACGCAGGTTTATGGCGCTGACTACGATGAGACGTACGCGCCAATGAGCAGCTACGTCACGCTGAGGATCTTCCTCAGCATCGTCGCCGTCCTCGACCTCAACCTGATGTAGCCAGATTTGAAGAACGCCTTCCTGCAGAGCAAGCTCGACCGCGTGCTCTACATGTACCAGCCGGACTACTTCAACGACGGGACCGGCCGGGTGTGCAAGCTGCTGAAGAGCCTGTACGGGCTGAAGCAGTCGCCGCTGTTGTGGTACAAGGCGCTCAACGACGTGTTGGTTGGCGCCGGGTGGAAGAAGAGCCAGGTCGACGAAGCTCTATACTTCAAGGTCGGCGTTGACAAGGTGGCATGTTGGGTGCTGGTCTACGTCGACGACTTGCTCGCCGCCAGCAGCAGCACCGCGATGCTGAGGGAGCTGAAGGAGCTGCTGGAGGCCGCCTTCGAGCTGCGCCAATGCAGAAGTACCTCGGCCTAGAGATCGTGCGCGACAGGCTGGCGAGGAAGCAGTGGCTGCCCCAGCAGGGCTACACCTGTCAAACATTATATATGTTGGGTTTGTTAGGCTACAGTGGGTTAGCCTATATGGGGTACACAATTCTAGGGTTTGCCATTTGTACTGATTTCTCTGTTAGTTCATTCATTCCAGTCCGTTGATTCTGACATGGTATCAGAGCAGGTCCGTCACTAGGACCGCTTTAGGGCCCACCGTTACCCTACCTACCTACCTACTACCGTGCGCCCTCGTGCGCCTTTCTCTCCTTGTGCGCCTTCGTGCGCCCCCGAGCCGCCGCTACAGGCCCGTCAGGCCCCCGAGCCGCCGCTGCAGACCCGTCAGGCCCGAGAGCCGCCCCTGCAGACTCTCGCCGCCCGTCGCGTCGCCCTCCCCGCGACGTCGTCACCTGCCAGCGGCGTCGTCGCCTCCCCGCGGCGTCGCGCCTCCCTGCGACGTCGTCGCCTGCCCGTGGCGTCACCGCCTCCCCGCGGCGTCGTCGCCTGCCCGCGTCGAAGCCGCCTGCCCGCGGCGTCGACCCCTACCCGCGGCGCCGTTGCTTGCCCGCGGAGTCGTCGCCTGCCCGCGGCGTCGCCTAACCCTAATCCGCCCCGCGGCGTTGACCCCTGCCCGCGACACCGTCGCCTGCCCGCGGAGGCGTTACCTAACCCTAATCCGCTGCCCGCGCACTGCCCGCGAGCTGCCCGCCGCTGCAGACTCTCGCCACCCGCCGCGTCGCCCTCCCCGTGGCGTCGTCGCCTCCCTACGGCCCGTCGTGGCCCCTTACCCGCCCGTCGCGGCCCTCCCAGCCGCCGTCGCGATCCCTCCGCCGCCCCTTCGCGGCTTCTACCTCGTCTGCAGCAGCAGCCGCCGCCGACCTGCAGCAGCTGCCGCCGCCGAGCCTGTAGCAGCAGCCGCCGCCGATCTGCAGCAGCTGCCGCCGCCGAGCCTGTAGCAGCAGCCGCCGCCGATCTGCAGCAGCTGCCGCCGCTGACCCTGCAGCAGCAGCCGCCACTCGACCTGCAGCAGCTGCCGCCGCCGAGCCTACAGCAGCGGCCGCCGCCGACCCTGCAGCAGCTGCCGCGGAGCTCCCTGCTGCGACCTGGCCCCGTCCCGCTGGTGCAGCGGCCCCGCTGTCGCCACTGTCTTGCGCCCGCCGCACCGACCACTGGTGAGCTTTGCCCTGCCAGCACTGCTACCGTTACAGCTGCCGCTACTGCTGCTGCTCCTGACGTGGCCAGATGGAGCTCCAGCAGGCTCGTGAGTGGTACGCCAGTTGGGGCTGTCGGGGTGGCAGTCGTGGTAGTCGCTCTGACGTGCGTAGTTCGGGAGCCTCTGGTAGTGGACAGGTGCAGCAGCCGTGCCCTCCTACGGTCCAGCAGGCTCGTGAGTGGTACGCTAGTTGGGGCTGTCGGGGTGGCAGTCGTGGTAGTCGCCCTGACGTGCGTAGTTCGGGAGCCTCTGGTAGTGGACAGGTGCAGCAGCCGTGCCCTCCTACGGTCCAGCAGGCTCGTGAGTGGTACGCCAGTTGGGGCTGTCGGGGTGGCAGTCGTGGTAGTCGCTCTGACGTGCGTAGTTCGGGAGCCTCTGGTAGTGGACAGGTGCAGCAGCCGTGCCCTCCTACGGTCCAGCAGGCTCGTGAGTGGTACGCCAGTTGGGGCTATCGGGGTGGCCGTCGTGGTAGTCGCTCTGGCGTGCGTCGTTCGGGAGCTTCTAGTAGCGGACAGGTGCAGCTGCCGTGTCTTGTGAGTGACGCTGCCGCTCTAGGTGCTAGTACGTCTGTCGCTACAGGTGCTCACGTGTCTGCTACCCCAGGTGATGGTGAGGTTGCCGCTCTAGGAGCTAGTGAGTCTACTGCCCCAGGATCTGGTGAGGCTGCTGCCCTAGGTGCTAGTGCGTCTGTGCCCCCTGGTACTGAGTCGACTGCCGCACTGCACACCTTCACACTGGACTCAGGTGCTTCTCGCTCCTTCTTTCGTGACCGCACTGTCCTTGAGCCACTCGCTCGGCCAGTTGCTGTCTCCCTTGCTGACCCCTCTGGGGGTCCGGTCATTGCGACCTCCTCCACTGTCCTTCCTTGTCCTGCGGTCCCGTCCGGCACGCTGTCAGGTCTCTACCTCCCCTCGTTCTCTACGAACTTGGTGGCAGGCCGAGAGCTCCAGGACGGGGGTGTTCATCAGTTCACCCCTGCCTACGAGCGCGTGACACACTGCACGTGTGCTCGGACGGGTCGCCACCTGGCTACCTTCACTCGAGAGCCGGGGTCCGACCTTTACACACTGACCACTGAGTCCCCTCAGGTAGCTGCGTCTGCGTCAGCGTCAGGTCAGCTGTCCGCCCCCTGCTCGTGTCGCTCTCTGGCGCATGAGACTATCCTCTGGCACCACCGCCTTGGTCACCCGTCTGTGCAGCGCCTTCGGGCCATGCACCAACGGGACCTTGTTGCTGGGCTTCCCAGGGTACTCCCTCCCCTTCCAGACTCGCCTGCTCCTCCCTGTATTCCCTGTGTCGAGGGGCGGTAGCGCGCCGCTCCTCATTCCTCCTCCTTTCCCCCGACGACTGCTCCCTTGCAGACGCTCCACATGGACGTGTGGGGCCCAGCCCGCGTCCGTGGTCAGGGTCAGGAGAGGTACTTCCTGATTGTTGTTGACGACTTCTCGCGCTACACCACGGTCTTCCCCTTGCGCGCCAAGGGTGACGTCCCTGATGTCTTGATCCCTTGGATCCGCAGATCTCGTCTCCAGCTCAGTGAGCGTTTCCGCTCCGACTTCCCTGTCCTGCGTCTGCACTCTGACAGAGGTGGGGAGTTTTCCTCTGGTCTCTTGGAGGCCTTCTGTCAGCAGGAGGGCATTGAGCAGTCGTACACGCTTCCGGCCTCTCCACGCTTCTTGGCGCTCTACACGCTCTTCTTCTGTTCTCGGCTCCAGTTGCGAGGCTGAGATCTACGCTACAGCCATGGCTGCCCAGGAGCTACGTTGGCTGACCTACCTGCTGACTGACCTCGGAGAGCCGCCTCGTTCTCCTCCAGTGCTATACGTCGACAACAAGGCTGCCATTGCCTTGTGTGAGGAGCACAGACTGGAGCACAGAACGAAACACATCGCCCTGCGGTACTTCCTTGCTCGAGAGCTGCAGCAGCGCGGTCAGCTTTGTATTCGCTACGTGGCCACTGAGGCCAACACTGCTGATGTGTTCACCAAGGCGCTTCAGCCTCGTGACCATCAGCGCTTCTGCACTCTACTAGGCCTTGTGCCTACTGGACCTCACTTGCTTACCTCTTGACTTTGCTTGTACTGTGATCACTATATATATCTATACCTGCATGTTTGCTCTTGCTAGGTTGTGATCACTGTATCTCTGGCTCTGTTATAAACCTGCATGTGAACTGGTCTTGTGACCACTAGCTTGTGCTCGGAATTTGTGTGGAATCCTTGAGATCCACCCTGAGCTTGTTGTTGCCTTGCTTTGCCTTGACTGGTCTTGTGACCCCTAGGTCTCCCCCACTTTGCCTATGGGGGTGTGTCAAACATTATATATGTTGGGTTTGTTAGGCTACAGTGGGTTAGCCTATATGGGGTACACAATTCTAGGGTTTGCCATTTGTACTGATTTCTCTGTTAGTTCATTCATTCCAGTCCGTTGATTCTGACAACATCGACAAGCTGCGTAGGCGTTTCATCGACGAGGAGCAGGGCGGGCGCACCCCGAAGACGCCGGTTTCGGTCGACGCCTTTGCCGAGCTCACCTTCGATGACGAGGAGGCACAGGAGCGCCAGGAGGAGGAGTACCGGCAGAAAGTCGGCTCGCTGCAGTTCGCGGCAACGACGACGAGGCCGGACATTGCCTTCGCCTGCAGCAAGCTGGGGAGCGGCCTCACGGTGAGGAGTGACCAACACAAGCGCGAGGTCGACCGCTGCCTCGCCTACCTCGCCAACACGCGCGACACCGCCTTGGAGTTTGGCGGTGGTCCGGGGTCGCTGGAGCTTGTCGGCTACGTGGACGCCGACGACGCCAGCGACAAGCAGAACTGGACGAGCACGGGCGGCTACGTGTTCGTCTACAGAGGGGCCGCAGTCTCCTGGTCAAGCCAGCGCATCAAGTGCGCGACGTTGTCGTCGACCGAGTCGGAGTACGTGGCGGCAACAGAAGCCGGGAAGGAAGGACGCCGACTTCGCTTCCTCCTGGCAGAGTTCCGGCAACTGGACGCCGGGAAGCCGACTGTCCTTCGGGTGGACAACAAGTCGGCCATCACAGTCGCCGGGGGCATGGGGTTGACGGGCAACCTCAAGCACATGGAGCGACGTCAGGCCTGGCTGCAGCACATGGTGAAGCGCGGGAAGTTCACGCTGAGGTACATCCCGACCACCGAGCAGCCGGCCGACTTCCTGACAAAGGCGCTGCACTACCTAGCCTTCAACCGGTGCTCCGTCGCGATCGGCCAAGTGCGCCTGGCCGAAGTCGGCGACGGCGACAACGACGTGCAGCAGTAGGTGCCATGCCCTCTTGCATGGCTGGTGCGGTGTCCGGCGTGCTGTGTGTTGTGTGCACGCCGCCGAGCTATTCTCCGAGCAGTGCTGCTGTGTGTGCTGGGGGCCCAAGCGTGAACGCGGCAGGGGAGTGTCAACAGGAGTTGTGTTTGGCTCCGTCCTCGCTTGGGCGGAGCCGATCTCGTGGTCGGGTGTGCGGGGGATGCAGCCGACCTGCAGCAGTGGGTACGGGGGCCACTGCAAGGGCGTTGAGCTGGGGGGCGCCTGGCTGGAGGGCGCCGAACAGGTGGACGCCGTCCTTGGCGTCTGGGCGGCGTCCTGGGCGCCTGGACGCCTGGACAACGTCTTGGGAGGCTGGACGCCGACCTGGGCGTCTGCTCGGCGTCCCGGGCACCAGGACGCCGACCGGGGCGCTTGGACGACGTCCTGGGCGAGTGGACGCCGACCTGGACGCCAGGACGCCGACCCTGGGACGCCGGGTTTGGTGTAGCCGGCGACCGACCGGGCTGGAAGACTAGGCGGGGTTGCCCGGTCGACCAGGATACCCGGGCGACGTGTGCGAAAGTCGCCGGGATGGCTTCTGCGAAGCCGACCTCGGAAGTGGTATCCCGAGGTCGACGTGGCTGGTGTGTGCAATTGCTGGCGTGGATTCTGCTAGGCCTCTGCGCTGTGCTCGTGACGAGGTGTGGAGCACCAACCAGCTGCACGCACCTGCGAAGCAGGTGCACCGTTGTCCTGCGGGTGCAACGCTGTGCAGCCGACTTGCTGCAGCGTTGGCGCACCGCAGACTTGCGACGTTGGCAAGCGCTGCGCTGGAACGGTGTGAGCTCTGCTGCGCTGGACCGCGGTCGACCATGCTGCGCTGGAAGTCGACCAGCAGCTGTGCTAGCTCTGATGTAGCCTTGCATGCCAATGTTGTTGCTATCATTCTGAACATCATTGTTGTGAACTTTTGCTAGTGGAACTCTTGCCAAATTCCCCCGTGAACCAGCAAGTAGTGAGAGCACAAGTGAACGACTAAGGAACGAACGCATAGATCACTCCCACCCTGTGCCTAGCCCGTAGTCTAGCTCCTGTTGACAGAGTTATCTCAGCACGTTCAACCCCTGCGACAAAACCGTCACTGTGTCCGCGTGGTTGTTCGGTGTGGAGGTTTTCTTTCATGCTGCGCAAATTGCTGATGGTGTGACTCGCATAAATTTCGCAGTGTCACTGTTACGCGGAGCTGCGTTGGAGTGGTGGAAACGAACGTTTCAAACAGAGGGGACTTCGGCGGGGTTATCACGTGCGAACGACGGGACCTCGACACCTGTCACGCAAGGAGCAACTTCAATCTTCGGAGTGGCCACGATACGCACATGGACGGAGTGGGGCGCCGCATGAAGCTGCGAGCTAGGTTCAAGCATGTATCCGCCTCGGATTTGGCTCGCATGAAGCTGCGTGCCTGGAAGCAGGTGACATCGGTCCAAGACTACACGGCGACGTTCTGCGCCTTGGCGGACCAAGTGGACGATATGAGCGATACGGAGCGACTCGACAAATACGTCGCAGGCCTCAAATATGAGGTGCAGTACGAAGTGCGTTTCTCGATGCCGTCCAGCTGGCCGAATCAACAGACGCGCTGATGAAGTGGGCGAGATTGAGTTTTAGGGAGGGCACTCAATTTCGTGGACCGCCGCGCCAGCCCACAATCAACGGTGTGGATGCGCCGAGACGTGCACCAAGCACGTGCTTCAACTGCAACCAACCGGGCCATTGGAGGAAAGACTGTCCGAAGCTGAAACAGATGAACAGTAACGACGGAGAGGGGTCGGGAAAAGAGACGAGTCAGTAGCAGTCGGGCCACCTACTGACGAGACCCCGTCGCCCGGCAATCAACATCCACACCGAGTGGTGGTACCGATACGGGCTATCGACCGCAACCGGACGAATAAGGTGGATGAACATGTGGATCACCCTGTGCTGGTCGTGGGGAGGGTTAACGGATGTAAAATAAAAATATTCGTTGACGGTGGGGCGAGCCACAGTCACCTCAACCTGGCAACGGCAAAAAAATCGGAGTTCAGATGGACAGGTGTCTGCCCGAGATTGACGCGCGATTGGTGGATGGGACATTGCTGGCTATCAAGGATGAGGTGCGACAAATTCGGATGAAGTGTGGCGAGGAGTTCGGGTTTTCGATGAAGATGTTGGCGACGACGTTGGACGGCTGCGATGTGCTGCTAGGACGAGATTGGCTGCAGCGATAGAATCCGACAATCGACTGGACGACGGGGGCCATCACGGTGCTGAGCAACAAGGTACGTGTGACGCTTCCGAAATGGGTGGAGCCAGAGCCGATGACGACACGTGTCAACGCGATAACCCTGAAGCAAGTGATCAAAAGGGGAGCGCAAGACTACGTCGTACAGCTGTACGAGGTGGTTGCGTTCGAAAAAGTCGCCGACATTAAGACCCTCTGCGCTGCTATACCAAACGACTTGGCGAGCATAATTCGGAGGTATCCCGAAATTTTCGCGGATGACCTGCCTGACGGGCTGCCACCTCAGCGACCAGAAGACCACAAGATCGAGCTGGAGCCAGGAGCACAACCAACCGTTCGGACCAAGTGGCGGCTCAGCCAACCGGAGCTCGACGAATTGCGGAAACAACTGGATTATCTGCTTTCGAAGGGTTTTATCTGGCCGAGCACGTCACCATTAACCGCCCCACACCTGTTCACACCGAAGAAAGACGGAGGCCTGCGCATGTATATCAACTATCGAGCGTTGAATCGGATCACCATCAAGTCGGGGTGGCTACCATCAAATTCGTGTATTCGCCGACGACTGCCCGAAGACCGCTTTTCGCACCCGCTACGGGAGTTACGAGTATACACTGATGATGCCGTTCGGGTTGACGAACGCACCGTCGACGTTCCAACTCACCATGAACCGGATGTTCCGAGACATGTTGGACAAAAAAGATATCGTTTACCTGGACGACATCCTGGTGTACAGCAAGACTCGGGAGCAGCATTTACAGGATTTAGAGGAGGTGTTCCGGCGCTTGCAGCAGAACCGACTAATTACGAAGGGCTCTTAGTGCGAGTTCCTACGTTCGGAGCTGGAGTTCCTAGGGCACGTAGTTTAGGGAGAGGGTATTAAAATCAACCCTCACAAAGTAACAACGATTTCGGAGTGGAAACCGCCTACGAACATGACACAGTTGCAGAGTTTCCTCGGCTTCGTTAATTATGTCCGTCCGCCGTTTTGTACCGAATATGGCGGGGGTAACCAGGCCGTTAACCGATCTTCTGCACAAAGGCACGCAGTTTATTTGGGGGGAGAGAGAACAGTTGGCCTTCGATGAGCGCAAGAAAATTTTGAGTTCACCCCCGGTGCTTCGGCTAGCAGACCCATCTCGACCGTTCGAAGTCGTGACGGACGCCAGCGATTTCGCCGTCGGCGCCGTCCTCCTACAGGACTTCGGCGACGGGCTGCAACCAATCGAGTATGAGTTACGAAAAATGCAGCCACCCGAGAGCACCTACCCTGTACACGACAAAAAAATGCTCGCCATTGTTCATGCTATCTCATTGGAGCCGACGTCACGATCAAGACAGACCACAAATCACTACAGTACATGCGCAGCCAACCACAGCTCAACCCGCGACAAATCCGGTGGCTCGACTACCTCGAATCAAATTTCCAGTACACCATCACGTACAAAAAGGCGCCAACAACATCGCCGATGCCCTGACCCGCCCATCGATGCAGACCGCAGCAGTACTAATCGCCCATTCTAACCCTTTATTGGCAGGATTATTCAAGCACGGCTACATGACCGACCGTTTTTCCAGAACGCATCAACACCAACGGGTCACCATAGCACATGGGAGCTATTACCTAAAAGTCGGTACGAACCGAGTACACGATGCAGGAGGTACACGACTCCAACCTCTCCGGGCACTTAGGCATTGACGAAACATTGAAGCTGCTGCAGCGGAATTACTAATGGCCCGACATGGCATCAGAAGTGCAGCGCTACGTGTCCGCCTGCCCGACCTGCGAAGCGATGAAATCCTCACGCCAACGTCCAGCTGGATTGCTACAGCCCCTCGAGCCACCAGAACGACCGTAGCAACATGTGACGATGGACTCTGTCACCGGACTGCCAGCTGGCCCAAGTGGCAACGATTCGGTGTTGGTCGTCATTGACCGATTAACAAAAATGGCGCATTTCGCTCCATGCCGCACAAAGATCACAGCCGAAGAAACAGCGAAGCTGTTCATCTCCACCGTCGTACGCCTACACGGGTTACCTTCGGCGATCATCAGCGATCGAGACCCGAAATTCACGTCGAAGTTCTGGCAGGAGACGTGGGCACAGTACGGCACCCGCCTGCAGTTTTCGTCGTCATACCACCCGCAAACCGACGGTCAAACAGAACGGACAAATCAGACTATGGAGCAGTTGATTTGCACTAACTGCCCTGACATCACCAAGTGGGAAGATTCTCTTCCTATGCTGGAGTTTGCATACAACAACGCCCCGTCTGCGACGACTAATCAATCGCCGTTCTACCTCAATTACGTGATCGATCCCGTGGTAACCTCTTCCACGACCCCCGATAATCCGGTACCACGATCGCAGCAGTTCGTTTCGGAACTACAAGCGGCACGCGACAAAGCAGCGGAGTTTTTTCGAAAGGCAAATAATATTGCCAGCCGCTACGCTGACAGGCACCGACGAAACTTACCCTTCCGTGATGGGCAGATGGTCCTCCTGGACACCAAGAACCTTCGTCTGCCCCAACCTGCAAAACTGCGTCCCCGCTACGTGGGACCCTTCTGCATCGTTCGGATGTTGACCCCGGTCACCGTGAAACTGTTGCTACCCAACGACTGGAAACTCCACGATGCCTTCCACGTCAGCCTGCTCCGCCACTACATGGCCCCGTAGTTGTCAGACATCGCCCGCCCCAACATCGCGCCAAGTGTCCGGCCAGTGGCAGACCCGACACTTCAGCCCTGGAAGATTTTGAACCATCGCAGCTGTACGACACCAGCCGGACGCCACATCGACTTCCTTCTATGCTGGGTGAATCGCACAAGTGAGGATGACACGTGGGTCCCGGCGGACTCACTGCAAGGTCACTCGATATTACGGAACTATCTCTCCCGCCGCCGCGTGCC
Source organism: Closterium sp. Yama58-4 (assembly GCA_947470075.1). Taxonomy (NCBI): domain Eukaryota; kingdom Viridiplantae; phylum Streptophyta; class Zygnematophyceae; order Desmidiales; family Closteriaceae; genus Closterium; species Closterium sp. Yama58-4. Next base: position 115,334 of record CANIUD010000343.1, on the reverse strand, counting down.
CGATATCGACTACCTTTCTTAAGGGGGGGGGTAGTGTAAGGAATTTTCTGAATTCCTTACTGAGGCACTCTGTACGCGTACAATTCCAACTTTACGGAAATCAGGCTCGGTCCGCCGACCTCGCCTTCCGAGCCACTACCGCGTCGCCTTCGGGTTTCCCAACCCCAACCCCGCACCCAACCACCTCGCGACTCCGCAGCCTCGGCCTAGCTAGCAGTGCTATACTATGCCTAGGCCTCGTTGTTTGCGGAGTAGTTGTAATCACTTCCGCGATATTGCATTCTGCGCACTCTTCATTCGTACAACTCATTACAACGTGTGGGCTGCTGTTGCTTGACGTGCAATGACGGGAAGGCGCGGTACAGAATGGCACAGTACAGCACCAACGACCTCTGGAAAAATTGTAGCGCCAGTCACTCCAAAGGTGTTTCAGGGTAGTTTACTGTTAAAGGGTGGTTTACCCTAAATAGTGCCCCCAACCTTATCCCAACCCTATCTTCATCCAATCCTGTCAGAATGTTACTTGTCTAGCCTGCAGTGGGGTACTCAACAGTGAGTACAACCCTTTAGGGTTTCCTACTTGTATCCCAACTCTTGCTAGTTCAATCATTCCCATTCTCACTTCTCCAATTCTCCTTCGTATACCACAAACCCTAGTCCTAGGGCACATCCTACTACCTCCTAGTGTGGGCCTAGGCTACTAAGCCTAGGCCCCACTCCTATTGTTTCTAACATGGTATTCAGAGCAGGCACGTTCCTGCGCGGCGGCGAAACCCTAATTTTTCATCCCGCCGTGCGCTCGGGGCGTACGGCGGTTTTCTGCCCGCCGTGCGCCCCGAGGCGCGCGGCGGTTTTCTGCCCGCCGTGCGCCCCGAGGCGCGCGGCGGCTTTCTGCCCCGTCACTCCGCGAGTCGCCCCCGGGAGGAGCTGCGACGGGCGACGGGGAGCCGCGCGTCGCCCCCCGTCGCCCTTCGAGGCCCGAGCGACCTCCGTAGGGCCCGCGCGCGGCCCGTCCAGCCTGCGCGCGGCCCGTACGGGCTGTGCCAGGCCATGGCGCACCTCGAGCCGCCCGCCACTGCAGCAGCAGCCCCTGGAGCCGCCCGCAACTGCAGCAGCAGCCCCTGGAGCCGCCAGCAACTGCAGCAGCAGCCCCTGGAGCCGCTCGCCACTGCAGCAGCCGCCCCTGGAGTCGCCCGCCACAGCAGCAGCCGCCCCTGGAGCCGCCCGCCACTGCAGCAGCCGCCCCTGGAGCCGCCCGCCACTGCAGCGGCCGCCCCTGGAGTCGCCCGCCACTGCAGCAGCCGCCCCTGGAGTCGCCCGCCACAGCAGCAGCCGCCCCTGGAGTCGCCCGCCTCTGCAGCAGCCGCCTCTGGAGCAGCCGCCACTGGAGCCGCCGCCCCTGGTGCAGCCGCCCCTGGGCCCGCGACGCCGCCCCTGGAGCAGCCGCCCCTGCAGCAGCCGCCCCTGGCCCCTGGAGCAGTCGCCACTGCTGCAGCTGCCCCTGGACCCGAGCAGCCGCCCCTGCAGCAGCCGCCTCTGCAGCAGCCCACGACGCCGACCCTGCAGCTGCATGCGACGCCGCTCCTGGTCCCGGTGCAGCCGCCTCCTTTTCCTGTCACCCGCAGTCTTGTTCCTCTCGTTCTGTATGTGTCTTTTCTTGCCCACTCCGTGTACGTTCGTCTTGTTCGTGTATTTGTTCGTTTTGCCTGTGTTCGTTTGTTCTACCTACCTACCTACCTACCTGCGCCCTCGTGCCTTGTGCCTTGTGCCTTGTGCTTCGTGCCTCGTGCCTCGTGCCTCGTGCATCGTGCGCCCTGCTCCGCGCTATTGCTCTGCACGCGCGGTTGCCCGCGCCCTCGTGCGCTCTACCCTACCTGCTCCGCGCTGTTGCTCTGCACGCGCGGTTGCCCGCGCCCTCGTGCGCCCTACCCTACCTGCTCCGCGCTGTTGCTCTGCACGCGCGGTTGCCTGCGCCCTCGTGCGCTCTACTACCTACCTGCCTGTGCCTGTGCCTGTGCCTGTGCCTCTGCCTGTGCCTGTGCCTGTGCCTGCTCGTGCCTTGTGCCTCGAGCCTACTACCTACCTACCTGTGCCTGTGCCTGTGCCTGTGCCTCTGCCTGTGCCTGTGCCTGTGCCTGCTCGTGCCTTGTGCCTCGAGCCTACTACCTACCTGCCTGTGCCTGTGCCTGTGCCTCTGCCTGTGCCTGTGCCTGTGCCTGTGCCTGCTCGTGCCTTGTGCCTCGAGCCTCGTGCCTACCTACCTACCTGCCTGTGCCTGTGCCTGTGCCTCTGCCTGTGCCTGTGCCTGTGCCTGTGCCTCGTGCCGTGTGCCTCGTGCCTCGTGCCCGCGCCCTCGTGCGCTCTGCTTCTGCCCGCGCCCTCGTGCGCACTGTTCTGCTCTGCCCCCCCCCCCCCCCACCACAAGAGGTGTGGGGGTGGCGGGTGTGGGGGTGCTCCGTTTGCGTCGCCCCTTTCCTCCTCCTCCTCCTTCCTCGTCTCCCACTGCTGCAGCTGCCGCTGAGGGGGGTGGATGTGTGGGAGCCGAGGGTTTAGGGTTTCAGGAGTGAAGGGGGAGTGGAGCTAGGGGTGAAGCAGTGGGTGTGTGGGGGGTGTGTGGGACAGTTGGGGGAGGTTGAGCCGAGGCTGCCGTCTTGTCGTCTGCAGCACCTGAAGTCCGGGGCTCTGTCTCGGTAGCGCAGAGCTTGTGCTGCACCAGTTATCTGAGTCAGCCGCCATGTGTCAGCCGCTCCTGTTGCCTGAGTGACTGCAGCTCCAAACGATGTCTCCTATCTTCTCGCCCTCACAGTCTCTCCTCCTCCTCACTTGCCCGTTGTGACTACCACTAGCTTTGCTCATAGTTGTGAACTTTAAACTGTTGCTTCTTGAACTTGTGCTCAGAATGTGTGGTGACATTGTGATCCACCCTGAGCTTGTTCTACTTTGCTTGCTCTGCTGATTGCACCCCACTTTGGCTATGGGGGTGTGTCAGAATGTTACTTGTCTAGCCTGCAGTGGGGTACTCAACAGTGAGTACAACCCTTTAGGGTTTCCTACTTGTATCCCAACTCTTGCTAGTTCAATCATTCCCATTCTCACTTCTCCAATTCTCCTTCGTATACCACAAACCCTAGTCCTAGGGCACATCCTACTACCTCCTAGTGTGGGCCTAGGCTACTAAGCCTAGGCCCCACTCCTATTGACAAATTTGGAGATGGGGGAGCACGAAAGCGCAACCGCATACTGCAATCGCGCACAACAAATTCTTGCAGATCTTCGTATGGCTGGCGTGGACTACGCAATGTCCTCCTACGTTACGCATGTCATCAAAGGTCTACCTGCAAGCTACAATCTCCTGCGTCGCATGGCGAAACTCCCGGGTTTATGCGAAGAGCTTGATGAGGATACGCTTTCGAGCTACATCATTGAAGAGGAGTTCACACTCGAATCCGAGCAGCGCAAGGAGCAGCTTCTCCCTCGAGTCAAATATGTCGCGTCAAAGCAGAAGCATCCGCAACAGAGGTGGGGGAAATCGCGTGGAGGAGGTGCGAAGACGATCAAGAATGACGAGCGTTCCAGTCTGCAAAAGTGCCGACGCTGGCCCATGCGTCACCTTCCACACCTCCAGGAAAATCGTCTCGTAAATGATGTCCTCGACCGACGTGACCACCTTGTTGTCGGTCAGGTCGAGCACTTCCCATTCCTTGCTCTTCGACGAAACACCCAGGTGTATCCCTGAACGAGCCTTCGTCGCCAGCTTCCTACCGCGCTACTGCGCGGGGACCATGAACTGCACCATGCAGCCCCAGACCCTCGCCAATGTGAGGTCGGGCTTCTTGCTTGTCAGCAGCTGGTGCGGCGTCGTCCCCGGAGGCAGCGTCGACCGCTCCAAGCAGTTGCGCACCCAGACGGCCTGCCGCAGGGCGAGATGCCACCAGTGGTGCTGCACGCCCATGTGGAGCAGCATTGTCCGCACGGCCTCGACGACTGTGTGCACCTCCCTCTCCGCCGTGCCGTTCTGCTCGGAGTGTACAGGCAGGTCTGGTCGTGGACGATTCCTTTGCCGATGACGAAGTCGGTGAAGTCCTTCCCCAGGAACTCGCCATCGCCGACTTCTTGGTTTGCCTCTCCACGACCAGCAGCCACTGCTCGAACACGTGCATGACGTCACTCTTCTTGGCGACCAGCCTCACTCACACGTAGCGCGGCTTTCGGTCCTTCAGCAGAAGAAAGTACTAGTTGCCATCCTTGGCGCCCACCTGGAGCGGCCACCTCGAATGGTCCAGCAGTAGTGAACAGGTCGATGTGCACGATGGCCAAAGCTTCCTCCGCGTCAGAGCCCTTGTCGAGGAAGGTGTATCGCGCACGTTTCCCGCCTACGCAGGAGACGCACGGAAAGTCGGTCCCCGTCGATGGCTTAATGTTCAGGCCAGTGGCGACTTTGTGCTTCGCCGAGCTCTTGATGGTGTCGACGCCAACGTGTGCAAGCCTCGCGTGCCACCTGTCCAGCGTCGACTTCGTCGCCGATGCAATCGTCCGCAGGGCCACCATCTTGGTCGACGTCGACAACAACTTTGTCGTGCAGGGCTGAAGGTCGATGCAGAGGACGCGGCCGGTTTAGCGTGCTTGACCGAGCACCCCCTCGATCGCGGTGACGAGTAGCATCTCGTCACTGTCGTCCTGCAGCTTCACACCACTGTCATTCAGTTGGCCAGCCGTCAGCAGGTTTGCCCGCACGCCCGGGACGTAGAGTACGTCGGAGATGAGGACCTGCTTCTTGGTCTCCCCTTACAGAGCAGTGGTGCCTCGGCCCTCGATAGTCTGCAGAGCCCCGTTGAAGCCACGCACATGCTGCACATCGCCGCTCGGTGCCATGTTGACAAAGGCCTCCTTCGTCCCCATGAGGTGGTGCGAGAGAGTGCTATCGAGCAGGACCACCATCGGATTCGTCTGCACAGCAGCTGCTACTGCCTTGAAGTCTTCGCCAGCCTCCGGCGCCAGCGAAAGCGTCGGCTCCAACACGCCGACCATCAAGCACGATGCCTCCCCGTCACCTCGACCCTTGCCGATGGAGGAGACGATGTCCTTCGTCGACAACGTCTTCTTCGACGTCTCCTCCTTGCGCGGTTTCGTCCTGACTTTGACGACCGTTGGCCGACCTTTCGCGGCTTCACTTGTGGTAATCGTCGTCAGACTCCTCTTGGTCGGGGCAGTCATATGAGAGGTGGTTGGCGCTTCCGTAGACCGTTGACACCGTTGCCACGACCACTGTCACGAGCTGATTTCGCCCGGTCGGCGTCCTTCGCCGGCTTTCCACCTCCGCTACCACCTCCGCCAGACTTTCTGCGCTGCCACTGCTGACGACTCTGCTTTGTCGATGCAGCGTTATTCGCCTGCCAAAAGGAGCTCCGTGGGTCGTTCTGCCTCCTGCATTGCCCGGCGACGGCGACGGCGACGGCGACGGCGACGGCGACGGCGACGGCGACGGCGACGGCGACGGCGACGGCGACGGCGACGGGCTGGTGAGGGTGTCCTTGTCGAGCGACTCCCGCATGCCGGGAATCACCATCATCCGGCGCATGAGGTTGTAGCCGCTTGGCAGGCCTTTGACGACGTTCGTGATGTAGGATGCTGACGAGTATTCGACGCCCGCCATCCGCATCTCGGCCAGGATTTGTCGAGCACGGTTACGGTAGTCCGTTTCCGACTCCTGCTCGCCCATCCCGAGGTGTGTCAGCTACTCCTCCAGCTAGCCGATGTACAAGTCGTCCGTCGCCTCGTATGTCGACATGATGAACCGCCACGCCTGGTGGCCAGCGTCCAGTCGAAGTCGATACGGCTTAAGCGCTATCTGCACCATCAGCGAGCAGCACCTTGAGATGACCATGAAGGTCAGCAGGTGAGCGGCACGAAACTCCCCTCGCAACTCGACCTCGTCCTCGTGCGGTACCGGCACGGTGCGATCGGTGAAACCCTTCACCCCGGTGATCTTCAGCTGAGGCTGAATAGCCTCCTTCCACGTAATAAGGGTCCGTCAACCTTGCAACGGCGTGGTCATGGCGATCTTTTCCGGCAAGAATTTGGAGTAGCCGTACGCCGGCGCAATCCCGCCCGCCGTCACATGCGTCGTCGACGAGGCCTCCCGCTGCTTCGCCGAGGAGAGCGACGTTGACCGTCGACGTCGACACGCTAGCTGCCTGCGGCCGCCGTCGACCGCTGCGCTCGCGCCTGATTTCCGTGGACGCTACCGTCGGCGGACCTGATCACCCCAATCTTCTTCGTGCCCTCGTTGCCACCGACTCGGTCACGAACGTCGACCTCGTCGATGCCACCTTCGTTACGCACCGGTCGAGGAGAGGCGGGCGCGCTGTCTGCTCCAGGTTGGGGAGGGTGTGCCACCGCCCACTTCGCACAGATCCCCAGGAGAACCACCTCCAAGGGGAGCACCGTCCCAAACTCGCCATCTCCATGGCGTCTCGTCGCATCAGCCAGACGTGCTTCTAACGTATCCTCTACCCCACCGGTCTCTGCCAGGGTAGGCGTCATAATTTGCACGGGCTGCCAGCCTACAAACGACTTAGGTAAGTGATAAGATATCCTTGCGTGGCCGTCCACGCTCACCGAACCATGCAGAGAGAAACCCTGCAACGGTGGGAGCTAGCCTACGGGGTAGGCACGTGTTGTCAGAGTGATCGTAGCTCTATCTGTGTTCTCTAGCACTTGAGCGTTCTCATGGCAAAACAGCAAGAGTTTCACGAAGGAAATTTGAGAATACTTAAGTCATGATAAAAAAACAATGGCAAAGAATAACTACATGCAAGGTTTGCTAGTGCACAGGCAGGTCGACCGCCAGCACGACAAAGTCGTCGGCCTGCCAACGTAGCAATTCTGCGGCCCGCCAACGCAGTTTGTGTGCGACTTCTCAACGCTGCAGAATGGCGGCCTGCCAACGCTGCACCCGCGCGGCTTGCTAATGCAGCATCCACGCAGCTTGCCAACAATGCATCCGGAGCTGATTGTAAGCGCATGTGCAAGCACCTACAGTAGTAGGTGCTTGTAGACAGTTATGCACGACGTGCACTGTCGCGCACATTGCGCAGGTTGTCAGCCACATGCTGACGATTGCACGTGACGAGCCACGTCGACCATGTGCTGCCACGTCGGTCGACATCGCCACAGGAACTTTGACGATGTTTGCGCACCTCCGCAGAACCTCGCCAAGCAGGTAACTCGGTCGACCGGGCAAAGTCCCCGGCAACCCTGCAAGACGATAACCTTGGTCATCATCGATTGGCGACCTTCGTCGTCGCGGGTCAACGATCTTCGTCGTCGTGGGTCGACGACCTTCGTCGACCACCTTCTTCGACCACCTCGGTCAAAATTCTGGCTCATCATTGGTCAAAATTAGGGCACATTGGATTTTTTAGCCGAAGTTTTCTTGTACACTCGCTGGTGCTTCAGGTACTCTTGCATGGGTTCCCTAGTACACCTCACGTACGAGCAACCTGCGCAGAAGCTCTTGCTTGTGCACGAGATCCTTGTCCCAACCTGCGCAGAAGCTCTAGATCTTGCATACTACAGAGGGTCGACTCCACCCCCTACACACCCGACCAAGAATTAAGCTTTGTCCAAGCGAGGGGGTCCAACTCCCGTCATCAGTCGAGCCAACATGGACGAGACCATGAACGCTCTCCCCCAAGACATGGGCAACGCGCTTGCCGAGCTCATGCGCCAACTCGAACAATTGACGTTGGAAAATTGTCAGGTATGGGTTGAAATGCAACAACTTGGTGCAAAAGTGCTGCACCAACTCCTGCACCCAACACGTCGACTGGTGCAAAAGCGCTGCCGGAACGTCGAAGCGCACTCAAGCCGCAGAAGCTCGAGTCGTTCGACCCAAGTCAACACGACGCGAACATGCTGACGTGGCTCTTCATGCTCAACAACTACTTCGCCGTGAGTGGGGTGCAAGAGGTGGACGCGCAGCAGCAGATCGAGTATGTCGTGATGCTGCTGAGGGGCCCGGCCTTGGAGTGGTGGCGCCAACTTACGCAGACTGCTGTTAGAAGGGCTCAGACGGACGAAGATCAACAGGGCGTGGGGCATGCACCTACAACTTCGAGCTTAGGGAGTCTAGCTTTAAGTGTTACCACGGTTCCGACGACATGGGAAGGATTTGAAGCGGCGCTGAAAAGTAGGTTCGACTTGGTGAATGCCGCCGAAGCTGCTAGAAAGCGTCTGCGCCATTTCCAATAGATAGGAAACGCGTAGGAGTACACACGACGGTTCTTGAGCATCTGCAACGAAATAGACAATATCACAGAAGCAGAGATGCGCGATCGCTACCTCGAAGGGTTGAAGCCGGTACATAGCGGAGATTATAGCGATTCATGGGTTGTCCACCTTCGAGTCAGTTGTCGCAGCAGCAGAAAGTGTTGACGCAGTACGAAGCCGACGAGGTCGTGACGATCGTGATAGGGGATACAAACCGATCATCGATACTCGATCGAGGGACGGACCATCGCCCATGGAGATTGGTGCAGTTAACAGTGACAGCTCACAACGCAATGGATTTAGGGGGAACTGTCACTACTGCAAAAAGTCGGGACACATGAAGCGAGACTGCCCGCAGTTCAAGGAATGGCAGCAGGGAAAAAGAAACCGCCAGTACACAGCGGGTCGCTAGCTAGCGTGGAAACTTCCGTACCCGCCACGTCTACCAACGTAGAGGAGACGGCCCTGAAGTAGTCATCTACGCCGAACTCGGTAGACACTGTTGACCGACCATTCATGCTTCTAGGGAAACTTCGCGGAGTTCGTGTCAAGATTCTCGTAGATAGCGGAGCTAGCCACTCTAACCTGTCTTCATCGCTAGTTAGTCGTCTCCATCTTGAAGCAGATTCCGTAGTCAACTTAAAAAACGCGAGCATGGGATGGGACGTCACTCCACATAGGACCAATCATTCGCAAGTTGCGCGTAGTGCTAGGATCGATCACTGACGCGATTTCGACTCTGCGACGCTGGACGGATACGATTTCATCTTCGGGAGAGATTGGCTACGGACGGTTAGTACTCAATTCGATTGGGCTCGGGGAAGCTGCAGCATCAAGGTAGATGGCGAGTTCCGAGAGTTGCCACAGTGGAGCGATGGGGCCACATCATCCACAGCTATAATCAATTCTGTTCGTGTGTGATAGTTGGTGAAGCGCGCGGCACGGATATTTGCGGTTTTTCTTGAGGAGGTTGAAGCAAAGGAGGGGAAAAGGAGGGAGTGCAACGGTTGGCGAGAACGAGACTCTTCCTGCTGAAGTGAGTGCACTGTTAGCAGAGTTCGCAGACGTCTTCCCCGACGAGTTGCCCCCAGGGTTACCTCCCAGCCGAGCAGTAGACCATCGAATAGAGTTGGAGCCGGGGAGCAGGCCAGTAGCGAAGCCGCAGTGGAGGTTGAGACAAAGGAGATGACGCAGCAAGTTAGGCACTTTCTAGCACAGGTTTTCATACAACCTTCTAGATCATCTTGGGCCGCACCGATCCTTTTCGCGCCTAAGAAAGACGGAGGGTTACGGATGTGCATAGATTACCGCGCACTGAACGCCGCCACTATCAGGAGGCCGGTGTCACAACCTTGTTCTTGATCAGCTCCCGAATGTAGTGATACTGCGTATCAATGTGCTTAGTGCGTCCATGATAGACCGGGTTCTTGCTCAAGGCGATCGCCGACGTGTTGTCAATGTGGAGAATGGTCGGCTCTTGCTGGGGAAGGCCCAACTCGTTTAGCAACCCTCTCAACCACACAGCCTCTCTTGCTCCTTGCGTCACAGCCATATACTCCGCCTCTGTTGAGGATAATGCCACACAGCCTTGCTTCTTCGATTGCCAAGAAATAGCTGCTCCCGCCATCACAAACATGTAGCCTCCAGTGGATTTCCGCTTTGAAAGGGGACCTGCCCAATCCGCATCCGTAAAACCATGCAAGACACTACCATGCTCATGTCCGTGAAAAAGGAGACCAAAAGATTTAGAGTCAGAGAGGTAGCGGAGTACATGCTTTGCAGCTTTCAAGTGCTGAGTAGAAGGTGAGGAAATGAATTGAGAAAGCATTCCTACAGCATGAGAGAGGTCTTGGCGAGTGCACACAGATGCGTACATGAGGCTACCAACAATGCTTTGATAGAGGTTAATGTCGAGGGGGGAAAGGAGGGATGAATGAGATGAGGTGGAAGGAGAAGTGGATGAAGAGGATGAAGGCGCAAGGGCCTTGTGAAACTTGTCCCAGTCAGAGAGGGCTTCGGACTGAGAGGGCTGAAGGTCAGAGGTGGAAGGGGAAGAATGCTGAAAATTAGAAGGGAGAGGTGTAGATGCAGGATTGCAGGTGAGAAGGCCGAAGCGAGAGAGGACCTTGTGAATGTATCGCTCTTGGGAAAGAAAGAGAGAGCGAGAGGAACGGTCACGAATGATGTTCATGCCAAGGTAATAAGATGGCTCACCCATGTCTGTCATAACAAACTCCTTGGTGAGTATACCTTTGATGTGGGTGAGAAGGGTGAGGGAACCTGACACCATGAGGATGTCATCCACTTACACAATCAACCACAATACCTCATGCACCTTCGTGTGCAGGATGTATAGTGCAGGGTCATACTCAGACTGTGTGAAACCTTGTGCCAGCAGGGCGGACTCCAATGCATGATACCAAACCCTTGGAGCTTGCTTCAGGCCATACAGGGACTTGTGCAGCCTGCAGACTCTCTCAGTACCATCGTGATACTCATCAGGTTGCGCCATGTAGATCTCCTCCTCCAAAATGCCGTAAAGAAAGGCGTTGAATGATGTAAAGATTCATCCGTACTGCCATGCCAAGAAGAGCGCGTACACTGGTGTACTTGGCGACCGAAGCAAAGGTTTCATTGTAGTCTTGTCCAGGAACTTGAGAATATCCTTTGGAGACCAAACGAGCCTTGAACTTGTCCAGGGATCCATCACCCTTCACCTTTACCCGGTAGACCCATTTTACTCCCACGAGCTTCTTTCTTTTGGGTAATGGCTCCAAAGTCCAAGTTCCCCGATCGAGTAGACTTTCCAGTTCTGCCTTTTCCACTGCCAACCACTGCTCCTTGAATGCTCCTGCCATGGCTTCTTTGCGATTGAGAGGCTCGGGTGGAAGTTGGGAGATGGCGAAACATGTGGCATGGATCCTACATTGGAAGCAGGTACGACCGTTACATAAATGACTTGGAGGTGAGCTGAGGAGAGAGCTGGGGTTGGAGTATGGCACATGAGAGGTGCATTGTGCTGAAGATGAAGTATAGGATGTTGGTGGTGCTGCAGAGGACGACGTGCTCACGGCTGGTGGATTATTGTTTTCGATTTGGTTGGGCGACTTTGGCGATGCTGCTGGTTGAGAATGGGCCTCCGATGGAGCTTCCGTAGTCGAAATAGTTGAATGCTGTATAGGAAAAGAAGGGTGATGTTGTGTTGCTGGTGGTTGCACGGTTGGCGGTATAAGTTGGTGATGATCCGGAAGGCGAAGAAGGGCTGCTGGACGATAGCCACTTGCTCGAAGAACGACGAGAGGTGTGAGGGAAGGTTGAAAAGTGTGGGTGTTGGGAGGATCCTGCTGGTGCTGCTGAAACGTATGAGAGGATTGAAGAGGAGGAGGTAAATCTGATGGAGATAGTTGCTGGTATGATGGAGGTGGTGATTGTTGCTGTTGCTGTTGTTCTTGTTGATGAGGGGCGGGTGCAGAAGATGACGATGGTTGGTCTTGACGGTGAGGCATCTCTTCGTGTTGATCCTGCTGTGATGATGTAGGGACTCCACTTAGAATGTTTGTTGGAAGTTCGAAATCTGCAAAGGTAGAGAAGGGAGGAACTTGAGGGGACACAAGAGGGAGAAAAGATTTCCAAGAGGACGGGGACATGTCTTCATAGAAGATCACGTCCCTTGACACTACATCTTTTTTGAGGAGAGGATCCCACATCAACCAACCCTTACTTTCCTTTGACATGCCAAGATGCATGCCCCATGCTGCCTTGCTGTAAAACTTACTGTGTTTATCATCCAATACCTTGTACTGGCCCATACAGCCAAAAACTCGGAGCATGGACACATTTGGATTTATGCCGTATAATGCCTCATAGGGTGTAACACCCTTAGCAAGGGAGCTTGTCAGCCAACGATTCTTGATCCAAGCAGCATGGGTAACAGCTTCTCCCCACCATGAGTCATCCAGATGCATGTGAGAAAGAAAACCTCTTGAGATCTCCTGAATCGTACGGTTGTATCTCTCAATAGCACCATTTTGTTGAGGTGTTGCTGGGCATGATAATTGCTGCTCAACTCCAAGGTTGGTAAGGAAAGAGCGGAAGGAGTTAGACATGTACTCTCCTCCACGATCAGAACGAAAGATCTTGACCTTGAGACCCAACTGACGCTCAACATAAGGGAACCAAGACTGAATAACATTGGGAGCTTCATCTTTGGATCCAAGAAGAGAGATCCATGCAAATTTTGTATGATGATCAATAAGTTACATTACATACCGTTTCCCTGTACGACTCGGAGTACGGGAAGGACCCATCGGGTCACTATGTATGAGCTCAAGTGGTTGAGAGACTTCAGACTCAGAAGACTAGAAAGGATGACGAGGGAGCTTAGCCTCAACACAAGTATGGCACGATGAATGAGAAGATGACAGTTGCTCGGAGATAATAAGACCATCAACACTTGCATGCGCTTGCATGCGTGTGATACTAGACTCTTCAGGATGACCAAAACGACAATGCCAAGTGTGAGGGGATGCAGATGTTACAGGGTGAAGTCTTACCGAGGTGGTAGCAGCAGCAGTTGAGGGACTGCTATAGGGCTTGACAGGTGGTTGTGCATCAATCTCCACTCGATAGAGGCGTCCATTTCGAACACCTCTTGCAATAGGATGCCCAGTTTGTCAGAAATAACTGAGCAGGAATGAATGAACTAGAACAGAGTTTGGTACAAGTAGGAAACCCTAACTTTGTGTACCCCCTAAGGTGTAACCCACTACAGCCTAGACAATATAAACATGCAATGTTTGACACACCCCCATAGGCGCAGTGGGAAACAACCACAGGGTCACAAGACCAGTCAAAGCAAAGCAAAGCAAGCTCAGGGTGGATCTCAAGGATTCCACACAAATTCCGAGCACAAGCAAGCGGTCACAAGACCAGTTCACATGCAGGTTTATAACAAAGTAAGAGATACAGTGATCACAACCTAGCAAAAGTAAGCAAGAAGGCATATATATATAGTGATCACAGTACAAGTAAGGTCAAGAGGTAAGCAAGTGAGGCCCAGTAGGTACAAGGCCTAGCAGAGTGCAAAAGCGCTGATGGTCACAAGGCTGAAGCGCCTTGGTGAACACATCAGCAGTGTTGGCCTCCGTGGCCACGTAACGCAGACAAAGCTGACCACGCTGCTGCAGCTCTCGAGCAAGGAAGTACCGCAGAGCGATGTGCTTCGTTCTGTGCTCCAGTCTGTGCTCCTCACACAAGGCAATGGCAGCCTTGTTGTCGACGTACAGCACTGGAGGAGAACGAGGCCGCTCTCCGAGGTCGGTCAGCAGGTAGGTCAGCCAGCGTAGCTCCTGAGCAGCCATGGCTGTGGCGTAGATCTCAGCCTCACAACTGGAGCTGAGAACAGAAGAAGAGCGAGTAGAACGCCAAGAAACTGAGCCAGAGCCAAGGCTGAAGGTGTAACCCTGGGACGACCGCTGAGTAGCCTGGTCGTCTGCCCAAGAAGCGTCTGAGTGCCCTGTGAGAACAACCCGGTCTCGCCCTCCAAGCACAAGCCCCATGCCCGACGTACTGCACAAGTAGCGCAACACCCTCTTAGCAGCATCCATGTGCTCCTTCCGGTGACGGCCAGGAGCGACATAGCGTGCTAGGATGCTAAGAGGGTATGCAAGGTCAGGTCGAGTGCAGGTCATCAGGTACATGAGGCAGCCCACAAGCTCTGGATACGGGCCATTCGGCTCTACGGACTCATCCGAAGGCAGAGCTGAGAGCGAGTGACCGGTAGGCAGAGGAGTGGACTGAGGCGAGGAGTACGTGAAGCGGAAGCGCTGGAGGACCTGCTGCACCATGTGTGACTGAGTCAGGGTGATGGTGCGCCGTGCTCTGTCCCGGGTGATCCGCAAGCCAAGATAGCTCGTCAGCTCACCCAGGTCTGTGCACGTGTGTCTCCTCTGCAGCTCCGACTTCACGTGAGCGAGTGCCGCGGTGTCAGCAGTGGCAAAGACCAAGTCGTCGACGTACACGAGGATGTAGAACGGCGGCAGCGAGGTGTCGGTGCGTAGAAACAGCGACGGGTCAGCAGTAGAGGGAGCGAACCCAAGAGCCGCAAGTGTCGTCCTCAGTGTGTCGTGCCACTCACGTGGCGCCTGGCGGAGACCGTAGACCGGCCGCTGAAGCCTCCACTGGGTGCCAGGAGGAAATGACCCAGTGAAGCCAGGGGGGCGGCGCAGCCAGATCTCCTCGTGCAGGCTGCCCTGCAAGAAAGCAGTGCTGAAGTCAAGAGAGTGAAGCTCGTAGTCGCGGTGAGCGGCTATGTGCAGCAGCACCCGAAGAGTAGTCATCTTCGGGGTGGGGGAGAAGGTCTGAAAGAAGTCTACTCCCTCTCGCTGGCTGAAGCCTCGAGCCACGTAGCGCGCCTTGAAGACAGGTGGAGAACCCGGAGGCCGCTTCACCCTGAAAATCCACATGCCACTGACGATGTTCGCCCCAGGAGGGGGAACCTCGTCTACGTAGGTGCCTGTGGACTTCCAGGAGGCCATCTCTGCGTCCATGGCTGTCTGCCACTGAGAGGAGTAGGGACCCGCCATCGCCTCAGCGTAAGAGCGTGGGGTCGGGATGTCTGGTGCATCCGGGTCTCCCTCAGGGGCAACTAGCAAGGACACGAGACGGGGCAAAGCAGCAGCAAGGCAGTGGAACTCCTCCTGTCTGTCCTCAAGGACGTCCGTGCCGAGGGCACACTCACCCCCGACGGACGGAGGACAGGCAGACGCAGACTCAGACCTAGCGACAAGGCTGGCAGCGTAGTCTAGGCGACAGCGAGCAGCAAAGTCAACCAACTCAGCGACCAGGGCAGACGCAGCAGAGGACTCAAAGGTCGGGTCAGTGACAACTGTAGCGAGGAGACGCGTAACAGTGGGACTGGCAGCACGACGGGAGTCAGACTCCGGGTCAGGAAGAGTAGGAAGAGAGGACGCAGGAGGAGACGGCAGCGGGACACGCTGCGGAGCAGTGGAGGGACGCAGAGTCATGTAGTGAGTGCCAGGGACAGGAGGAGGACGCTCACGTGGGACACGACGACCAGTGCGAGCAGTACGAACAGGCGACGCAGGACGAGACTCAGGCTCACGACGCTCTGTAAGACCTCCTGTGGGACCAGCGTAAGGGGAGGGAGCAGGGAGAGGCGAGACAGGCGGTAACTGTGACTGCGGCTGGACAGGCAGAGGACACTCGACGGAGGGAGGAGGACAAGGAGGAGGAGCCTGACCAAGAACCTGCTGAAGGAGCGGTACGAAGTACGGTCGCGGCCGTGCAGCGTCTCCAGAAGCAGCAGGGACACCAGTGGCAGCCCCAACGCCCGAGTCCTCAGCACCAGCAGCAGCTCCAACGCCCGAGTCCTCAGCACCAGCAGCAGCACCACCGGTCGGGTCCTCAGCACCAGCAGCAGCTCCAACGCCCGGGTCCTCAACACCAGCAGCAGGGCCACTGGTCAGGTCCTCAGCACCAGCAGCAGCGCCACCGGTCGGGTCCTCAGCACCAGCAGCAGCTCCAACGCCCGGGTCCTCAGCACCAGCAGCAGCTCCAGCCCCCGGGTCCTCAGCACCAGCAGCAGCTCCAACGTCCGGGTCCTCAGCACCAGCAACAGCACCACCGCTCGGGTCCGCAGTACCAGGAGCACCACTACGAAGACTGCAGCGCCGCGTGTACCACTCGCGGATCACCTGAATGGGGGGGAGCTCCTGGGTAGGAGGGGAAGTACCGGGACGAGCTCCAGAAACACCTCTCCGGAGGCGGCAGTACTCGAGGTACCTCTCCTGCAGCTGCTGGGAGGAGGGGTCTCCTCCAGGTGTAGCACGCTCAGGCTCAGCACCCCCAGACTCAACACCCCCAGACTCAGCACCTCCAGGCTCCGCACCTCCAGGCTCCGCACCTCCAGGCTCAGCACCCCCAGGCTCCACACCTCCAGGCTCAGTACCTCCAGGCTCAGCACCCCCAGGCTCCACACCTCCAGGCTCAGTACCTCCAGGCTCCGCACCTCCAGGCTCCGCACCTCCAGGCTCAGCACCCCCAGGCTCCGCACCTCCAGGCTCAGCACCCCCAGGCTCCGCACCCTCAAACGCAGCACTCCCAGGCTCAGCACCCCCAGACGCAGGACGCGAGTCAACAGCTACCTCGACAGGCTCACCCGGGTCTACCTGGGACACACCTGAGGGAGCGGCACCCTGAGGGGGGAGGGGGTCTGGTACCTCAGCACCTGGAGCGAGGAAGAGAGGTGGGGGGGGGAGCGAGGCAGTGCGGTAGGGGAAGAGGCGGTAGAAGGGGACGGACTCGTCAAAAGTGACGTCCTGAGAGGCCAGAACCCGGCGCGAGGTGACGTGGTAAAACTGCCATCCAGGCGCGTCGGGAACAAAGCCAAGAAAGACACAGGGAACAGTGCGACGCGAGAGCTTGTCCGCGGACGTGTCGCGGACAAAAGCTCGAGATCCCCAGACCCGGAAACGCGACGCATCGCCAACCTCTCCCGTCCACCGTAGAGTCGGGGAAGTCTCCGGCAAGGAGACACGGGGCCAGAGGTTGAGCTGATGCGCTGCGTACCGGACCGCAAACGGCCACAGAAAGTGGGGAGCAGCCGCATGGGTCAGGGAGGTACGAGCGACCTCCATGACTAAGCCGATGCGGCGCTCAGCAACCCCATTCTGCTGTGGAGAGGCCGGAAGCGTGTACGACTGCTCAATGCCGTGCTCAGCACAGTAGGCTGCCAAGAGGTCGGAGGCGAACTCACCACCCCTGTCAGAGTGCAAGCGCAGGACAGGAAAGTCCGAGTGAAAGCGCTCGCCTAGCTGGAGACGGGCTCGGCTGATCCAGGGGATCAAAACACCAGGGACGTCACCCTTGGCGCGCAAGGGGAAGACCGTGGTGTAGCGCGAGTAGTCGTCAACAACTATCAGGAAGTACCTCTCCTGACCCTGACCACGGACGCGGGCCGGGCCCCACACGTCCATGTGGAGCGTCTGCAGGGGAGCGGTCGTCGGGGGAAAGGAGGAGGAGTGAGGAGCGGCGCGCTGCCGCCCCTCGACACAGGGAATGCAGTCAGGAGCAGGGGAGTCAGGAAGGGGAGGGAGCACCCTGGGAAGACCAGCAACAAGGTCCCGTTTGTGCATGGCCCGCAGGCGCTGCACAGACGGGTGACCAAGGCGGTGGTGCCAGAGGACGGTGTCGTTCGCCAGAGAGCGACACGAGCAGGGGGCAGACAGCTGACCTGACGCTGACGCAGACGCAGCTACCTGAGGGGACTCAGTGGTCAGTGTGTACAGGTCAGACCCCGGCTCTCGAGTGAAAGTAGCTAGGTGGCGGCCCGTCCGAGCACACGTGCAGTGAGTCACACGCTCGTAGGCAGGGGTGAACTGGTGAACACCCGAGTCCTGGAGCGCACTACCTGCCACCAAGTTCGTGGAGAACGAGGGGAGGTAGAGACCTGAGAGCGTGCCGGACGGAACCGCTGGACACGGAAGGGTGGTGGAGGAGGTCGCAAGGACCGGACCCCCAGAGGGGTCAGCAAGAGAGACAGCAACCGGCCGAGCTAGAGGCTCAAGGACAGTGCGGTCACGAAAGAAAGAGCGAGAAGCACCTGAGTCCAGTGTGAAGGTGTGCAGTGCTGCAGTCGACTCAGTACCAGGGGGCACAGACGCACAAGCACCTAGAGCAGCAGCTGCAGAAGTACCTGCGGAAGCAGACACACTAGCACCTAGAGCAGCAGCGGGGCTGGCCTGAATGCCCGGGTCGGGCGGAACACGCAAGTACTGAGCACCCTCTCCACTAATAGACATCGCATATATGGCAGTGAGAATAGCATCAAAGTCAAGTGCCCAAATATCAACACCCTTCCTGAGCAGATCAGCCCAGCGCGGCAGCTCACCCCCACCAGGAAACTGAGTGCGCCACGCATCGTTGAGGCGGGCGAAGCAGCGCTCCGTCTGGTGCGGCCCCCCACACGTCTGGCCAGTGCGGTCACCTGTACGAATAACGTACTGACAGGTGACGCTGCGCCGCGCATACCACTCACGGGCGGCCTGAAGGGTCGGGGCAGGCTGCTGACTCTGACCGCCCCCCGGGCCTCCACGACCACCACCCCCTCCGCCTCCGCCCCGGCCACCTCCACCCCTGCCGCTGCCACGACCACCTCCGCCTCCGCTGCCACCTCCGCCCCTGTCACCACTCCCAACACCGCTGTCACCTCCACCACCGCCGCCACTAGCCTCTCCAGTCGCACCTCCACCGCCACCACCTCCACCCCCGCCT
Source organism: Closterium sp. Yama58-4 (assembly GCA_947470075.1). Lineage (NCBI taxonomy): Eukaryota > Viridiplantae > Streptophyta > Zygnematophyceae > Desmidiales > Closteriaceae > Closterium > Closterium sp. Yama58-4. Next base: position 96,770 of record CANIUD010000343.1, on the reverse strand, counting down.
CCTCCGCCACCACCCCCACTCCTGCCACTCCTGCCCCTGCGTCGTCCGCCTGAAGCAGACGCAGCCCCGACCTTCTCAGCACCAAGGAGGTCGACAGCAGCAGCAGAGGCGACAGAGGGGAGGAGGGGGGAAGGGGAGCACCCCTCGAAGAAGGGGCCGCGGGGGTCGCCACGAGAGGTGCCTACAGCGACGATACTAGCCTCGGCTGCAAGCAGTTCCTTCTCGAGGAGGGCTATGGTGAGCTCAGTGGGGGAGCGAGAGAGGAACTGGTCCCTGACAGGGCGCAGAGAGTCAGGGAGGCGGGTGACAACGTGGTAGAGAGTGATCCAGAGCGGGGGGGGGTTGCTAGCGAGGAACTCATCAGGCATGGCAGCGCGAAAGCGAGCCTCACTAGTCTTAAGGTGGGTGATGAGGTCTGCGACAGTGTGAAAAGAGGCTAGGTCGGGGAACAGGTAGGGGAGAGTGAGGCGGCCTAGTGTGGCAGAAGCGGGTGAGGAGTAGCGGGCCACTACAGCTGTGTAGAGGTCCTTAGCAGTCTTGCACTGGCCGAAGTGCTCGCGCTCATCTAGCGGCAGGGAGTTGCGAATAGCAAAGCGAGCGTGCGCGTCACGGGTCTGCCACTGTGAGCGCTCAGCTGGGGGGGCAGTAGCGAGTGGGGCGGTCGCATGGCCGAGAGCGTGGTCGTACAGTGTAATATCTTCCTTGGCAGTGAGCTGTAGGAAAAGGTGCAGGTCATCTAGCCAGGTTTCGAATTTGACCGGACGGCCCTCGGCGTCGAAAGCTAGAACAGGAGGACTAGCCATAGCGACAGCGGCAGTAGTAGAAGCAGTAAAGTCACTGAACAGGCGTGCGCAGGGTCAGCAGGGCCGGTGGGGCCTACGGACTGTAGTGGCGCACAAGCAGCAGTAGTAGGAAGTGCAGTGGTGCACAGGCGCAGCAGGCGGCAGCGAGAGCCGGCGCAGCAGGGGCGGGCTCAGCAGCGGTGGTGCGCGGGCGGCGGCGGGCTCAGCAGCGGCGGTGCGCGGGCGGCGGCGGGTTCAGCAGCGGCGGTGCGCGGGCGGCTGCGGGCTCAGCAGCGGCGGGCCGGGAGCAGTGCGGGCAGCGTGCGGGCCGGCGGCGGTCAGCGCACGAGCCGCGCAGGCTCAGCGCGGGCTGCGCGGGCTGCTCGCGGGCTGCGTAAGCGGGTCGCGGGCGGCTCGCGGGGGTTCGCGGGCAGGTCGCGGGCTGCTCGCGGGCAGTTCGCGGGCTGTGCGCGGGCTGCGCGGGCTGGTCGCGGGCTGCGCAGGCGGGTCGCGGGCTGTGCGCGGGCGGTTCGCGGGCTGTGAGCGCGGCGCGCTGTGCGGTTCGCGGGCGGCGTGACGGGGCCGATCGGGGCGCTAAGGGGCGACGCGACGGGGGCCGTGAGAGGCCGCTAAAAAAAAATTTCGACGGGGCCGCAGGGCCGCTAGATCTTGCTAGATCGACGGGGCCAGCGGGGCCGGAAACAAGCGAAGGTAAGCAGGTAGGTAAGTCGGTGGGCCCTAAGAACAGTCCTAGCGAAGGACCTGCTCTGATACCATGTCAGAAATAACTGAGCAGGAATGAATGAACTAGAACAGAGTTTGGTACAAGTAGGAAACCCTAACTTTGTGTACCCCCTAAGGTGTAACCCACTACAGCCTAGACAATATAAACATGCAATGTTTGACACAGTTGGAGCACGAACCTGCACAGAACCATCTGAAAAGGAAATAGAAATACATTTCTCTTCCATTTGACTAATTGAGAGAAGATTTGCCCCTAGTGAGGGGACAAGCAAGATGCCTGAGAATGACATATAGATTCCTTCTGGGCTGAGGAATGTCATTGTGCCCTCTGCTTGAACTGGCACCGAATGGTTGCTGGCAACAACCACTTCTTTCACATTAGAGGGCTTGAGGCTGTGAAGAAGGGAAGCATGAGGAGTCATATGTTGATCACATCCACTGTCCATAAACCAAATCTTGGGGTCCTGGGTGAAGGCATGCAGACAAGAGGATGATGCAAATGCAAAACTTGTGATATTTGATTGAGTGGAATCTTTCTCGTGTGAAGCGGTTGACGTCTGCGAGGTGGTGGCTTGAGGAGGCGCCTCTGGTGTGAAAGAGAGTTGTGACACAGAGGAAACAGAGACTTGATTTTGAGATGAGACTTGGGAAGCATTCTGAAAAGATGGTCCATGATGCGCATTGTCCGGTTGATATCCTGGAAGGGTATGGGATGTGATTGCAAAGGCAGCCTTTCCTTTGTCAGAAAGCAGAGAAGAAGGTGGTGTCCAGTTCGCAGGACGTATGTTGCATTTGAACCAAGGATGACCCCATTTATGACAGTAATGACACTCAAACTGATATCTTGATTTTGGCTTGTAAGGAATCTGATTTGCAATGATGCAAGCTGAAAAATGTGATTAGGTGTGGGTTGTCCAAGGACAGAGTGTGCTTGGGTTGGAAGAAACTTACTTTGCTGAAACTTACTGCGTTGTTGAATTCCTTGTTGAGGACGATAGTTTGGCGTTTGTCATTCCACTCCAGGCTGGTCCAGAGTCCCTTTGAAGCTTTGCAAGCTCTCTTGTCTGGTGCTCAGTGATGAGTGTGTTGAAGATGAAATCTCTGGTCCTTGTCTCTTCAGGAAATGATTGGATTGTGCTCCTCATTGTGCTCCAAGTAGATGAGAGTCCAGCCAGAAGAATGTTGATGAAGAGGGGCTCTAGTACTTGAAGGTCAAGAAGTGTGGCTTCGTAAAGAATCATCTCGCCACGTTGTAAGTAGTCGGGGATGGACTCATTATCTCCCATGCGAAGAGACACGACCTTGTTCCAAACTTCTGCCTTAGAGCTTTGAGAAACAGGTTGATGAAGGCGTTTGAGTCGTTCCCAAGCAGCTCTGGCACTGTCCTTTTGAGATGATACGAGGAAGAGGGGTTGAGAGTAAGTATCTTGGACGGAGGAGAGGAGATAAAGATAGGCTTCGGCATTTCTCTTGATCCAGTTGCTTTGTTCTTGAGCAGGTGCAGCAGTTGAAGGGGGAGTGATTTGACCGATGTAAATAGGCCAAAGATCAAGAAGAGTGGCGGCTTGTTGAAAACGGATGCTCCATGATGAAAAGCCTTTGCCATTAAAGCGTGGAAGCTCCAATTTGGGGACTAAGGAGGAAGTAAAGGTGGATGTAGATGGTGAAGTAGAAGGGGATGGTGCGTTGATTATAGGAGGTGCTGCTTCATTTGAAGAGTTGGTGGTGACAGCAGATGAAGTTGATCCCGTTGGAACACTTGAATCTTTTTCAGCCATGTTGAATAAAAAAATTTTTGAAAGTAAAAAAGCAATCTCAAACTAGAAGAGGGAAATAGACAAACAAAACAAACATACACGCACAGAAATACAGAGAGAAGGCAAAACAACAAAAGAAAACACAAAGAGAGAACCCCACAAAGGGGTACAAGACCGAGTGCAAGAAAACAACTAATGGCAAGCAACAAATTTAGGAAATGCGCACGGGTAAAGCAACAAAAGGAACAAACTCGGGCTCTGATACCATCTTGAAATTGAAGGAAATGATTAGAGAGGGTAAACTGCAAGTAGAAAGAAAAAAATGCCAAAAAAAAAAGGTCAGATTGAAGGAAGACAAAGTGCATAAGATAAAAGAAATTCTTGAAGTGATTGATTTAGGATGTAAAGAGTTTGAAGGATAAGGTTAAAGGTAAAAATAATAAACTTGAAAGAAAGATGATGAAAAAACATAAAAAGGAAAGGAAAGATTCACTGAAAGAAAGATATTGAATGAGTGATTGATGGAAAGGCAAAGGATGTTAAAGATAAAACAACCTTGATAGTAGTATTAAAGATTTGAAAAGAAAGGAGAGATAAAGCTTTAAATAGAGGAGCTTGAATAGAGAGGAACTTGATAAAACAAAATAAGTTTAACAGGAATGAAAGAGGAAGTGACTTACCTTGAGAATCTTGTTATTTTGAAGGAGCTTTGTAACTTGAAGAGGCCAAGCTTGAATGTAGATCTTGATTGTTGAAAGAAGAATGAGATCCAAGCTTGAATGTTGAATACTAGGTCTTGATTGTTGAGTGAAAATGCACCTCCAAGCTTGAGTGTTGAGATGTAGATCTTGTTTGTTGTGTAGAGAAGAAACCTCCAAGCTTGAGTGTTGAAGGTGAAGCTTGAGTCTTAAATTAGAAGAAATTCAAAGCTTGATGTTGAGACCTTAAGACTTAAAATGCACTAGTCCAAAGGAGGTACATGATAGACTTGAAGAGCAACCATAGATAACAATCTAGTAGAAAGACTATGAAGCATAAGCTTCTCTAGAGTTGGAGCACATAGCTATGAGCTTGGGTTGGGAGAGGTTGGTGGTGAGTGGAGCCTTAGGAGTTGAGCATGAGGAGGAGGACTTTGAAGGTGGCATTGAGAGAGCTAGAACTTGTGGAGAGCTTGGGTGAAAAGTTGCTTGAAAGTATATAATGAAGAATGAGGTGGACCCTTTTTTTGTATTTGGTGGAGCTTGAGGTTGGATGAAGGAGGAGGAAAAGGTGAATGATGGTGATTGGTTGAGTTGGATAAGGTAGGGGTGATGAATGTGGCATTGAAGTGAAGGCTTGGTGAGGAGAATGAATGTGTCCTTGATTTGAAGGCTTGGTGAGGAGAATGAATGTGTCATTGATTTTAAGGCTTGGTGAGTGGAATGAATGTGGCTTAAATTTAAAGGCTTTGTATGGAATCTTTTGTTTGATTGGTGGATGAAGGGATTAGACAGATGATGAGGATAGGAGGAGAGATTAGGTGGAGGAATGATAGGTTTTGATTGGTGAGAAGGTGATGATGCTGTGCTGTCTGGAGATATGAATGGTGTGGTGGCGAGTGGGCATTTTTGCAAGATGCCTTTTGCAGATTCGAATTTTGGCTGACGGGGAACCTGTGGCGAAAAAAATGCGCCATGTGAAAAAATTCCCGCCACCTTGGTGCCACGCGAGCAGCAGCAGCGGCAGTTCATTCCAACACGATATGCCGCTTGTACCGTGTATTGGCGACATCGCCAGTGCCTGGTATCCGGTTTTTGCAAAACGTCGAGATTGTACAGCAAACGGGTTCCCAAAATGGTGGCACCTGCAGCTCGCACGATCGATGTGCCATGGTGCACACATCGATCGTGCGTTTGGGTTGCGAGAGGGCACATCGCGCCAAAGGTGACAGCCGCGAACGGTCGGAGTCACTCAAAGTCGCAGACTAAGGACGCGGCACCTGTTTTCATTTTGCCAGGATCGGGGCCTCACATCGATCCTGACACATCGATCGGCACATCGATGTGTCCACACTGCAAATTTGTAGCGGGATAGACACATCGAGCTGTAGGTGCCAGGGTCGAAATTGCAGGATCGGGCAGTTTGGAGCTGCCTCGGAATACACCGAAACACTGCAACTTGGCCTGCGACCGTGGGCGACGCCGATCGATCGCGGCTGTCACCTGTGGCTCGATGTGCTCTCCCGCCAAACCAAAAGCACAATCGATGTGTGCATCACGGCACATCGATCGTGCGAGCTGCAGGTGCCACCATTTTGAGTACCCGTGTACTGTACATTTTCGACGTCATGCGAAAAGCGGATACTATGCATTGGCGAAGTCGCCAATGCAATGTAAAAGCGGCATATCGATTCCTCTCCCACGATCGATCTTGGCAAAATGAAAACAGGTGCCGCGTCCTAAACTTGATAACGACCAAGTTGTAGGAGTATTCTGCCTCCCGCCCGAACCTGCAATTTCGACCCTGGCACCCATGGCTCGGCGTGTCTATCACACTGCAAATTTGCGGGGTGTGCACATCGGTGTGCCAGTCGATGTGGGAGAATCGGTGTACGGGCTTCAATTCTCCCTCGATCCTGGCAAAGTCAAAACATATGCCGCGTCCTTAGGCCGAACCCAGCTGCCGCACAATCCCTCAAAACATCCTCGCTAAGGTAAGTCTACACTAACGAGCTCAATTCCTCACAGGAAGTATCTGTATTGTTAAGTGTACGTTATTGTTTGAGTATGTGCTTCCTAATGCATTTGTACACACGAACAGGCACTCCACCCGCAGAAACTCGGTTTTGACTCGAGGTTGCGTCGTCACAGCACCAGTGTTTCTAGGCACTTCACGCATTTGAAGCTCAACAACACAGCCCCAATTTGATATTTTCCCTTTCCCCTTCCCCCAAAGTTTCGGCACGAATGCTTCAGCCACCTGGGGAGCTCTTCCCACCACCCTCCCGCCATTTTCAACGCACCCCCCAAACTCGTGGACATGAGTTTCACCATCACCATTCCGCCAGCTTAGGGGCTTTTGTTAGGCACGCTGGCCTAAGGGCACATTCGGGCCTAGACATGTCACAAAACTTCATGTCACAATCGATTCTACCGCACTGCATCGTATTACACCGAATTACACCCTAGTATCGAACATTGTCGAAAATTTCACGTCTTTGGTATAGTTCGGTACTGAGCGGTAGATTCAATTGGGACACGTACTTTTGGGACATGTCACGTCCCGAATGTGCCCCAAGTCCGCTAACAAATAGCGGGATCGACTAAGTCAAGGATGAAAACGCGGCGGAAGACTTTGGGGAAAGAACTATTGGCGAAATAGGTGAAGACGTTACTGAGTAATTGAAGAGCTGGATGAGAATTGGTTGAGAAATGGCTGATATTGATGAACATAAGAGAGGTTTATACAGCGAACAAGAGAGAATGTTGGAAAGTAGTTTGTGGGACTAGGAATTGGAACGTTAGAAGAGTAGAGTGTCACGTGGCGGTTGGGAAATCTAAGAAATCCTTGGTGGATTGGATGAAGATAGGGTTGGGATAAGAGCGTGTTACGTACCCCTTATTTTGGTAGTGGGCCCCGGTTGCCTCCAAAAGTCGACTCAACCTGACTGGTCAGGTCGACCGGGCTGTCAACTTGGCCGGTTGGGTACCTAGCAGGCAACCTGCAAATGTACCACCCGCCTGCTTGTGGGACCCAACCGTGCAAATAGTATTTCGGGTAGACCCAACAGTCAGTGCATCAGTCTTAGTGGCCAAAATTTGATGAAATTTTGATTGCACCAGTCACATCGAGTCTCGCTTGTGCAACCTGCCCGCAATGTTTTTGTGCACCCTCTGTTTGCGCGCCGGTTAGGTACATTCAACTCTGGTTGCCTCAATACGGTTGTACCTGGTCGAGACCAGTCGGTTGCCCGACTACGTGCTTGCCTCGACCAGCTGTCAGAGTGGTATGGTACGCACGTACATTACTGTACACTGTAGAGCGTAGGGTTATCGGATAACCCTACGTTCAACCCAACCGGCATGTTTGAGGCAACCGCGACCAGGCCCCAAAATAAGGGGTACGTAACACGCTCTAAACTACCCCGTAACACTATCCCACTCCCAAGGAGGCGACGTCCGCGGCGCCTGCAGACTGAAGGTACGCTTGGAGGCAAGCGTTGTCAAAAGATGGGGAGGACGAAGGAACCCAACTGTCTTCGGCGGCATCGTAACCACGCCAACGAACCAAGAAGTCGATGAAAGAGACACCCCCCTGGAGACGGCGACGGTGCCTGAGGATGCGCTGGATCTGGTAGTCGGGCTCGTCGGTGTCAACAGCTACCGGCAGTGGAGTGAGATCACGGCCCGAGAAGATGGCATTGGGATCGGTGTAAGGACGAATAAGAGACACGTGGAATGACGGGTGCATGCGGAAATGAGCAGGAAGGCGAAGGCGATATGCGACTGGACCTAGTGCGTGCTCAATGACGAATGGACCAATCAAACAAGCGTGGGCGAAGCTTGCTGTCCTGTGGCAGTCGGAAGTTGCGGCTATCCAAAAGAACAAGGTCACCGACAGAAAACGACACCTCACGAAGACTACGGTTGGTGGTGCGTGCCATGCGTGCATTAGCGAGCTCAAGGTGCTTCCTCACGTGATCATGAATGAAAGTGAGATGCTGGTGGAAGTTGTCCGCACGAGGGACTGTGGGTGTGAGATTGACACGAGTGGGGACATTAGGGTGCTGACCGTACATTGCGAAAAATGGTGACATGCCTGTGGCGGAATGATGCGTGTTGTTGTAGGCGAACTCGGCCATGTTCAGCTTCTTGTCCCATGCTGTTGCGTCGTGCATCGTGATGCTGCAAAGGATCTGCTCCAAGGTCTGGCTCACGCGCTCGGTCTGTCCGTCTGTCTCTGGATGGTACGCAGACGACATGGCTAAGCGAGTCCCATACAGTGAAAAAAGTTGTTTCCAGAACTTCGAAGTGAAACGTGGGCCGCGGTCTGAGATGATGGAATCTGGAACCCCGTGCAGTCGAACTACGTTATCTATGAATAGCGTCGCGACTTCCTCTGCTGTAACCTTGCCGTGCGTGGGGATGAAGTGCGCTGCTCGAGAGAACTTGTCCACTACCACGAATATGGCGTCATGTCCCCAAACCGTGCTCGGTAAAGCCATGATAAAGTCCATGGTGACTACCTGCCAAGGGCGGTCGGGCGGTGGAATCGGCTGCAAAAGTCCTGCCTTGCGCTGGCGAGAGGACTTCGTACGCTGACACGTGTCGCACGAGCGAATATAATCCTCTATTTCTGCTGCAAGCCCTGGCCAAAAGTATGTGCGACTAAGCGTTTTAGCCGTCTTGTCTACTGCAAAGTGACCCGCGCTAACTACATCGTGGGCATCGGAAAGAAGGAGCTGTCGAAGAGGGCGGTACGCTGGAACCCACATTCGTGTTGTACCCTTCCGTATGTAGACACTACCCTGCACCTCTGCTCCTGCGGGCGGCTGCGGTGTGAAGTCGGGATCTACTGTGGAACCGTTCTCGAAGAGTGCTGTGAGAAGTGGATGGCCGGCAGTGACTGTGAGACTAGCGAGCTGGCAACTAGGGCGAGTGAGCGGATTTGTTGGGTTGCGCACGCCCAGCTTGTACTCTATCCTGTAGTGGAAACTCCCCTCCATGAACTCCATCCATCTAGCCTGGCGACGACTCAGCTGCGGTTGCGACTTGAGAAAGCGAAGCGAGCAATGGTCCGTGCGTATAACACTATCGGCCTCCTCTAAGTAGCACCTCCACACCTTATACGCATGGATGATCGCGAGCGCCTCCTTGTCGTGGATCAGATAATTCAACTCGGCTCCCCTCAGCTTACACGACTCGTACGCTATCGGCTGCAACCCGCGGCCCTGGTCCTAAAGAAGCACTACTCCAATGAACTGATCTGAAGCGACGGTCACTACAACATACGGGCGAGCAGGATCTGGGTACAACAGTGTCGGTGAAGACGTGAGCGACTGCTTCATCTGCTCGAACGCCTGCTGCTGTGCTGGACCCCAAACGTACTCTACGCTCTTTCGAAGTAGGTCGGTGAGTGGACTAGCGATGGAAGCGTAACCCTGAACGAAACGACGGTAGTAATTAGCGAATCCGAAGAAACCCTACAACTCCTTGACTGAGGTCGGTGCCACCCACTCCTGTACGGCTGCGATCTTCTTTGCGTCCGCCCTAATGCCACTAGTAGATATGACGTGTCCTAGGAACTCGACCTCAGGAAGGAAGAACTCGCACTTTGACTGCTTCACACACAACTGCTCCGTCCTCAAGACCTTAAAGACCTTTTGCAAGTGCTACACGTGCTCCTCTTTTGTCTTGAAGAAGATCAGGATGTCGTCTAGGTAAACGACAATGAACGAACCTAGGAACTCGGAAAGGACGGTGTTCATGCACGTCTGAAACGTCGCTGGGGCGTTGGTCAGTCCGAACGGTAGAACCCTAAACTCGTACAACCCCTGCTTCGTACGAAACGCCGTCTTGTGCCGGTCCTCTGGAACTACACGAATATGGTGGTAACCCAAGCGAAGATCGATCTTGGAGAAGACTCTAGCGCCCTGCACTGCATCTAGACGATCCTCTACTCTCGGCACCGGGCCAGGACCACGGACCACGGACCAGGGTGCTGACTTCCTAACTAAGATACTTCCACGACACCTCTTCGTTCTTGGCCGCCAACGTGCTGGATTAGTGTCGCTCGAGTCTCTTGCGGGCTTCTCCACTGCTGTCCCTTCCGCTCCTTCATCTCGCTCTGAGGGTCAGCAGTGCGAGGGGTTGTTGGAATGAACTGCCGCTGCTGCTGCTCGCGTGGCACCAAGGTGGCGGGAAATTTTTCACATGGCGCATTTTTTTCGCCACAGGTTCCCCGTCAGCCAAAATTCGAATCTGCAAAAGGCATCTTGCAAAAGTGCTCATTCGCCACCACACCATTCATATCTCCAGACAGCACAGCATCATCACCTTCTCACCAATCAAAACCTATCATTCCTCCACCTAATCTCTCCTCCTATCCTCATCATCGGTCTAATCCCTTCATCCACCAATCAAACAAAAGATTCCATACAAAGCCTTTAAATTCAAGCCACATTCATTCCACTCACCAAGCCTTAAAATCAATGACACATTCATTCTCCTCACCAAGCCTTCAAATCAAGGACACATTCATTCTCCTCACCAAGCCTTCACTTCAATGCCACATTCATCACCCCTACCTTATCCAACTCAACCAATCACCATCATTCACCTTTTCCTCCTCCTTCATCCAACCTCAAGCTCCACCAAATACAAAAAAAGGGTCCACCTCATTCTTCATTATATACTTTCAAGCAACTTTTCACCCAAGCTCTCCACAAGTTCTAGCTCTCTCAATGCCACCTTCAAAGTCCTCCTCCTCATGCTCAACTCCTAAGGCTCCACTCACCACCAACCTCTCCCAACCCAAGCTCATAGCCATGTGCTCCAACTCTAGAGAAGCTTATGCTTCATAGTCTTTCTACTAGATTGTTATCTATGGTTGCTCTTCAAGTCTATCATGTACCTCCTTTGGACTAGTGCATTTTAAGTCTCAAGGCCTCAACATCAAGCTTTGAATTTCTTCTAATTGAAGACTCAAGCTTCACCTTCAACATTCAAGCTTGGAGGTTTCTTCTCTACACAACAAACAAGATCTACATCTCAACACTCAAGCTTGGAGGTGCATTTTCACTCAACAATCAAGACCTAGTATTCAACATTTAAGCTTGGATCTCATTCTTCTTTCAACAATCAAGATCTACATTCAAGCTTGGCCTCTTCAAGTTACAAAGCTCCTTCAAAATAACAAGATTCTCAAGGTAAGTCACTTCCTCTTTCATTCCTGTTAAACTTATTTTGTTTTATCAAGTTCCTCTCTATTCAAGCTCCTCTATTTAAAGCTTTATCTCTCCTTTCTTTTCAAATCTTTAATACTACTATCAAGGTTGTTTTATCTTTAACATCCTTTACCTTTCCATCAATCATTCATTCAATATCTTTCTTTCAGTGAATCTTTCATTTTCTTTTATGTTTTTCATCATCTTTCTTTCAAGTTTATTATCTTTACCTTTAACCTTATCCTTCAAACTCTTTACATTCTAAATCAATCACTTCAAGAATTTCTTTTATCTTATGCACTTTGTCTTCCTTCAATCTGACTTTTTTTATTTTTAGGCATTTTTCTTTCTACTTGCAGTTTACCCTCTCTAATCCTTTCCTTCAATTTCAAGATATCGATCTGCTCCCACGATCGATCCTGGCATTATGAAAACAGGTGCCGCGTCCTAAACTTACGCCTCCGACCAATCGCAAGGCGCCTTCGCTGCGGGCCATCTCCGCTCCCCTACCCAACGTTAGGTGACGCGCCGATCGCCTCGTTCCACTCTCGAACAGCCCTAAAAAATCGCCTCGAACAGCCTCATCCACTCATGATCCGAGCCGCGCGTGATGGCTCACCAGCGCGCCTCGGCTCCCCTGGCGGAGCGCATGTTGCACACCGTTGATTTAACTCCTTCCGGCCGGCCCGTGCTGTTCCCCGGCGAGGTAGAGAGCCTCTTAATCGACGACGCGGGGATTGAGTTCGAGGAGGTAAGCTCCGGCACTTCCGCCGCACATCCCGCCGCAAATTCCGGCGCGGTTCTCGAAGCGGAGTCGCTTCGTGATGGCGTCGCGTCGCTCACCACGCACCGGTTGATCTGGATCGACGAACGGCCGGCGACAGGTGGTAACCGGAAACGAGCTTTCGCGGTACCCCTCGTCGCCGTTGCGAATGCTTCCACTGCAGGGTGGCGACTCACCTCAGTTTTCGCCTCCCCTCGTGTTCGCATGTACGTCTTACTAGACCCGCAGGGGCGGGCTGTTCTGTCATCTTCTGCAATTGGCAGCAGCAGCTACAGCACACAGAGCAGCAACTTAAGGACTACTTTAGGACGAACCGCGTCCTTAGTAGCCGTTTTAAGAGGCCAGGCCCCCGCTGACGTGTTCTTAAAAAAACTGAACGAAGCTTTAGCGGCTAGAAAGTGGCAAGAATCACCTTTTCCGGGGCTAGTAACCCCCCCTGCTGCCGCATCCGCATCTCTCCCCGCCCCGCCGATGGGCGCAGCAGCAGCAGCAGCGCTTGGCGCATTTGCGGGGAGCGGAATCGGGGGTTCAGCAACTGGCGGAGCGAACCCCCTGTATTGGGGCAGCGGGGGATATGGAAGCGGGGAAATGGGCGCACTAGGGGGAGCGGGGGGAGTGGGGGGAGCGGGGGGAGCAGGGGGGGCGGGGGGGCTTCCTCCGGTGCAGTTCAGCACAGCAATGGCGGGGGTGGGGGGCATTCTGAGGCGTGAGGCGGAGCAGAAGCAGGCCACTGATCGCAGCCTGCAGGAAGCATTCTCCGACCTGAATGCGCTGATGGTGAGTGGAGGAGAGGGTATGAGCCTATCAGGTCAGGGACTTGGACTGCTGCTCTATCATGTATCACATGGCACAAAGGGACTCAGGTGCACCTACCAGCAGAAGCAGGCGACGGATCGCAGCCTGCAGAAGGCGTTTGCCGACCTGAATGCGCTCATGGTGAGTGGAGGAGAGTAGAGTGGAGTGGAGTGGAGTGGAGTGGAGTGGAGTGGAGTGGAGTGGAGTGGAGTGGAGTGGTGGAGTCGAGGGAATGCGGTGATGGTGAGGAGATGAGATGACCACCTACAGTGTAAAGCCTATAACTCCAGTAGTCATTGGATCGAAGGCTGTGGGAGGCGTGTTCTTTCCTGAATGTGCTCACGGTGAGGAGAGAGTATGAGCCTGGAGAGAGTATGAGCCTGGAGAGTGTACTGTGTATGGGCGTGGAGAGAGTATGGGCTGGAGAGAGTATGGGCTGGAGAGAGTATGGGCTGGAGAGAGTATGGGCTGGAGAGAGTATATGAGTCGATCCGGGGTGCCTGCATCAGGATCAGGCATGCCATGCCATGCCATGCCATCCCATGCCATGCCATGCCATTGCGTCCATCCACATGCGTGCCTCACTCATTTTCGGCCTCTGGTTTGCCATGTGCTCCTGTGAACGCCCTTTGCTCCTTCCCCCTTCCCACTTGCCCCCTGCTCCTCGCCCCTCGCTCCTCGCCCCTCGCCCCTCGCCCGTCGCCCGTTGCCCGTTGCCTCTTGCCCCTTCCACTTTTCTCCTCCCTTCCGTCAAAACAGGCTAAGGCGAGTGACATGGTGAAACTGGCAAAGCCAATGCGCTAGTAAGTGCAGCAGCAGCAGCAGGGGGAGCAGAGCAGCAGCCTATTGCCTACTACCTTACATGTGTGCATCCGGCCTCCCCTCCCTTCCGTCCATACAGGCCAACGCGAGCGAAATGGTGAAAATGGCAGAGAGAATGCGACAGAAGCTGCAGCAGCAGTAGCATGGGCCGGGGGGGGGGGGGGGGGGGGGAGGAGGGTGGGAGAGTTTTCACAAAAGCTGCTGTTTTATGTGTCTTCCCGCGTTCCCTCCCTTTCCTTTTTGCAGGCCAAGGCGAGCGAGATGGTGAAACTGGCAGAGAGAATGCGACAGAAGCTACAGCAGCAGCAGGGGGCGGCGAGTGGGGAAATCGCCCCTTCCCTCTCTTCCTCCTCCTCCTCCTCCTCGTCATCAGCAGCAGCAGCATCGGAGGAGCTTCAGGACCTGCTGCTGAAGATGGGCATTGAGTCGCCCGTCACACGAGAGACAGCAGGGGCATTGTATCACAGGCAGCTATCCCGAGAGGTGGGTGGGTGGTTTATCCTTTCCTCACCAGAGAGGTGGGTGCGATGGGCCTTTGATCACAGGCTTTGAGCTTCAGGGTTCGTGGAGGACTCAAACCCCTCGTGTGCTTCGTGGAAAGGGCAGTAATTCACATGTGGGTGCTATGTTGGAGCGAGGCAGAGGTGGGCGCGAGGCAGAGGTGGGCGCGAGGCAGAGGTGGGCGCGAGGCAGAGGTGGGCGCGAGGCAGAGGTGGGCGCGAGGCAGAGATGGGCGCGAGGCAGAGGTGGGCGCGAGGCAGAGGTGGGCGCGAGGCAGAGGTGGGCGCGAGGCAGAGGTGGGCGCGAGGCAGAGGTGGGCGCGAGGCAGAGGTGGGCGCGAGGCAGAGGTGGGCGCGAGGCAGAGGTGGGCGCGAGGCAGAGGTGGGCGCGAGGCAGAGGCGGGCGCGAGGCAGAGGCGGGCGCGAGGCAGAGGCGGGCGCGAGGCGGAGGCGGGCGCGAGGCGGAGGTGGGCGCGAGGCGGAGGTGGGCGCGAGGCAGAGGTGGGCGCGAGGCAGAGGTGGGCGCGAGGCAGAGGTGGGCGCGAGGCAGAGGTGGGCGCGAGGCAGAGGTGGGCGCGAGGCAGAGGTGGGCGCGAGGCAGAGGTGGGCGCGAGGCAGAGGTGGGCGCGAGGCAGAGGTGGGCGCGAGGCAGAGGTGGGCGCGAGGCAGAGGTGGGCGCGAGGCGGAGGTGGGCGGGCGCGAGGCGGAGGTGGGCGGGCGCGAGGCGGAGGTGGGCGCGAGGCGGAGGTGGGCGCGAGGCGGAGGTGGGCGCGAGGCGGAGGTGGGCGCGAGGCGGAGGTGGGCGCGAGGCAGAGGTGGGCGCGAGGCAGAGGTGGTCGCGAGGCAGAGGTGGGCGCGAGGCAGAGGTGGGCGCGAGGCAGAGGTGGGCGCGAGGCAGAGGTGGGCGCGAGGCAGAGGTGGGCGCGAGGCAGAGGTGGGCGCGAGGCAGAGGTGGGCGCGAGGCAGAGGTGGGCGCGAGGCAGAGGTGGGCGCGAGGCAGAGGTGGGCGCGAGGCAGAGGTGGGCGCGAGGCAGAGGTGGGCGCGAGGCAGGCAGAGGTGGGCGCGGGGCAGAGGTGGGCGCGAGGCAGAGGTGGGCGCGAGGCAGAGGTGGGCGCGAGGCAGAGGTGGGCGCGAGGCAGAGGTGGGCGCGAGGCAGAGGTGGGCGCGAGGCAGAGGTGGGCGCGGGGCAGAGGTGGGCGCGAGGCAGAGGTGGGCGCGAGGCAAGGCAGAGGCAGAGGGGAGCGCTTTACAGAGATCAGTTACTAGTCGCTGCAATCTGCTGTGCCACAATCAGCCGGGCAGTCGCTTGAGCATTCGTTGCTTTGCCACTGCCACTTTCACTAGAGTAACGTCGAAGCGTGCTGACTGCTCTAGACAAGGGTGCAGCAAAGTAGAACAACCTCATCCCTGCAGGCGATACCAGCCTCATCCCTGCAGGCGATACCAGCCTCATCCCTGCAGGCGATACCAACCTCATCCCTGCAGGCGATACCAGCCTCATCCCTGCAGGCGATACCAACCTCATCCCTGCAGGCGATACCAGCCTCATCCCTGCAGGCGATACCAGCCTCATCCCTGCAGGCGATACCAGCCTCATCCCTGCAGGCGATACCAGCCTCATCCCTGCAGGCGATACCAGCCTCATCCCTGCAGGCGATACCAGCCTCATCCCTGCAGGCGATACCAACCTCATCCCTGCAGGCGATACCAGCCTCATCCCTGCAGGCGATACCAGCCTCATCCCTGCAGGCGATACCAACCTCATCCCTGCAGGCGATACCAGCCTCATCCCTGCAGGCGATACCAGCCTCATCCCTGCAGGCGATACCAACCTCATCCCTGCAGGCGATACCAACCTCATCCCTGCAGGCGATACCAACCTCATCCCTGCAGGCGATACCAGCCTCATCCCTGCAGGCGATACCAACCTCATCCCTGCAGGCGATACCAGCCTCATCCCTGCAGGCGATACCAACCTCATCCCTGCAGGCGATACCAGCCTCATCCCTGCAGGCGATACCAGCCTCATCCCTGCAGGCGATACCAGCCTCATCCCTGCAGGCGATACCAGCCTCATCCCTGCAGGCGATACCAGCCTCATCCCTGCAGGCGATACCAGCCTCATCCCTGCAGGCGATACCAGCCTCATCCCTGCAGGCGATACCAACCTCATCCCTGCAGGCGATACCAACCTCATCCCTGCAGGCGATACCAGCCTCATCCCTGCAGGCGATACCAGCCTCATCCCTGCAGGCGATACCAGCCTCATCCCTGCAGGCGATACCAACCTCATCCCTGCAGGCGATACCAACCTCATCCCTGCAGGCGATACCAACCTCATCCCTGCAGGCGATACCAACCTCATCCCTGCAGGCGATACCAACCTCATCCCTGCAGGCGATACCAGCCTCATCCCTGCAGGCGATACCAGCCTCATCCCTGCAGGCGATACCAGCCTCATCCCTGCAGGCGATACCAGCCTCATCCCTGCAGGCGATACCAACCTCATCCCTGCAGGCGATACCAACCTCATCCCTGCAGGCGATACCAACCTCATCCCTGCAGGCGATACCAACCTCATCCCTGCAGGCGATACCAACCTCATCCCTGCAGGCGATACCAACCTCATCCCTGCAGGCGATACCAACCTCATCCCTGCAGGCGATACCAACCTCATCCCTGCAGGCGATACCAACCTCATCCCTGCAGGCGATACCAGCCTCATCCCTGCAGGCGATACCAGCCTCATCCCTGCAGGCGATACCAGCCTCATCCCTGCAGGCGATACCAGCCTCATCCCTGCAGGCGATACCAGCCTCATCCCTGCAGGCGATACCAGCCTCATCCCTGCAGGCGATACCAGCCTCATCCCTGCAGGCGATACCAGCCTCATCCCTGCAGGCGATACCAACCTCATCCCTGCAGGCGATACCAACCTCATCCCTGCAGGCGATACCAACCTCATCCCTGCAGGCGATACCAACCTCATCCCTGCAGGCGATACCAACCTCATCCCTGCAGGCGATACCAGCCTCATCCCTGCAGGCGATACCAGCCTCATCCCTGCAGGCGATACCAGCCTCATCCCTGCAGGCGATACCAGCCTCATCCCTGCAGGCGATACCAACCTCATCCCTGCAGGCGATACCAACCTCATCCCTGCAGGCGATACCAACCTCATCCCTGCAGGCGATACCAACCTCATCCCTGCAGGCGATACCAACCTCATCCCTGCAGGCGATACCAACCTCATCCCTGCAGGCGATACCAACCTCATCCCTGCAGGCGATACCAACCTCATCCCTGCAGGCGATACCAGCCTCATCCCTGCAGGCGATACCAGCCTCATCCCTGCAGGCGATACCAGCCTCATCCCTGCAGGCGATACCAGCCTCATCCCTGCAGGCGATACCAGCCTCATCCCTGCAGGCGATACCAGCCTCATCCCTGCAGGCGATACCAACCTCATCCCTGCAGGCGATACCAGCCTCATCCCTGCAGGCGATACCAACCTCATCCCTGCAGGCGATACCAGCCTCATCCCTGCAGGCGATACCAACCTCATCCCTGCAGGCGATACCAGCCTCATCCCTGCAGGCGATACCAACCTCATCCCTGCAGGCGATACCAACCTCATCCCTGCAGGCGATACCAGCCTCATCCCTGCAGGCGATACCAGCCTCATCCCTGCAGGCGATACCAGCCTCATCCCTGCAGGCGATACCAGCCTCATCCCTGCAGGCAATACCAACCTCATCCCTGCAGGCGATACCAACCTCATCCCTGCAGGCGATACCAACCTCATCCCTGCAGGCGATACCAGCCTCATCCCTGCAGGCGATACCAGCCTCATCCCTGCAGGCGATACCAGCCTCATCCCTGCAGGCGATACCAGCCTCATCCCTGCAGGCGATACCAACCTCATCCCTGCAGGCGATACCAACCTCATCCCTGCAGGCGATACCAGCCTCATCCCTGCAGGCGATACCAGCCTCATCCCTGCAGGCGATACCAGCCTCATCCCTGCAGGCGATACCAACCTCATCCCTGCAGGCGATACCAACCTCATCCCTGCAGGCGATACCCATCTCATCCCTGCAGGCGATACCAGCCTCATCCCTGCAGGCGATACCAGCCTCATCCCTGCAGGCGATACCAGCCTCATCCCTGCAGGCGATACCAGCCTCATCCCTGCAGGCGATACCAGCCTCATCCCTGCAGGCGATACCAGCCTCATCCCTGCAGGCGATACCAGCCTCATCCCTGCAGGCGATACCAACCTCATCCCTGCAGGCGATACCAACCTCATCCCTGCAGGCGATACCAACCTCATCCCTGCAGGCGATACCAGCCTCATCCCTGCAGGCGATACCAGCCTCATCCCTGCAGGCGATACCAGCCTCATCCCTGCAGGCGATACCAGCCTCATCCCTGCAGGCGATACCAGCCTCATCCCTGCAGGCGATACCAGCCTCATCCCTGCAGGCGATACCAACCTCATCCCTGCAGGCGATACCAGCCTCATCCCTGCAGGCGATACCAGCCTCATCCCTGCAGGCGATACCAGCCTCATCCCTGCAGGCGATACCAACCTCATCCCTGCAGGCGATACCAGCCTCATCCCTGCAGGCGATACCAGCCTCATCCCTGCAGGCGATACCAGCCTCATCCCTGCAGGCGATACCAACCTCATCCCTGCAGGCGATACCAGCCTCATCCCTGCAGGCGATACCAACCTCATCCCTGCAGGCGATACCAGCCTCATCCCTGCAGGCGATACCAACCTCATCCCTGCAGGCGATACCAGCCTCATCCCTGCAGGCGATACCAGCCTCATCCCTGCAGGCGATACCCATCCCCCCAGCCAGAGCATGCTCGTGTGTTTCTTGAGTGGACAGACGGTACACAAGAGTGAAGCGAATACTCATCCAACTGTTGCGTTTTTGTGTGCTTTGAGTCGACTATGTCCACTCATAGCATACACTATGGTTAACAACCTCTGTAGCATACCAGCGTCCTTAGGCTGAACATCCCCTGCCCACTGGCGGAAACATCCCCTGCCCACTGGCTGAAACATTCCCTGCCCACTGGCTGAAACATCCCCTGCCCACTGGCTGAAACATTCCCTGCCCACCGGCTGAAACATCCCCTGCCCACTGGCTGAGACATCCCCTGCCCACTGGCTGAAACATCCCCTGCCCACTGGCTGAAACATCCCCTGCCCACTGGCTGAAACATTCCCTGCCCACTGGCTGAAACATCCCCTGCCCACTGGCTGAGACATCCCCTGCCCACTGGCTGAGACATCCCCTGCCCACTGGCTGAATCATTCCCTGCCCACTGGCTGAATCATCCCCTGCCCACTGGCTGAGACATCCCCTGCCCACTGGCTGAATCATTCCCTGCCCACTGGCTGAATCATCCCCTGCCCACTGGCTGAATCATCCCCTGCCCACTGGCTGAATCATCCCCTGCCCACTGGCTGAATCATCCCCTGCCCACTGGCTGAATCATCCCCTGCCCACTGGCTTCTTTCACCCTCTGAAAGAACCCTTCTCAAAAAACCCTTTTCATTCTCTGAATCGTTTCCCTCTCAAAAAGCCCTTCTCTTTACAGCTGGCATCTGCTGCTCCCCTCCTCCCATTCCACTCCCCTCCTCCCATTCCTCTCACATCCTCTTATTCCTCTCACCTCCTCTCATTCCTCTCACCTCTTCCTATTCCTCTCCACTGCCCCTTTTCCTTTCACCTGCCCCTTCTCCACTCACTTTTTCTCATTCCTCTCCCCTGCTCGGCTCCCAGCTTGCAGATTTCATAGGTCCAGTGCTGGAGAAGACAGGTGGCACGATGCTATTGGTCGACGTATACTGCATATTCAACCGAGCCAGAGGCACAGGTGTGTAATGAACCGCTCTCATCCCAACGCTCTTCGCTGAGGCAAGTCGAAAGTGCTGTGCTGGCAGTGCTGAGCTGGCAGTGCTGAGCTGGCAGTCCCGAGCTGGCAGTGCTGTGCTCGGCAAGCCATTCTGGCAGTGGCAAGATGAACACTGTTGTGGTGAAGGGTTTGCAGAGAGTCTGTTGTGTTGATGAGGACGTAGGAGCAAGCAAGCATGTAAGTCGAACGGCGAACGTTGTGTCTTTCCGCTTCTGATGTGGCTTCGTGACTCACAGAGTGACTGTGTGGCTATGTGATTGTGTGGCTATGTGATTGTGTGGCTATGCGATTGTGTTTATGTGAACCTGCATGTTCTTTGTTGTGTGTGTGTGTGGTGGGGTGGGGGGAGGGGGGGAGTGTGCGAGTGCATGTGCGTGCGTGCGTGCGTGCGTGCATGCGTGCGTGCGTGCGTGCGAGCGTGCGTGCGAGCGTGCGTTCGTGTGTGTGTGCATGTGTGTGCTCTCCCATGTCTCTCAGAGCTCATATCGCCAGACGATCTTCTCAAGGCCTGTTCACTCTGGTCCTCCTTCAACTCGTGAGTCACACCAACCTTAAACTTCAAACTTGCAAGCAAGTCCAAACCAAATAATGTATCTCTCAGTTGCTCTCTTAAACAATCCTTCGTATCATATCAGCCATTGGTACATGAAAACGGGTGGCAAGAACAGAGGCAGACAGCTGCTTTGTCTCTCTCTCTCTCTTTCTCTATAATGCCCAGCCTTGCAGCTGTACGTTGCCTCAGCTGTGGTAATCTCATGGTTGCACCTGACTGACGACTCACAGTGACGTCTGTCTTCTGTGCCCTCTTTCTTCTGTCCCCTCTCTCCTCTCCTCCCTTTTTCCCCTTTCTTATTCTATCTTTTCTCTCCTCTCCCCTCTCTGGCTTTCTTTTCGATCTCTCATTCTCTCTTTGCTCTCCTCCCTCAGGCTATCTGTCTGTCCCTCGTTCTCTCTATCTCAAATGTCCAGCTCTGCTGTACTACGCCGCTTTGACAGCGGCATCCTCGTCGTGCAGCTCAAGACTCACAGCAGTTTTTAGTGTGCTAAAGATACACCTCCCTCTCTGTCCCTCTCGTTCAAACTTTTCCAATTGGCTAGCCCTGCGGTGCTAAGGCGCTTTGACAGTGGCATCCTCGTCGTGCAGCTCAAGACTCGCAATAGATACTCACTGCTGGTGCTCTCTCTCTTCTCCTCTCTCCCTTCCCTTTTGAGGCGCCTAATAAGCAGTTTCTCGCTACTGCTCTCTCTCATCTCCTCCGTTCCCCTCTTCCCTCTGCCTCTCTGTTCTCTCCCATCCCCAGCCCTGCTGTGCTAAGGCGCTTCGACAGTGGCATCCTCGTCGTGCAGCTCAAGACTCACAGTGACGAGCATGTAGGTGCAGTGCGGTACTGTGCAGTGCAGTGCGGTGCAATGCAATGAAGAAAGTGCAGTATGCATCAGAATTTTCGCTACAATGCACTGACTTACTGTGCTGGACTGAATGCACTGTACTTCAGCAACCGCAGGGGCTTTTGTATCCATGATTACACATTCATTTCAATGAATGCAGTGCAAGTGGTATCCCTTGCAAGTGGTATCCCTTGCAAGTGGTACCCCTTGCAAGTGGTATCCCTTGCAAGTTTCCTTTTCATTTCCTTCTTCTTGCTCATTCCGCCCTTCTTGCTTCTGGCCATTCGGCTTCCCCTCCAATCCCATCCCTACCCCCATTCACTTACTTCCCTCCTCATTCACTTACTCCTCTTGACAATGTTGCCCGTCTTTTGAGGGCCCCCCAAAACTGACAGTGCCCCTGACAGCAAGGTTCAAATTACGGTTTTCGTATTTTACGGTCCGTTTTTTACGGTAATTTTCCAAAAAAACGGCGTTTTTTTGTTAGAGAACTGTTGTCACCAAGAAAAAAAAGGGGAAAACAAGGTCGTATACATTTTCAATCATGCCCACAAGCACACGCATGCAAGGAGGGGTTCGTCCTCTTCATCCTGGTACCTTTCGCCATCAATTTGGTCCCACACATCAGCCATTTTTTTTCTTCAAACAAAAAACACCTCCTGGAACCGTTTTAAACCGGTTTTTACGGCCGTTTTTTACGGTACCGTTTTTTACGGTAAAATTTCAATAATACGGTCGTTTTTTTTAACCTTGCCTGACAGTGTCGCCCGTCCTCCCCGCTTCCTCCAGTGCCCCTCCTCCAGTGCCCCTCCTCCCCAGCCTTTTCTCCCTGCCCCACCCCCCCTGCCCTTTCTCCTCCTCTTCTCCATCCCTGCCATTCGTTCCCTTCTTGTTCCCTCTGTCCTATCCTTCCCCGCTCTGTCTTTCTTACCCCCTTCCTCCCCCTCCCTTCCCTCTATCTTCCCTCTCAGCAGCTCATCCATTATCCCTCCTCTTCATGCTCCTCACTCCCCCTCGTTTGCTTCCTTCTCACTCCCCCTCGTTTGCTTCCTTCTCACTCCCCCTCGTTTGCTTCCTTCTCACTCCCCCTCGTTTGCTTCCTTCTCACTCCCCCTCGTTTGCTTCCTTCTCACTCCCCCTCGTTTGCTTCCTTCTCACTCCCCCTCGTTTGCTTCCTTCTCACTCCCCCTCGTTTGCTTCCTTCTCACTCCCCCTCGTTTGCTTCCTTCTCACTCCCCCTCGTTCGCTCCCCCTTCATCTTCCTCTTCTCCTCCCTCCGTTCCTCCACCACTTCCCTCCATTCCTCCACCACTTCCCTCTTCTTCTTCTTCTTCTTCTCCCATCTCCTCCACGCCAATGCATGCAAGCGCACAAGCAAGGTCAACTACTTTCGCCCTGTATCCTACCTGCCATGCCAGCTTGCATGCATGATTTGTTTTTTCTTCCTCTATCCCCCCCTTCAAGCCTGCCCAAGCCCGCACAAATTTCCATTCCCTCCTCCACCATTTCCCCTTCATCATCTCAGCTTTGTCCCTCTCCACTATTCCGCACCCGTTATGCCAGGTCACACGCAAGATCCAGGAGATGGTATTGACCAATGATGCGCTGCGAGTCGGGGTGTCCATTGCTGACGTGGCGCAGGCGCTCGGAGTCTCGCCAGCTGTCGCCAAGGAGGAGTTGCTAGCGGCCGAGGCCAAGGGTGAGCAACACTAAGTGCTGTTGCTTTGCTAAGTGCTGTGCGTATGCCTCTCAAAAATGTCACCAACGAGGAGTTGCTAGCAGCCGAGGCTAATGGTGGGATGTATATGTATTTGCTTAGTTAAGTGGTGTTCTGGGTGCCCGTCCTGAGTCTGCTTGATCAAGTGTTGTTCTGAGTGTACCTTTCAAAGAAATTTGCCAAGAAGGGGCTGCTAGCAGCCGATGCCAAGGGTGAGAAAAGAATGCTATAAAGGGTGTTGCTTTGCTAAGTGCTGTATCTTCTGAGTGTTCCTCTAAAGAAACTTGCTGAGGAAGGGCTGGTAGCAGCCGAGGTCAAAGGTAAGAAGAGTGTATGATGCTTAGTTAATTGTTGTTCTGGGTGTCCCTCTTAGTTAAGCGCTGTTCTGTACGATGCTTAGTTAAGTGTTGTTCTGAGTGTTCTTCAATGAAGAGCTGCTAGCACCAGGGGTGAAGGGTAAGGGTGTTGCTCTTGGTGGGGTTAATGTCCCTTCACTGTTGTCACTGTTGTCCATGTTTCCTGAATCCTCAGGCCTTATCATGCATTCAGAGGCATATCATGTCCATGCATCAGTGGACAATCTTTCTGTTTGTTGCTTTGCTTCTTTCTAAGTTTCCTGGGCAATTCACTCCGTTTCCTCAATCCCCACGACCACCACCCCCTTCAGGTCTTTTGTGTCGAGATGATGCAGCCGATGGCCTCCGCTTCTTCCAAAACTTCTTTGCCACGGCTCACATGTGATATGTGACATGTGACATGCGACATGCGACATGTGACATGTGACATGCGACATGTGACATGCGACATCTGACATGTCACATGAGGCATCTGATCTGACAAGCACTACTGGTGTCACTACTTATGTTAGTGCCGATCTGATCTGACTCACACCACTGCAATCACTACATAATGTTGTACGTGTGCTGCTGCAGTAGCCACGTGGTGTTGGTTGGTTGGCGGCACACACTGCTGCTGTGCCTGCATACCAGGGCATTTCAATGTACATACGTACGTACCGAAGTGGTTACTGTCGTGTAATGGACTGCCGCAAAATGGCTCACTTTGACCCACTCAGTTGTATTGTAACAACTTGGAGCATCTGGGTGAACCAGGGTCCTCGCTAGGATTTTAACCCCCCTGATGCATCAGACGGGCCCTTTGGGCTCGTCTGATGCATCATATTTTTTTCTTTTTGCATGTCCAACGAATCAGAAATCTCAAAAAAACTTGTCTGACCAATCAAGATAGAGTTACTAGTGTGTAGATGCACTTGGGATCACATTTTGCGTCGGACTTCTCTTCAAGGGGAGTATTTCGGCCGAATCCCTCCGGAAAGCCCCCATCGCCCCTGCGGGTTTTCCTCGGAGGGGTTTCGGTTTTCCCGCAGTCGCCTAGCGGAGCATGCGAGGGGCGGGAGCCACCCCCCCCCCCCCCCCCCCCCCCCCCTCCTGCCCGAAAACGGGCACCCCGAGCTGGCGCCATCTACACGTGACGCCAGCATCCCGCGCCCTCGAGCTGGCAGTGGTCCCCACCCGAACCGAACCGAACCGAGCCCAACCCCACGCTCGGTTCGTAGACGGGTTCCGTCCGGTAACACACTGAACACTCGTCGGGAGTCGCCTCGCCGACGGAACCCGTCAGCGAATTTTCGCGAGCGGACGCAAGCCACTCCCATGTGCGCCGCGCTCCACCGCTCTTGCCCTCGACGGGCCCGTTTCGTTTGGCGCTCGACCCCGGTGACATGTCGAACGCCCACTACACATCCCCTCCCGCTCCTTGAAAGGGGCCTTTCAGCTCCATGCAAGGCGCCCCACCAAATGCAGCCAACCACCAGATTTCACGTCGAGGCCAATAGGGTCCCGCCCCCCTATGCAAAAAGCTCCTCCTCCCGCCGTCTCGGAACGCGCCCTGCCTCGTCGCCCTTGCACCCGAGTCTGTCTCGGTGGGGGTGAAGGCAAACAGCTAATACCCTGAGTGTGTTCTCATTTTGTTGTTGTCTCTGAGATTTTCTTCTCTACTCCCTAGTTTCCAACTTCCCTACACTCCCGCCCTCCCTACTGCTAGGCCTGCCATGGCTACGGGCCCCGCCTCCCAACCCGTCATGAACGAGCCGACGGTTCGACGTGGCCTCATCCTAACCGCAGGCGAGGTCGAGGTGGATGTGTTCGAAGACCAGTTGAATGCGATTAGCGAGGCGCCGAAAGCGGAGCTCGACGAGAGGATGATGAACGTGGGCGTTGTGTACGTTTCCTGTCGAGCATTTTAGGTTTGCCATGTTCCGGTTTACCTGAGGCTGACTGTGCCTTAGCTTTCCGTGCAGCCTGTTTTCAAGGGAGCTGCTGTCCGTCGAGCAGCTTGCCAAGCTGTCGATCGTGACTTCGACGCGTGCGCATGAAGAGATCGCGCGTCCCACACCGATCGCTTTTGCGAACAACCACCTCCACGGCCTGCTCGGCAAGCAAGTGATTTTCGTTCTGCTGCGGACCACGTGAGTTCGACACTCTCCCGTCGCCTTGCGTGCTCCGTGTTTAGTACTAAACCCGTGCTCACGTGCATTTGCTTTGCATGCAGCCTGACTGTGCCGCCGTTCTCCCGTTCGAGCCTGTTCGTGGTATCGCGCCCCGACGATTTGTTGGTTCCGAGACACACTGGCTGTCGAACGCGAATGATGCACTTCGATTCGAAAGACAGGTTTCCCGCAGTGAACCACCAATCTTCGCTGGCGCAGGAAGTTTTCGTGTGAGTGACCGATTTGCCACCCTGCTGTCGATTTGTCGTTCTCGACAATCTTACTCTCCTGTCCGTTGCTTTGCAGTTGGATGAAGAAGCAGCTTCGCACCGAGTATGCGATGACCCAGTGGGCTGTGACCGAGCACGAGCAGGGGGTGCTTAGCCTCATTGACATGCGTCTGGACGTGATTCAGAGTTTCGATCATCTGGTAAGACAATCCTTGCACTTTCTCGTGCATGTTTTCATCGAGCATGTTGTTCTGTCGCTTACGTGTGTTTTATACCTGTCACAGACGACGACGGCCTTTACGGGCCCCAGTGAATCCGGCACGACAGCTCGTGTTGTGCATGGGGTGCGCCGGATTCTGTCGAACTGGAACAATTTCATCTTGCAGCCTCGACAGGGCGACCTTATGATGCTCGGGAGAACGAGCCCTGGCCCGGGTATGCTTCCGTCGTTCATGGTCAAGCTGTTTTGGACAAATATGCACGAGGTGGCGAAGGAAGTAGAAGTGGGAGGGGGTGCCGAACACGAGGGAGGAGGCGAGGGGAAGGCACGCGTCCTGCTTGAGTACAACTACGAGGAGGAGGAGGAGATCGAGGAGGGTACATCGAGGCAAGCTCAGCATGGGGTGAGCGGCCCGGGCGGTAATGTGAACGAGCAGGAGGGCTCGAGCTTCGGCTCGAGCTTGAGCAATGAGTCGGTCGAGCACGACGGCGAGGGCGCAGGAGAACATCCTGTGAGAAGAACTAGGCAAGAATGATTGAAAGGAGGGGTTTCACTAGCAGCAGTTGGGGTACATATAGCAAACCCTAACTGGGTTGTACTCGCTATAGAGCACCCCACTACAGGCTAGACAATAATAACATTCTGACACACCCCCATAGCCAAAGTGGGGTGTAATCAGTACAATGAGCAGGCATAGCAATAGTTCACAATTATAAGCAAAGCTAGAGGTGATCATAGAGGGCAAGTGAGGAGGAGGAGAAACTGTGAGGGCGAGAAGATGAAAGGCGCCGACTGAAGCTGCAGACACACGGGCAACAGGAGCGGCGCGCACAGTGGCTACCGAGCGCACGAGGGCACCGGACTACGGGAGTATCTGGCTCCGCGGCTACGACGAGCACACACAGGAGCAACGGACCCACAGGCGACTGGCGAAGCAGGCTCGCTGGGCTACCGAAACGCGCGAGGGCATCCGGACTACTGGCGCTGCTGGCGTCACGACGGCTACCTCCACGCAACCTCCCCCGACCGTCCCACACCCCTCGACACACACCCCCTGCTGCGCCCCTAGCTCCACTCCCCCTTCACCCCCCTAGGACCACTCCTTCGGCTCCCCACACAACCACCCCCCTGAGCGGCAGCTGCAGCAGCGGGAGACGGAGGAGGAGGAGAAGGAGGGGACGGGGCACACAACCGGCACCCCCACACCCGCCACCCCCACACTCTACATCCCCAAACCCTAAAACGGGTGGGATAGGGGCAGGAGCGCGGGGGACGGCGAGAGGGGGACGGACGAGGCGCGCGCAGGCTGCCCGCGCCGCGCGCTGGCCTGGCGCAGCCCGTACGGGCCGCGCGCGGGCCTGGCGCCGCCCGTACGGGCCGCGCGCGGGCTGTACGGGCCGCGCGCGGGCCTGGCGCAGCCCGTACGGGCCGCGCGCGGGCCTGGCGCAGCCCGTACGGGCCGCGCGCGGGCCTGGCGCAGCCCGTACGGGCCGCGCGCGGGTCCCAGGGGCGCTTCGACGGGCGACGGGGGCGTTTTGGCGGGCGACGGGGGGCGCTCCGACGGGCGACGGGGGCGCTTCGACGGGCGACGGGGGGAGGGCGCTTCGACGGGCGACGGGGGGCGCTTCGACGGGCGACGGGGGGAGGGCGCTTCGACGGGCGACGGGGGGCACTTCGACGGTGGGAAACCGCCGCGCGCCTCGGGGCGCACGGCGTGCAGAAAACCGCCGCGCGCCCCGAGCGCACGGCGGGATGAAAACCGCCGAAACCCTAGAAAAAATTCGCAGGAAGAAGTCGTCGCGCGCCCGAGGCGCCCGGCAGGAAGTAAAGCAGCGGAAGCATTAGGTGGTGGGCCCACCCACAGGATCGACCCAGGAGGGTCGACCTGCTCTGATAGCATGTGAGAAGAACTAGGCAAGAATGATTGAAAGGAGGGGTTTCACTAGCAGCAGTTGGGGTACATATAGCAAACCCTAACTGGGTTGTACTCGCTATAGAGCACCCCACTACAGGCTAGACAATAATAACATTCTGACACATCCAGGTGGGACAGAGCGTACGGAGGAGCACCATGTGGTGCTCGGAGAGCGGGTGGACGAGTGGGTAAAGCGTATCGAGCAGCAGGCGACGGGTGACGTTGATGTTGTCGAGGAGCAGGAGGCTGGAGCGGCTGCGTAGGAAGGTGGCGCAGGAGTGCTGCTGCATGAAAGAGGGGCGGCTGTGCAGGATTTTGGGACAAGAGTGCAGCAGCAAGAGGGCGGGGTGGCTGCGCAGGAAGGTGGGGTCGGAGGGCAGCAGCAGGAGGGCGTGGCGGCTGCGTAGGAGGGTGGGGCAGGAGGGCAGGAGCAGGAGGGCGGGGAGGCTGCGCAGGAGCGACAGGTCGCAGTAAGGAGACACCGCACGGCTAGTGGCAGCGGACAGGCGGGCCCTTCGACCGGGCGCCCTTCGACGGCAGGCCAATCGACGTCGGCCATTCCATCTGGTGGCCAGGTCGTCGAGCTACTGCAGAGGGTCGCGGAGGTCGAGGCGACGCAGAAGAAGCTCGCCGCCGACGTATTTGCGAAGCACAGTGAGCAAGGCGCTGTTTTCAACAAGCTTGCTGCGGATTTTCAGACGGCTTGTAATATGATTTCGGAGTCGTCGAACAGGACGCTAAAGCAGTGCGGCGATGCCGTAAACGGTAAAGGAATCTGTTGGAAGGGGCGCGCACGAAGCTCGACGAGATAAGCGGGAAAATCATCAAGGGAGTGGCAGCCGCTATCACGAAGGCGAGCGAGGACGCCGTCGAGAAGCAGTTCCAGCTTATCGAGGAGCGGCTGGTTGCTTCGGTCGTAAAGGGTATCAAGAAAGTCGTCAAGGGTATCAAGAAAGTCGTCAAGGAGGACTTGTTCTACTCCACCCTCCCGCCCGAGAGCATGAAGGACCTAAAGGACGTTGTGAGAGAAGGCTACCAAGAAGCTGAAGCTGGCAGATTGGAAGTCCTCACCGAAGCGATAGCGAGAGGGTTTCAGCGCTCGGCAGGCCCGTCGACGAGGTCGCGTCAGGAGGAGGGGGTGGCTGGTGTTCGCAGCGGGGTGGAGCGTCGATCGGTTCTTCCTTCTTTGGTGGGAGGACATGTCGGCAGCCCAGTAGCATCCCCACCGTCGCGTGCCCGTCAGACCGTCGGCAAGTCCGTCGAGGACAACGAGGTCATCGTTCTCGACCAGTCGCCCCATCCGAAGACCTCCGAAGCGGCACCGAAGCCTCCGACTGATGCTTTTGCTTCGCCGCGGGACATGCTGCATGGCCTCGGGAATAAGGAAGGGAAAGGTGTGGTTACAGGGGAGAATAGTGGTGCTTTAATCGAGTCGGTCGCCAACGCCGGGAAAAGTGGCAGGGGAAAGCGAGTTGCGCCTACCCCGTCCGGCGGCACTGCGGGGAAAGGAGCGGGGGAGACATGGGGTCCCGCTGGGTTGCTGTCGAAGACAAAAGCGGCATCAGCTGCGCAGAGCGGTGGAAGCTGGTGCTGAAGCCGGACTCAGTTAAGAAATGGTTGGCGGAGAGGGCGGCTGACATGCCCCTGGGGCTGGACACCATCTTCGCCCACAAGTCGTTGTTGGATCACTGGGTGAAAGGAAGTACACGCTGGAAGGAGTTAGTGGAGAGGTTCTGGGACTCGCCGCTTTGCAAACCGCGAACGCCAACAAACCGCTGGGAGGTGGAGCTGGAACACCTGGCGTTCAACTCAAACATCCCCTTCAGAGGCGCAAGCCCTTTCGGGAACCAGAAAGGAACGGGGGTGCTGCTGGGCATCCGCATGGGGGACCTGATCAAGAAGTCTTGGGATGGAGCGTGTGAACTCAAGGGGTTAGAAGAACTGACAAGGGAATTGGGGAACAGGGACAAAGCGAAATGGGCGTTGAAAGCTTTCAAAGCGGCACCTGCGAGCTGGAGGGAGATGGTGCTAGCAAAGCTGACAAGCGAGGAAGTTGTGGCCACGGTGAAGCTACTGCGGACTCACAATGGCGCGGCCGGTGGTTTCACCTACTGGCAGGTCGAGGAGGCGAAGGAGAACAAAGTGACGGGGAAGCTGTGTATCATAGAAGACGGCGGACGGTTCAAACCCCTTGCGGGGAGCCTGACGGTGGACTTTGGCCTACGAAGCGGAGTGCCGATGTTCACGGAGGGCTGTGTGTTCCTGGGGGCCATGGGAGACGCGTGAACGAAGCTGCTGCTATCAGAGGCGTGTGAAGGAGGGGAGCTGCTTTCACTAAGGGGGATAAGGAAGATGCTAGCAAGCTCGGCTGGCAGACAGGAGGACCAAAGAAGGTGGGAAGGGCAGAGGAGAGAAATTGAATGGGACAGGGTCATCACGCAGAGGGACTCTCTCGCCACGCCACGGCGGGCACGTGATGTCCTTCTGAGGCTCCACTGTAGAAACCTGCAAGTGGGCTCGAGGCTGTTTTTCATGGGGGTGGTCTGCCCGCACTGCCGAGGCGAAGAAACCCCAGACCATTGTCTCCTCGGTTGTCCTACAGTGCAGCCGGTGGTGGACTTGCTGAGGAGAGGGCTGGTGGTCATGAACCCGGGGCTAGCGTGGCAGGATCTCAAAGATTTGCTCTTCATGCAAAGGAGTACGGAGTCAGGTTTTCCGGAAGGGACGTGGATTGCAACTGTTCTACATCAAGTGTGGCTGGCGAGGTGTAACGCGGCGTGGAGGAATGAGACGTTTCAGGCTGGGAGGGTGGCTCGGCTGGCGGTGATAAATTTCGTCGCGCATGCGAGAGTGTACTGTTTGGCGCGCATGGTGACAGCACAGAAAAGGGGGCAGACGTTGGATGGGGACTGGGCACACCTGGCGGCAGATGAGGCGACGGTGATGCGACGTATCTGCAGCAGCAGTGCACCGCTGACATGGAAGATCAGCTTCAGCTCAATCTGGGACAACCCCAGCATGACACATCAACCGCCGTAGCTGCCTTAGAGGGGATCTGCGATACTTGTTATTGTGGCGCTCCCCTCCCTATGACAGTTACGACTGCCGATGTCTGTACATTCTTGTAATGTATATGATATTAAAAAAAAAAAAAAAAAGAGCGGTGGAAGATGGTCGTACTGTCGAGCTTGTGAGAAATTGGGCGCCGTCCTCTACCCCTCCTGTTGCTCCTGTCGCCGCTGCTCGAGCCTTAGGCGACGTCTGCCTTAGCGAACCGGGTTCCCCTTTTGCATCGAAGAAGAGGCAGGCCGTGACGAAGGCGAGAGAGAGCAGTCACGTAGTGGAGCTGCCTAGCCGCACTGGCCAAGCTCTTGTCGAGAAGGCGTCTACCGTCGTTGCTGCTCGACAGGAAAGGGCGAAGAAGGCCAGGGTGATCGGCTACACCCCACCTCATCGGCCGGACGACCAAGGCAAGACGAGAGGCTGCAAAGCTCCCTTCAGAGGACCGGGTTTCGGGTGGCGGAAGGGGAAGCCGGTTTCCGAGCAGACCGTCGGCGGGAGGAAGCGGTTCCTTGGCACTTTTGACACGGAGAAGGACCAGAAGTTCTGTACGACCATCTGCTGGCGCGTGTACTTCCCCAACATAGTCCTTACGGAGTACGAGGGGTTCACGGCGCAGGATGAGAAGGACTGGAAGGTCTATCTCGACGCGGCCGCTGGTATGCCTACCGGCGTTTGGAGCGTGGCGCAAGAACAAGGGGAATGTCGTTCCGACGAGTGAGTTTTGTTGAACTCCTGTTGTTTGACTGTTGTAAACGGTTTTGCTCTTTCTGTCAAAGTGACTGTTTTGATCTTTCCTATCGAAGTGATTTCCTGTCGCTGTGCAGGTTCGAGGTGCTGCTGGCGACGGCAAAGAAGGAAGTGAGAGCTGGAACCGATTGGGGAATCGCTCTGTGCGCGACGATTGGTATGGTTGCGACGCTTGGCTAGAAGCATGGGAACGTGATATATCCAGTCCCGAAGGGCATGGCGGCGACACCGCACATGATGGCCATCACAGCAACTGTGGCGAGCTTGTGGGCGGCCTGCAGAAAGCTGTCGAGGGAAGATATTTAGGCGGATGCTCTAGCTGCCGCAAACGCAGCGCACTACGCCACGGAAATGGCGACAAAGGCTAGTGCGGCTGCCATGGCGGCGCTCGTGTCCGTAATTCTGCACGTCGGTAGGACGTTCCCGGCCAAGCAGTGGCCCAATCAGCTGTATTCCTCGACTGTCGAAGGTCTCGGCTCGACGGAGCCACAGTGTTGCAAATGCTGCATGTGGCAGCACAGGTCTGAATGGTGCTGCTGTCCAGCTGCTGCCCGCCTGCTGGAGGACGCGGGCTATGGCAGCCTGGCTATGCCAGAAGAAAAGAGCAAGGGGAAGCTGGGCGACGAAGATGCTAAGGAGATGGAAATGGGCGGACAAGGGGAGTAGTTTAGGAGGGCGCATTGCGTGGGGGTGTTTGCATCATTCGTATTGATTGGTCTTGTCGAGATATTTTCACAACAAGCACAAGAGGGAAATGCCAAGTAAACCTAGTTAGAACAACCTACACTAGGTTTCCCCCTGCCTCAAGGTTGCCCGTCGAACTAGGCCGCGCGCCAGTCGTTTCCGTGAACTCTATCCATTTCTCCTTGCCGAACAACTTCTCCGCCCATTCTGCTGTTCGGAGCCCGACACGAATGAGCTCCAGAGTGATTCTACGACGTTGTTTGTCTTTCCGGTTTTCCTCTGGATACTTGAGTTTTCGTTTTTTTGCAAGCTGCCTCCCAGAATCCTCGTTGAGAACGATACCCTCCGAAAGCATGTTGGTCGAGTGGTCCTTGACAATTGAGTCCAGCTTTTCGATGACCGTTGACGTAGCTGCGCTGCTGTCGTCAATCCGGAAATGCTCGACGGCTTTCATGACAGCCTCCATTTTCCGTAATTTCGTCTCGATAGCTTTTGCGGTTGGGGGCTTTTCTTTTGGCTGGGACTCCTCGTCGTGGGGTACGGGGGGTGGAGTCGGTGTGAACTTGCAGAACTGGACGACAAAGCCACTCCTGTACGCCTGTCGAAGACTGTTTCCGTTGTTCAGTGGGCTTGGCCCGTCCCAATACGACCACGCCTTCCGCACGGTCTCGAAATTGCACCACGGCCACACCACCGCGTCGAAGGATGCCTGGTCGAGCTTGCTGCCCGCACTCTGTCGAGAGGGCGTTGCTTGTTGGGCTTGCTGTGGTGCCGCGGTGGCTTCCACGGTCTCCGTATACGGTAAGCTAGCGCTCTCCCCCACATTTGCAGCTGCGCTTGTCGCCGCGGTATTCTTCAGTGCATCGAACGTTTTTTGTAGTTGCTCGAGCACCTCTGTCTTTGCCTCCAACTCCGACTTCATCGAGCGGTTCTCGCGCTCCAATGACTCGACCTGCCTCTCGAGGTGGCTGATCGGGATTGCCTTTTTTCCTCCCTCCTTGTGGAAGTTGATCTCGGCTCGAAGTTGCGTAATGAGGTGCTTGGTGTTGAGCTGAGAGGATACGTCATGCAAACAATAACAAGTGCGGTCAGTGGGCTGTTGAAAAACCTTCGGATATAGATATGGATGGGCCATCTTGCCGAAGCTTTCGACATCGTGGGGTTGGTTCGCATCTCGATGTCGTACTTGTCGATGAGGTACACGTCGAGCGCCCATTTCTTGAAATCTTCGTCCTTGCATAAACTGGACATCTGGGCGTAAGGGTGATGCTCACAGTCGCAAATGGTCACCCCGTCAAAGAGGTGGTCGTTGCAATGGACGTAGTACATCGCAAGATCCTCTACGATGGGCATTCGGGCCTCCAGAAACTTTTCGTTGCGTAGTACATATGTTCCTTGTCCTGCTCGTTGTTCCATTCCATCGCCTGAACAAGAACAAGCGAGGTGATATTGAGAGTTAGACAGGCATAACATTGATCACAAACGACGCTCGACAAATCCATACCTCGATGAGCTGTCAAACATTGCATGTTTATATTGTCTAGGCTGTAGTGGGTTACACCTTAGGGGGTACACAAAGTTAGGGTTTCCTACTTGTACCAAACTCTGTTCTAGTTCATTCATTCCTGCTCAGTTATTTCTGACATGGTATCAGAGCAGGTCCTTCGCTAGGACTGTTCTTAGGGCCCACCGACTTACCTACCTGCTTACCTTCGCTTGTTTCCGGCCCCGCTGGCCCCGTCGATCTAGCAAGATCTAGCGGCCCTGCGGCCCCGTCGAAATTTTTTTTAGCGGCCTCTCACGGCCCCCGTCGCGTCGCCCCTTAGCGCCCCGATCGGCCCCGTCACGCCGCCCGCGAACCGCACAGCGCGCCGCGCTCACAGCCCGCGAACCGCCCGCGCACAGCCCGCGACCCGCCTGCGCAGCCCGCGACCAGCCCGCGCAGCCCGCGCACAGCCCGCGAACTGCCCGCGAGCAGCCCGCGACCTGCCCGCGAACCCCCGCGAGCCGCCCGCGACCCGCTTACGCAGCCCGCGAGCAGCCCGCGCAGCCCGCGCTGAGCCTGCGCGGCTCGTGCGCTGACCGCCGCCGGCCCGCACGCTGCCCGCACTGCTCCCGGCCCGCCGCTGCTGAGCCCGCAGCCGCCCGCGCACCGCCGCTGCTGAACCCGCCGCCGCCCGCGCACCGCCGCTGCTGAGCCCGCCGCCGCCCGCGCACCACCGCTGCTGAGCCCGCCCCTGCTGCGCCGGCTCTCGCTGCCGCCTGCTGCGCCTGTGCACCACTGCACTTCCTACTACTGCTGCTTGTGCGCCACTACAGTCCGTAGGCCCCACCGGCCCTGCTGACCCTGCGCACGCCTGTTCAGTGACTTTACTGCTTCTACTACTGCCGCTGTCGCTATGGCTAGTCCTCCTGGCTTTCGACGCCGAGGGCCGTCCGGTCAAATTCGAAACCTGGCTAGATGACCTGCACCTTTTCCTACAGCTCACTGCCAAGGAAGATATTACACTGTACGACCACGCTCTCGGCCATGCGACCGCCCCACTCGCTACTGCCCCCCCAGCTGAGCGCTCACAGTGGCAGACCCGTGACGCGCACGCTCGCTTTGCTATTCGCAACTCCCTGCCGCTAGATGAGCGCGAGCACTTCGGCCAGTGCAAGACTGCTAAGGACCTCTACACAGCTGTAGTGGCCCGCTACTCCTCACCCGCTTCTGCCACACTAGGCCGCCTCACTCTCCCCTACCTGTTCCCCGACCTAGCCTCTTTTCACACTGTCGCAGACCTCATCACCCACCTTAAGACTAGTGAGGCTCGCTTTCGCGCTGCCATGTATGCGATGTCTATTAGTGGAGAGGGTGCTCAGTACTTGCGTGTTCCGCCCGACCCGGGCATTCAGGCCAGCCCCGCTGCTGCTCTAGGTGCTAGTGTGTCTGCTTCCGCAGGTACTTCTGCAGCTGCTGCTCTAGGTGCTTGTGCGTCTGTGCCCCCTGGTACTGAGTCGACTGCAGCACTGCACACCTTCACACTGGACTCAGGTGCTTCTCGCTCTTTCTTTCGTGACCGCACTGTCCTTGAGCCTCTAGCTCGGCCGGTTGCTGTCTCTCTTGCTGACCCCTCTGGGGGTCCGGTCCTTGCGACCTCCTCCACCACCCTTCCGTGTCCAGCGGTTCCGTCCGGCACGCTCTCAGGTCTCTACCTCCCCTCGTTCTCCACGAACTTGGTGGCAGGTAGTGCGCTCCAGGACTCGGGTGTTCACCAGTTCACCCCTGCCTACGAGCGTGTGACTCACTGCACGTGTGCTCGGACGGGCCGCCACCTAGCTACTTTCACTCGAGAGCCGGGGTCTGACCTGTACACACTGACCACTGAGTCCCCTCAGGTAGCTGCGTCTGCGTCAGCGTCAGGTCAGCTGTCTGCCCCCTGCTCGTGTCGCTCTCTGGCGAACGACACCGTCCTCTGGCACCACCGCCTTGGTCACCCGTCTGTGCAGCGCCTGCGGGCCATGCACAAACGGGACCTTGTTGCTGGTCTTCCCAGGGTGCTCCCTCCCCTTCCTGACTCCCCTGCTCCTGACTGCATTCCCTGTGTCGAGGGGCGGCAGCGCGCCGCTCCTCACTCCTCCTCCTTTCCCCCGACGACCGCTCCCCTGCAGACGCTCCACATGGACGTGTGGGGCCCGGCCCGCGTCCGTGGTCAGGGTCAGGAGAGGTACTTCCTGATAGTTGTTGACGACTACTCGCGCTACACCACGGTCTTCCCCTTGCGCGCCAAGGGTGACGTCCCTGGTGTTTTGATCCCCTGGATCAGCCGAGCCCGTCTCCAGCTAGGCGAGCGCTTTCACTCGGACTTTCCTGTCCTGCGCTTGCACTCTGACAGGGGTGGTGAGTTCGCCTCCGACCTCTTGGCAGCCTACTGTGCTGAGCACGGCATTGAGCAGTCGTACACGCTTCCGGCCTCTCCACAGCAGAATGGGGTTGCTGAGCGCCGCATCGGCTTAGTCATGGAGGTCGCTCGTACCTCCCTGACCCATGCGGCTGCTCCCCACTTTCTGTGGCCGTTTGCGGTCCGGTACGCAGCGCATCAGCTCAACCTCTGGCCCCGTGTCTCCTTGCCGGAGACTTCCCCGACTCTACGGTGGACGGGAGAGGTTGGCGATGCGTCGCGTTTCCGGGTCTGGGGATCTCGAGCTTTTGTCCGCGACACGTCCGCGGACAAGCTCTCGCGTCGCACTGTTCCCTGTGTCTTTCTTGGCTTTGTTCCCGACGCGCCTGGATGGCAGTTTTACCACGTCACCTCGCGCCGGGTTCTGGCCTCTCAGGACGTCACTTTTGACGAGTCCGTCCCCTTCTACCGCCTCTTCCCCTACCGCACTGCCCCGCTCCCCCCCCCACCTCTCTTCCTCGCTCCAGGTGCTGAGGTACCAGAACCCCTCCCCCCTCAGGGTGCCGCTCCCTCAGGTGTGTCCCAGGTAGACCCGGGTGAGCCTGTCGAGGTAGCTGTTGACTCGCGTCCTGCGTCTGGGGGTGCTGAGCCTGGGAGTGCTGCGTTTGAGGGTGCGGAGCCTGGGGGTGCTGAGCCTGGAGGTGCGGAGCCTGGGGGTGCTGAGCCTGGAGGTGCGGAGCCTGGAGGTGCGGAGCCTGGAGGTACTGAGCCTGGAGGTGTGGAGCCTGGGGGTGCGGAGCCTGGAGGTACTGAGCCTGGAGGTGTGGAGCCTGGGGGTGCTGAGCCTGGAGGTGCGGAGCCTGGAGGTGCGGAGCCTGGGGGTGCTGAGTCTGGGGGTGTTGAGTCTGGGGGTGCTGAGCCTGAGCGTGCTACACCTGGAGGAGACCCCTCCTCCCAGCAGCTGCAGGAGAGGTACCTCGAGTACTGCCGCCTCCGGAGAGGTGTTTCTGGAGCTCGTCCCGGTACTTCCCCTCCTACCCAGGAGCTCCCCCCCATTCAGGTGATCCGCGAGTGGTACACGCGGCGCTGCAGTCTTCGTAGTGGTGCTCCTGGTACTGCGGACCCGAGCGGTGGTGCTGTTGCTGGTGCTGAGGACCCGGACGTTGGAGCTGCTGCTGGTGCTGAGGACCCGGGGGCTGGAGCTGCTGCTGGTGCTGAGGACCCGGGCGTTGGAGCTGCTGCTGGTGCTGAGGACCCGACCGGTGGCGCTGCTGCTGGTGCTGAGGACCTGACCAGTGGCCCTGCTGCTGGTGTTGAGGACCCGGGCGTTGGAGCTGCTGCTGGTGCTGAGGACCCGACCGGTGGTGCTGCTGCTGGTGCTGAGGACTCGGGCGTTGGAGCTGCTGCTGGTGCTGAGGACTCGGGCGTTGGGGCTGCCACTGGTGTCCCTGCTGCTTCTGGAGACGCTGCACGGCCGCGACCGTACTTCGTACCGCTCCTTCAGCAGGTTCTTGGTCAGGCTCCTCCTCCTTGTCCTCCTCCCTCCGTCGAGTGTCCTCTGCCTGTCCAGCCGCAGTCACAGTTACCGCCTGTCTCGCCTCTCCCTGCTCCCTCCCCTTACGCTGGTCCCACAGGAGGTCTTACAGAGCGTCGTGAGCCTGAGTCTCGTCCTGCGTCGCCTGTTCGTACTGCTCGCACTGGTCGTCGTGTCCCACGTGAGCGTCCTCCTCCTGTCCCTGGCACTCACTACATGACTCTGCGTCCCTCCACTGCTCCGCAGCGTGTCCCGCTGCCGTCTCCTCCTGCGTCCTCTCTTCCTACTCTTCCTGACCCGGAGTCTGACTCCCGTCGTGCTGCCAGTCCCACTGTTACGCGTCTCCTCGCTACAGTTGTCACTGACCCGACCTTTGAGTCCTCTGCTGCGTCTGCCCTGGTCGCTGAGTTGGTTGACTTTGCTGCTCGCTGTCGCCTAGACTACGCTGCCAGCCTTGTCGCTAGGTCTGAGTCTGCGTCTGCCTGTCCTCCGTCCGTCGGGGGTGAGTGTGCCCTCGGCACGGACGTCCTTGAGGACAGACAGGAGGAGTTCCACTGCCTTGCTGCTGCTTTGCCCCGTCTCGTGTCCTTGCTAGTTGCCCCTGAGGGAGACCCGGATGCACCAGACATCCCGACCCCACGCTCTTACGCTGAGGCGATGGCGGGTCCCTACTCCTCTCAGTGGCAGACAGCCATGGACGCAGAGATGGCCTCCTGGAAGTCCACAGGCACCTACGTAGACGAGGTTCCCCCTCCTGGGGCGAACATCGTCAGTGGCATGTGGATTTTCAGGGTGAAGCGGCCTCCGGGTTCTCCACCTGTCTTCAAGGCGCGCTACGTGGCTCGAGGCTTCAGTCAGCGAGAGGGAGTAGACTTCTTTCAGACCTTCTCCCCCACCCCGAAGATGACTACTCTTCGGGTGCTGCTGCACATAGCCGCTCACCGCGACTACGAGCTTCACTCTCTTGACTTCAGCACTGCTTTCTTGCAGGGCAGCCTGCACGAGGAGATCTGGCTGCGCCGCCCCCCTGGCTTCACTGGGTCATTTCCTCCTGGCACCCAGTGGAGGCTTCAGCGGCCGGTCTACGGTCTCCGCCAGGCGCCACGTGAGTGGCACGACACACTGAGGACGACACTTGCGGCTCTTGGGTTCGCTCCCTCTACTGCTGACCCGTCGCTGTTTCTACGCACCGACACCTCGCTGCCGCCGTTCTACATCCTCGTGTACGTCGACGACTTGGTCTTTGCCACTGCTGACACCGCGGCACTCGCTCACGTGAAGTCGGAGCTGCAGAGGAGACACACGTGCACAGACCTGGGTGAGCTGACGAGCTATCTTGGCTTGCGGATCACCCGGGACAGAGCACGGCGCACCATCACCCTGACTCAGTCACACATGGTGCAGCAGGTCCTCCAGCGCTTCCGCTTCACGTACTCCTCGCCTCAGTCCACTCCTCTGCCTACCGGTCACTCGCTCTCAGCTCTGCCTTCGGATGAGTCCGTAGAGCCGAGTGGCCCGTATCCAGAGCTTGTGGGCTGCCTCATGTACCTGATGACCTGCACTCGACCTGACCTTGCATACCCTCTTAGCATCCTAGCACGCTATGTCGCTCCTGGCCGTCACCGGAAGGAGCACATGGATGCTGCTAAGAGGGTGTTGCGCTACTTGTGCAGTACGTCGGGCATGGGGCTTGTGCTTGGAGGGCGAGACCGGGTTGTTCTCACAGGGCACTCAGACGCTTCTTGGGCAGACGACCAGGCTACTCAGCGGTCGTCCCAGGGTTACACCTTCAGCCTTGGCTCTGGCTCAGTTTCTTGGCGTTCTACTCGCTCTTCTTCTGTTCTCAGCTCCAGTTGTGAGGCTGAGATCTACGCCACAGCCATGGCTGCTCAGGAGCTACGCTGGCTGACCTACCTGCTGACCGACCTCGAAGAGCGGCCTCGTTCTCCTCCAGTGCTGTACGTCGACAACAAGGCTGCCATTGCCTTGTGTGAGGAGCACAGACTGGAGCACAGAACGAAGCACATCGCTCTGCGGTACTTCCTTGCTCGAGAGCTGCAGCAGCGTGGTCAGCTTTGTCTGCGTTACGTGGCCACGGAGGCCAACACTGCTGATGTGTTCACCAAGGCGCTTCAGCCTTGTGACCATCAGCGCTTTTGCACTCTGCTAGGCCTTGTACCTACTGGGCCTCACTTGCTTACCTCTTGACCTTACTTGTACTGTGATCACTATATATATATGCCTTCTTGCTTACTTTTGCTAGGTTGTGATCACTGTATCTCTTACTTTGTTATAAACCTGCATGTGAACTGGTCTTGTGACCGCTTGCTTGTGCTCGGAATTTGTGTGGAATCCTTGAGATCCACCCTGAGCTTGCTTTGCTTTGCTTTGACTGGTCTTGTGACCCTGTGGTTGTTTCCCACTGCGCCTATGGGGGTGTGTCAAACATTGCATGTTTATATTGTCTAGGCTGTAGTGGGTTACACCTTAGGGGGTACACAAAGTTAGGGTTTCCTACTTGTACCAAACTCTGTTCTAGTTCATTCATTCCTGCTCAGTTATTTCTGACATGAGCCAGTGCTCAGCCTTGGGAAAGATGTGCTGCTCGATAGCCTTCACGACCTTCGCAGGCACTTGGGTCTTCGATCTTCCAATGTAATAGTCGCCAGGTTCCACTGAGAAACCCGCTTGCAGCTGGATTGCCCCGCGCGGGATGCCTGTGACGTAAGACCTGCGCATCTCGTTCATGTCCTATTGACCCAGCTGCGCGATGGTGTCGAGGTCACAGTTCTTGTCGGCGAGAATCTGTGCCGCAGATCGTCGAAAGATGTGAGTGACTTTCGACAGGATCCACACCGCGCTGTTCATCGCCCAGGTCACCCATTTGGCGTGAGTCGCGTACGGCATCTCGTTCTTCTCTTTGTGGAAGAGGGCAAAGAACAGGTGCTTCTTCGACCACGCTTCCGGGTTACTAAAATCCAACGGGGGCACGATCTCTTCGCTGTTGTAGTAGAGCGGCAACAGGTCGATAAGGAAGTGTATCCACAGGAAAACTGCTCCGAAGCCGCACTGCTGGAAGTTCATGTGTCGAGTCAGTTACAGGTGGCCGAGCTTGTTGTCTTTGATGGTCTTCGAGTTGCGATAGGCGACCACGAGAACGAGGATCGACGATTCGCCTGGAGTGTTCATGATGGGCAGTAGGACGTGAGAGAACATGTTGCAGTAGCGGATCTCCCGGATGCTGATCCCCCTGCCCAGCATGTGATGCGCCATTAGGATCATCACCCTCACAGCCAAGGCCTTCCACAGCGACTGACTGTGGTACCCCATCGACGACCTGAAGTACTCCATGGCCCAGTGCGGCAGGATGTCTGAGACGAGAATGCAGAATTGTTCCTCCGAGTTGACATCGTCGAGTGAGCCCCGGTGTGGATCCACGCACCTCCTGCATTGAGTGGGTTTGTTCATCGATTCATGAGTGAGAGTGTGACGTGTGAAGTTGTACTTGCAGGTGAAGGGATGCCCACTTACTCGTACTGATAGTCGTGGAGCTGTCGCAGCTTGACCGCTAGTAGCTGCCTAGCCTCGGTGATGTCGTCCATGGGTTTTGTGAGTGGCGCGTCGAAGAGTATGGCATCTACTTTGCACAAGCATGTCAGAGCAGTAAGGCGCGCCAGCATCATCGGTGGGGTGCATTTCTTCGGCTTCCTTCCCGCGACCCTGGTCTGCCCGGTATCCAATGAAGCCGCATGTTCGTCTGTTTCAGTCGATAGGTATTCGACATACGCCCGCAAACGCCATTTCGACGTTATCGGTCCATTCAGGTGCTCCTCGTTTCGCAGCACCTCCCTCCATCCCGGCCCTTTATCATCGCCGATCTCCCTCCCGACCTCGTCCTCGTGTTTCACCTGCTCCTCTTCAGGCACTCCGTTGTTTTTCCCGGCCGCCAGTTCTTCACAGGCCCAAGCCTTGTAACGCATGAATCCTGAGACATAGTTAGGCCTAGTGGTATCCTGGTCGCCAAGTACGAATTATCTGCGCCCTCTGCGTCGCCGAGAATGTGCCCGGCATCCTCTTCTGATGTATTTGCCGCGGTAGGGCGCAGAGGGTCCGCCTCTTCGACGTCGTCCGCCTCCTGCTGCTGTCCCGTCTCATCGTCCTCATCGTTCGTGGCGGGAGGGATGTGGCTGGCTAAGTCCGCTCTGCTGGGTCTCGTCGAAGAGCGCCTAGGCGCGGCGGGAGTGGCTCGCGAAGCGGATGCACCGGCTGGCGGTGGTGGTTGACCCTCAGGCGAAACCCCCCTCGACCTCCCACGTCGGCCATCTGTCGAGGTCGGTTCACCAGCTAAGGGATCCGTTCTTGTAGTCGATCGGTTGGCTGTCGATGATGATGCACGGTGATGTGGGGCTTCCTGTGTAGCTGGTGCGATTGTTGTCGAGATGGGTTCTACCTCTACACGTATGGATTGCGCAGTCGAAGGGACTTCGGACTGTGCACCACCCACCTCGACATTTACTGCACCGGCCGTCGAACGGTGGTCCGTAGTGTTAAATTATAATGTGTTGGTAGGCTGTAGTGGGGTAGACAATATAGGGTACAACC
This sequence comes from Closterium sp. Yama58-4, assembly GCA_947470075.1. Lineage (NCBI taxonomy): Eukaryota > Viridiplantae > Streptophyta > Zygnematophyceae > Desmidiales > Closteriaceae > Closterium > Closterium sp. Yama58-4. Next base: position 54,233 of record CANIUD010000343.1, on the reverse strand, counting down.
CCATTAGGGTTAGGTACTTGTACTCTTGTTCTCCTTTCAATGCATTCATTCTTGCCTAGAATCTTGACATGGTATCAGAGCAGGAGGTCCCTAGGACCTACCGATCTTTTTTTTAGGGCCCACCGTCTCACTCATACGGTTACCACGCTACCCCGCGCCCTACCCTCGATGCGCCCTCGTGCGCCCCTCGTTAGCGCCCTCGCGCACCCTCGTTAGCGCCCTCGCGCGCCCTCGTTAGCGCCCTCGTTAGCGCCCTCGCGCGCCCTCGCTGCGCCCTCGCGCGCCCCTCGTTAGCGCCCTCACGCGCCCTAGTTAGCGCCCTCGTGCGCCCCTCGTTAGCGCCCTCGTGCGCCCGCGCTGCCCGCCCGTCGCGCTGCCCGCCGCGCTGCCCGCCGTCGCGCTGCCTGCCGCGTCGCCCGCCAGTCGCGCAGCCCGCTGCGCTGCCCGCTCGCCGCGCTTCCCACCCGTCGCGCTGCACGCCGCGCTGCCCGCCCGCCGCGCTGCCCGCCCATCGCACTGCCCGCCGTCGCGCTGCCTGCCGCGTCGCCCGCCCGTCGCGCTGTCCGCCGCGCTGCCCACCCGGCTGCCCGCCCGTCGCGCTGCCCGCCGGTAGCCCTACCCGCCCGCCACCAGCCCTGCTGCTGCCGCGGCCGCCCCTTCTCCCCTACGCGCGCAGCCCCGCGGCCCCACGCACCCCCGTGCGCCGCCCGCCTCGCCTGCTGCTCCCTGCCCGTGCACCGCCGCTTGCTCCTGCTGCGGCTGCTAGCTTCGCTCTAGCGCGTCCCCTCTGCTGCTGCCGCTGCTCTGCTGTGCCCTCACGCCTGAGCTATGGCCTCTATTCGCGTTCTTTCCTTCGACGCCGTCCCGTGCAGTTCACTTCCTGGCTCGACGACCTGCAGTTGTATCTTATGAGCAATAGCACGGACCACGTCTCCCTCTATGACTACGCGTCTGGTGCTGCCGCTGCTCCTGCTGCCACAGCCGAGCTTAGTGTACGTTCACAGTGGCAGACTCGTGACGCTGCAGCTCGCCTGGCTATTCGCAGTCACCTGCCGTTCGCTGAGCTAGAGCACTTTGGCGACTGCAAAACCGCTAAGGCCCTGTACGACGCTGTCGTTGCTCGCTACTCCTCACCTGCCACAGCCGAGCTTAGCCGCCTCATGCTGCCTTACTCTCAGAATAACTAGGCAAGAATGGATGAACTAACAGAAGTTTGGGTACAAATATGAAACCCTAGTTAGGGTTGTACCCCATATTGGCTACCCCACTACAGCCTACAAGCATAATACAGTTTAACACACCCCCATAGGCAAAGTGGGGGAGAACAAAGGGTCACAAGACCAGTCCAGCAAAGCAAAACAAAGCCCAGGGTGGATCACAACGTCACCACACTCCGAGCACAAGTAAAGGCCACAAGGCCAGTTCACATGCAGTGCTAGATATAGTACAAGACAAGCAACACAGTGATCAAAGCCTAGCAAGCAAGCAACAAGATATATATAAAGTACAGTACAAAGAATGTCAAGCAGTGAGCAAGTGAGGAAACGTGGACACAAGGCCTAAAGAAGTACAGTGCCGCTGATGATCACTAGGCGGGAGCGCCTTGGTGAAGATATCAGCAGTGTTGGCCTTCGAGTCCACGTACACAAGCCGAAGCTGACCGCGCTGCTGAAGCTCTCGAGCAAGAAAGTAGCGAAGAGCAATGTGCTTCGTCCTGTGCTCCAGTCTGTGCTCCTGACACAAGGCAAGAGCCGCCTTGTTGTCACCGTACAGAACTGGAGGAGAACTAGGCCGCTCTCCCAAGTCAGTCAGCAGGTAGGTGAGCCAGCGTAACTCCTGTGCAGCCATGGCTGTGGCGTAGATCTCAGCCTCACAACTAGAGCCGAGAACAGAAGAAGAGCGGGTGGACCGCCACGAGACAGAACCTGAGCCAAGGCTGAAGGTGTAACCCTGTGACGACCGTTGCGTAGCCAGGTCGTCCACCCAAGAGGCGTCCGAGTGACCAGTGAGGACAACTCTGTCGCGTCCTCCAAGCACCAGCCCCATGCCTGATGTACTGCACAGGTAACGCAGCACCCTCTTAGCAGCCTCCCAGTGCTCTCGCCTGTGTCTCCCAGGCGCAACGTAACGAGCAAGGATGCTAAGAGGGTACGCGAGGTCAGGTCGCGTGCAAGTCATCAGGTACATGAGGCAGCCTACAAGCTCTGGGTACGGGCCACTCGGCTCTACGGACTCGTCCGAAGGTGGAGCTGAGAGCGAGTGGCTGGTAGCCAGAGGTGTGGCCTGTGGTGAGGAGAACTGGAAGCCGAAGCGCTGAAGGACCTGCTGCACCATGTGTGACTGGGTCAGGGTGATGGTGCGGCGACGTTACTCTGTCCCGGGTGATCTGCAAGCCAAGGTAGCTACGCAGTTCACCCAGGTCAGTGCAGGTGTGTCTCTTCTGCAGCTCCGACTTCACACGAGCGAGTGCCTCAGTGTCAGCAGTAGCAAAGACCAAGTCGTCGACGTACACGAGAATGTAGAACGGCGGCAGCGACGTGTCTGTGCGCAGAAACAGCGACGGGTCAGCAGTAGACGGCGCGAACCCAAGAGCCGCAAGAGTAGTCCTCAGTGTGTCGTGCCACTCACGTGGTGCCTGGCGGAGACCGTAGACTGGCCGGCGGAGACTCCACTGGGTACCAGGGGGAAACGACCCAGTGAAGCCTGGTGGGCGGCGCAGCCAGATCTCCTCGTGCAGGCTGCCCTGCAGGAACGCTGTGCTGAAGTCAAGAGAGTGAAGCTCGTAGTCACGCTGAGCAGCAACGTGCAGCAGAACCCGAAGAGTGGTCATCTTCGGGGTGGGGGAGAAGGTCTGGAAGAAGTCGACCCCCTGACGCTGACTGAAGCCTCTAGCAACGTAACGAGCCTTGAAGACAGGCGGAGAACCTGGCGGCCGCTTCACCCTGAAAATCCACATGCCATCGACGATGTTCGCCCCAGGAGGGGGAACCTCGTCAACGTAGGTGCCTGTGGACTTCCAGGATGCCATCTCTGCGTCCATGGCTGTCTGCCACTGAGAGGAGTAGGGACCCAAGATCGCCTCTGCGTAAGTGCGCGGAGTGGGGATGTCTACTGCATCCGGGTCTCCCTCAGGGGCAAGCAACCAGGCCACGAGATGAGGTACAGCAGCCGCAAGAGAGTCAAAGTCCTCCTGCCTGTCCTCAAGGACGTCCGTGCCAAGAGCACACTCACCCCCGACGGACGGAGGACAGACAGACGCAGACTCTGACTCAGCAACAAGGCTAGCAGCGTAGTCTAGACGACAGGCAGCAGCAAAGTCAACCAACTCAGCGACCAGAGCAGACGCAGCCGAGGACTCAAAGGTAGGGTCAGTGACAACAGTAGCGAGGAGACGCGTGACTGTAGGGTGCTCAGCGCGATACCGGTCAGACTCAGGGTCCGGAACGGCAGGCAAAGAGGACGCAGGAGGAGACGGTAGAGGGACACGCCGAGGAGCAGTAGAGGGACGCAGAGTCATGTAGTGAGTGCCTGGGACAGGAGGAGGACGCTCACGACGGACACGACTACCAGTGCGAGCAGGACGAACAGGCGACGCAGGACGAGACTCAGGCTCACGACGCTCTGTAAGACCTCCTGTGGGACCAGTATAAGGAGAGGGAGCAGGGAGAGGCGAGGCAGGCGGTAACTGTGACTGCGGCTGGACAGGCGGAGGACACTCTACGGAGGGAGGAGGACAAGGAGGAGGAGCCTGCCCAAGAACCTGCTGAAGGAGCGGTACGAAGTACGGTCGCGGCCGCGCAGCGTCTCCAGAAGCAGAAGGGACTCCAGCGGCCGGGTCCTCAGCACCAGTAGGAGCTCCAGCGTCCGGGTCCACAGCACCAGCAGCAGCTCCACCGGCCGGGTCCCCAGCTCCAGCAGCAGCTCCACCGTCCGACTCCTCAGCACCAGCAGCAGCTCCACCAGGTGGGTCCGCAGCACCAGCAGCAGCGCCACCCCCAGAGTCGGCAGCTCCAACTCCGCTAGCACCGCCAGCGCCAGAGTCCCCAGCTCCAGCAGCTCCAGTCGCAGTGCTCCCAGAACAGCCAGTCCCGGCAGCTCCAGTACCCCCAGTACGAGCACCCCCAGGACGAGCAGCTCCAGCACCCCCAACTCCAGCCGAGCCACTAGGACGGCGAAAGCGTCGGACGTACCAGTCACGAAGCTGCTGCGGTGTGAGAGACTGCTCAGCACCCCGAACCGGAGCACCCCCAGACGCAGTAACCCGAGGCTCCGTAGGCTCAGTAGCAGCACCCCCAGGCTCAGTACCCGCAGGCTCAGTACCCGCAGGCTCAGCACCCCCAGTCGCAGCACCCCCAGGCTCAGCACCCCCAGGCGGCAAACTCTCAGGCACAGTACCCTCAGCTCCAGCACCCGTAGTCCCAGCACTCCCAGGCCCCGCACCCGCAGGCTCAGCACCCCCAGGCGCAGCACCCCCAGGCTCCGTACTCTCAGGCACCGTACCCTCAGCTCCAGCACCCTCAGTCCCAGCACCTGCAGCCCCAGCACCCCCAGGCCCAGCACCCCCAGGCTCAGCACCCCCAGGCTCAGCACTCCCAGCAGCACCACCCGCAGCAGCACCTGAGTCACCTGTGACCTCGACAGGCTCAGCGACGGGAGGAGGGTCTACCTGAGAGACACCTGAAGGAGCAGGACCCTGAGGGGGAAGGGGGTCTACCGGAGGGGGACCAGGAGCAAGGAAAAGCGGCGGGGGAGGGAGGGGGGCAGTGCGGTAGGGGAAGAGACGGTAAAAAGGGACCGACTCGTCAAAGGTGACATCCTGAGAGGCGAAGACCCGGCGCGAGGTGGGGTGGTAAAACTGCCAGCCAGGCGCGTCAGGGACAAAGCCAAGGAAGACACAGGGAAGCGTGCGGGAGGAGAGCTTGTCCGCGGACGTATCGCGGACAAGGGCACGAGCACCCCACACCCGGAAGCGCGACGCATCGCCAACCTCCCCCGTCCAACGCAGTGTGGGCGAGGTCTCCGGTAAGGAGACACGGGGCCAGAGGTTGAGCTGATGCGCGGCGTACCGGACAGCAAACGGCCACAGAAAATGGGGAGCCGCCGCGTGGACCAAGGAGGTACGAGCGACCTCCATGACCAGGCCAATGCGGCGCTCAGCAACCCCATTCTGCTGTGGGGAGTCCGGAAGCGTGAAGGTCTGCTCGATGCCCTCCGCCTGACAGAAGGTCCTCAAGAGATCGGAGGAAAACTCACCACCTCTGTCAGAGTGCAGACGCAGGACAGGAAGATCCGTCCGGAAACGGCGGCGGAGCTGGAGACGAACCGTGCGGATCCAAGGGATCAGAACAGCAGGGACCTCACCCTTGGTGCGCAAGGGGAAGACCGTGGTGTAACGCGAGTAGTCGTCGACAACCAGCAAAAAGTACCGCTCACCGCCCTGACCACGAACGCGGGCTGGGCCCCACACGTCCAGGTGGAGGGTCTGCAGAGGAGCCTCTGTCGGGGGGAACGAGGAGGAGTGAGGAGCGGCGCGCTGCCGCCCCTCGACGCAAGGAAGGCAAGGCGGCGCAGGCGAGGCAGGGAGGGGAGGGAGGGACCTGGGAAGACCGGACACAAGGTGGCGACGGTGCATGCCACGAAGGCGTGGCAAGGAGGGGTGACCCAGGCGGTGGTGCCAGAGAAGAGTCTGGTGCGACAGGGAACGACACTCACAGGCGTGGGCTACCAGACCTGACGCAGACACCTGACCGACAGCAGCTACCTGAGGAGACGCAGTGGTCAGTGTGTAGAGACTCGACCCCGGCCGACGGGTAAACGTAGCCAGGTGACGGCCGGTCCTGGAGCACGTGCAGATCGCCACACGCTGTCCGCCAGGGGTAAAGGTGTCAACCCACTGATCCTGGAGGACAGCGTTGCTCACCAGGTTCGTCGAGAACGAGGGGAGGTGGAAACCCGACAACGAGCCAGACGGAACCGCCGGACAAGGGAGGACAGTGGTGGACTGGGCAAGGACTGGGCCCCCAGAGGGGTCAGCCAAGGAGACTGGGACCGGTGCAGGAAGCGGTGTGAGCTCAGTACTGTCACGGAAGAAGCAACGGGAAGCACCTGAGTCAAGGGTGAAGGTGTGACAGGCCTCAGCCGGTGCGGTACCTGAGAGAGCAGTCTCTGTGGGTGCTGTACCTGAGAGAGCAGACTCGAAAGCACCCGGGACAGCACTGGGGGGAGCAAGTACAGGGGGCACCATACCAGAGAGAGCAGACTCACTAGTACCCAGGGCAGCGGGCTCTATACCTGGGTCAGGCGGCACACACAAGTAACAGTCTCCCTCGGCACTAACAGTCAATGCATACATGGCAGCAATAATAGCATCATAGTCAAGAGCAAAGACATCAACACCAGCCCTCATGAGCTCAGCCCAGCGGGGGCGCTCAACATCCGCACCCATCTCCTCACGCCAAGCGTCGTCAAGGCGGGAGAAGCAGCGGTACGGGGTGTGGAACCTCCCACACGTCTGTCCCTTGCGGTCACCTGTGCGAATGACATAAGAACAGCGGGCACTGGCCCCCGACGTCCCACGCTGAGCAAGCCACTCACGAAGCTGCTGGGTCGTCTGGGGACGCTGCTGCTGCTGGGAGCTCTGGCCCGAGCCAGTGCCTCCACTCCGACCTCCGCCGCCACCACTACCACCGCTCCGACCGCCACCGCCACCACCGCCACCACCGCCACCGCCGCCACCGCCGCCGCCGCCACTACTGCCACTGCTTCCTCCGCCGCCCCCGCCTCCACCACCGACCCCACTCCCACCAGCGCTCCCGCCACCGCTCCCTCCAGCACCGCCTCCCCCCCCACCTCCCCCACCTCCTCCCCCCCCAGCGCCACCACCACCACTTTTGCCCCCCTTGCCCTTGCCGGTGCGGCGCCTCCCACCAGGAGTAGAAGCAGCGCCAACAGACTCAGCACCAAGGAAGTCAACAGCAGCAGCAGCAGCGTAGGAGGGAGCGAGGGGAGAGGGAGAACACCCCTCAAAGATGGGGGTGCGAGGAGCGCCACGAGCAGCACCGACAGCTACAATGCTCTTTTCGGCCGCGAGCAGCTGCTCCTCTAGGAGGGCGACTGTGAGCTCAGTGGGACAGCGAGCAAGGAAGTGGTCTCGAACTGAGCGGAGGGTGTCAGGGAGACGGGTGACTATGAAGTGGAGTGTCCAGTACAGTGGAGGGGGGTTCTTAGCGCAGAACTCGGTGGGAAGGGCGGCACGCAGGCGAGCATCACTAGTGCGAAGGTGGGTGATAAGATCGGCGACTGTAGTAAAGGTGGACAGATCGGGGAACAGGTACGGCAGCATGAGGCGGCTAAGCTCGGCTGTGGCAGGCGAGGAGTAGCGAGCGACGACAGCATCGTACAGGGCCTTAGCGGATTTGCAATCGCCAAAATGCTCGAGCTCAGCTAGCGGGAGGTGACTGCGAATGGCTAGGCGAGCAGCTGCGTCACGAGTCTGCCAGTGGGAACGAACACTAAGCTCGGCTGTGGCAGCAGGAGCAGCGGCAGCACCAGACGCGTAGTCATAGAGGGAGATGTGGTCCGTGCTATTGCTCATAAGGTACAACTGCAGGTCGTCGAGCCAGGAAGTGAACTGCACGGGACGGCCCTCAGCATCGAAGGAAAGAACGCGAATAGAGGCCATAGCTCAGGCGTGAGGGCACAGCAGAGCAGCGGCAGCAGCAGAGGGGACGCGCTAGAGCGAAGCTAGTAGCCACAGCAGGAGAAAGCGGCAGTGCACAGGCAGGGAGCAGCAGGTGAGAAGCGCGGCGGGCGAGCTGCGAAGCGGGCAGCGGTGTGGGCGGGCGACGCAGCAAGCGGGCAGTGAGGCGGCGCTGCGAGCGGGCAGCGAAGCGGGCGGGCCGCGAAGCGGGCAGCTAGCGGGCGGGCGGGCTGCGAAGTGGGCGGGCTGCGAAGCGGGCAGCGGGGCGAGCGGGCTGCGAAGCGGGCGGGCCGCGAAGCGGGCAGCTAGCGGGCGGGCGGGCTGCGAAGTGGGCGGGCCGCGAAGCGGGCAGCGGGGCGAGCGGGCTGCGAGGCGGGCGGGCCGCGAAGCGGGCAGCGAGCGGGCGGGCGGGCTGCGAAGTGGGCGGGCCGCGAAGCGGGCAGCGAGCGAGCGGGCTGCGAAGCGGGCGGGCCGCGAAGCGGGCAGCGAGCGGGCGGGCGGGCCGCGAAGCGGGCAGCGAGCGGGCGGGCTGCGAAGCGGGCGGGCCGCGAAGCGGGCAGCGAGCGGGCGGGCGGGCTGCGAAGCGGGCGGGCCGCGAAGCGGGCAGCGAGCGGGCGGGCGGGCTGCGAGCGGGCGGCTCGGCGAGGGGCGCGCGAGGGCGCTAGTGAGGGGCGCGCGAGGGCGCTAGCAAGGGGCGCGCGAGGGCGCTAACGAAGGGGCGCGCGAGGGCGCTAACGAGGGTGCGCGCGAGGGCGCTAACGAGGGGCGCGCGAGGGCGCTAACGAGGGCGCACGAGGGCGCTACGAGGCTAGGGCACGGGGTAGCGTGGTAACCGCATGCGAGCGGTGGTGGGCCCTTAAAAAAAAAAACGGTCGGTAGGTCCTAGGGACCTCCTGCTCTGAATACCATCTCAGAATAACTAGGCAAGAATGGATGAACTAACAGAAGTTTGGGTACAAATATGAAACCCTAGTTGGGGTTGTACCCCATATTGGCTACCCCACTACAGCCTACAAGCATAATACAGTTTAACACTTACCTGTTCCCTGAGCTGTCCACCTTTGCTACAGTCGCCGATCTCATCACCCACCTTCGCACTAGTGACGCTCGCCTGCGTGCCGCCCTTCCCACCGAGTTCTGCGCTAAGAACCCCCCTCCACTGTACTGGACGCTCCATTTCATAGTCACCCGTCTCCCTGACACCCTCAGCTCAGTTCGAGACTACTTCCTTGCCCGCTGTCCCACTGAGCTCACAGTCGCCCTCCTAGAGGAGAAGCTGCTAGCAGCCGAGAAGAGCATTGTAGCTGTAGGTGCTGCTCGTGGCGCTCCTCGCACCCCCATCTTTGAGGGGTGTTCTCCCTCTCCCCTCGCTCCCTCCTACGTTGCCGCTGCTGTTGACCTCCTTGGTGCTGAGTCTGCTGGCGCTGCTTCTGCTCCTGGTGGGAGGCGCCGCACCGGCAAGGGCAAGGGGGGCAAGGGGGTGGGGGGTGGCGCTGGGGGGGGAGGTGGTGGGGGAGGTGGGGGAGGAGGCGGTGTCGGAGGGAGCGGTGGCGGGAGTGCTGGTGGGAGTGGAGGCAGCGGTGGGGGCGGGGGCGGTGGCGGGAGTGGTGGCAGCGGTGGCGGCTGTGGCAGCGGCCGTGGCAGTGGTGGCGGTGGCGGCGGCGGCGGTGGCGGTCGGAGCGGCGGTAGTGGCGGCGGTGGTGGTCGGAGTGTAGGCCCTAGCTCGGGCCAGACCTCTCAGCAGCAGCAGCGTCCTCAGACGACCCAGCAGCTCCGTGAGTGGCTTGCTCAGCGTGGGACGTCGGGAGGCAGTGGTCGCTGTTCCTATGTCATTCGCACAGGTGAACGCAAGGGGCAGAAGTGTGGGAGGTTCCACACCCAGTACCGCTGCTTCTCCCGCCTTGACGACGCTTGGCGTGAGGAGATGGGCGAGGAGGTTGAGCGCCCCCGCTGGGCTGATCTGATGAGGGCTGGTGTTGATATCTTTGCTCTTGATTATGATGCTATTATTGCTGCCATGTATGCATTGACTGTTAGTGCTGAGGGGGACTGTTACTTGTGTGTGCCGCCTGACCCAGGTATAGAGCCCGCTGCCCTAGGTACCAGCGAGTCTGCTCTCTCAGGTACTGTGCCTTCCGAGGCTACTCCCTTCGGTACACCCCCTCCTGCTAGCGAGTCTGCGCTCTCCGGTACTGCGCCTGCTGCGGTCTTGCACACCTTCACCCTTGACTCAGGCGTTTCCCGCTGCTTCTTTCGTGACAGTACTGAGCTCACTCCCCTCCCTGCACCAGTTCCAGTCTCCCTGGCTGACCCGTCCGTGGGTCCAGTTCTTGCACGGTCTACCACTGTGCTTCCCTGTCCGGCGGTTCCGTCTGGCTCGTTGTCGGGTTTCCACCTCCCCTCGTTCTCTACGAACTTGGTGAGCAACGCTGTTATCCAGGATCACTGGGTTGACACCTTCACCCCTGGAGGACAGCGTGTGGCGATCCTCACGTGCTCCAGGACTGGCCGTCACCTGGCTACGTTCACTCGTCAGCCGGGGTCGAGTCTCTACACACTGACCACTGTGTCTCCTCAGGTCGCTGCTGTTGGTCAGGTGTCTGCGTCAGGTCTAGTAGCAAACCTCTGTGAGTGTCGCTCCCTGTCGCACCAGACCCTTCTCTGGCACCACCGCCTTGGTCACCCCTCCTTGCCGCGCCTTCGTGGCATGCACCGTCGTCACCTTGTGTCCGGTCTTCCCCGGTCTCTCCCTCCCCTCCCTGCCTCGCCTGCGCCGCCTTGCCTTCCTTGCGTCGAGGGGCGGCAGCGCGCCGCTCCTCACTCCTCCTCGTTTCCCCCGACCGAGGCTCCTCTGCAGACCCTCCACCTGGACGTGTGGGGCCCAGCCCGCGTCCGTGGACAGGGCGGTGAGCGGTACTTTCTGCTGGTTGTCGACGACTACTCGCGGTACACCTCGGTCTTCCCCTTGCGCACCAAGGGTGAGGTCCCTGCTGTCCTGATCCCTTGGATCCGCACAGTTCGTCTCCAGCTCCGCCGCCGTTTCCGGACGGATCTTCCTGTCCTGCGTCTGCACTCTGACAGAGGTGGTGAGTTCTCCTCTGACCTCTTGAGGGCCTTCTGTCAGGCGGAGGGCATCGAGCAGTCCTTCACGCTTCCGGACTCCCCGCAGCAGAATGGGGTTGCTGAGCGCCGCATTGGCCTTGTCATGGAGGTCGCTCGTACCTCCTTGGTTCATGCGGCGGCTCCCCATTTTCTGTGGCCGTTTGCAGTCCGATACGTTGCGCATCAGCTCAACCTCTGGCCCCGTGTCTCCTTGCCGGAGACCTCGCCCACACTGCGTTGGACGGGGGAGGTCGGCAATGCGTCGCGCTTCCGGGTGTGGGGTTCTCGTGCCCTTGTCCGCGATACTTCCGCGGACAAGCTCTCCTCCCGCACACTTCCCTGTGTCTTCCTTGGCTTTGTCCCTGACGCGCCAGGCTGGCAGTTTTACCACCCCACCTCGCGCCGGGTCTTCGCCTCTTAGGACGTCACCTTTGACGAGTCGGTTCCTTTTTACCGTCTCTTCCCCTACCGCACTGCCCCCCTCCCCCCCCCGCCGCATTTCCTTGCTCCAGGTCCCCCTCCGGTCGACCCCCTTCCCCCTCAGGGTCCTGCTCCTTCAGGTGTCTCTCAGGTAGACCCTCCTCCCGTCGCTGAGCCTGTCGAGGTCACAGGTGACTCAGGTGCTGCTGCGAGTGGTGCTGCTAGGGTTGCTGAGCCTGGGGGTGCTGTGCCTGGGGGTGCTGAGCCTGGGGGTGCAGAGCCTGGGGGTGCTGAGCTTGAGGGTGCGGAGCCTGGGGGTGCTGGGACCGTGGGTGCGGGGCCTGGGGGTGCTTTGCCTCGAGTTGCTGCGTCTGGGGGTGCTCAGGGTGTTGAGTCGCCTCTCCGGGAGCCTCTCACACAGCGGCAGCTCCGTGAGTGGTACGTCCGGCGCTTTCGCCTTCCGCGTGGTGCAGCTGGAGCTGGAGGCGCTGAGACTGGGGACACTGGTGCTGGAGGTTCTGGCGGTGCTGCAGCTGCTGGTTTTGGGGGTGCTAGTCCTGGAGGTACTGCGGCTGCCGGAGCTGGTTGTTCTGGAGGTCCTGAGCCTGGTGCCACTGGAGCTGGAGACACTGGAGCTGGAGGTACTGGAGGAGCTGGAGCTGCTCGGTGTTGCGGTGCTCCGTCTGAGGGAGCTGAGCCTGTGCTTGAGGGGTCTGGGTGTGCTGCGTCTGGGGGTGCGTCGCCAGTGGAGGCTGCGCCCTGGACTGGCCGCCTTCGTTCGCGTGTTCCTCTCACCTCCCAGCAGCTGCACGACTGGTTCGGTCGCCGTCAGCGTCGCCCTCCTGGAGCTCCGGGCTCTACTGCTGGTGGTGCCTCTACTGCCGCCCCTGGAGCTGAGAGTGGTGCTGGTTCGTTGTCTCCTGGAGGTACTCCCGTCGCTGGTCCCGGAGGTGCTCGTACCGCTGGTACTCGAGCTGCTGGGGCTGGTGGTGCTGTGTCTGAGGGTGCTACCGCTGGGGACGCTGCGACTGGAGACCCTGGGACTGGAGGTGCTGGTTCTGGGGGTGCTGCTGCTAGTGGGGACAGTCCTGGAGGAGCTGACACTGGGGGTGGTGGTGTCGCTGGAGGTGCTGGAGCTGCTGGTGCTGGCGGTACTGCACAGTCGCGCCTGTTCTTCGCTCCGCCGTCGCCGTCGTCTCTGCCGCCGTCTGACTCTGTCCTTCGCCAGGTTCTTAGTCTTCCGTCTTCTACTGGTCTTCCGTTACTGCCTGGCTCGCCCTTGCCTGCTCCTTCTCCTTACACTGAGCAGTCAGGGGGTCTTACTGAGCGTCGTGAGCCTGCGTCGCGTCCTGTCTCGCCTGTTCGTTCTGGTCGTTCCGCTCGCCGCGTCTCGCACCAGCGTTCGCCGCCTGTTGCTGGTTCTCGCCTTGTCGTCCGTCGTCCCTCCTCTGTACCACAGTCGGTTCCTCTGCCGTCTCCTCCTGCGTCTTCTTTGCCTGACGTTCCGGACCCTGAGTCTGACCAGTTTCGTGCTGAGCACCCTACCGTCACGCGTCTGTTAGCCACTGCTGTCACTGACCCGTCTTTTGAGTCGGCTGCTGCGTCTGCCCTGGTCGCTGAGCTTGTTGACTTTGCTGCTGTCTGTCGTCTAGACTACACTGCCAGTCTTGTTGCTGAGTCTGAGTCTGTCTGTCCTCCGTTCGTCGGGGGTGAGTGTGCTCTTGGCACGGACGTTCTTGAGGACAGGCAGGAGGACTTTGACTCTCTTGCGGCTGCTGTACCTCATCTCATGGCCTGGCTGCTTGCCCCTGAGGGAGACCCGGATGCACTAGACATCCCCACCCCGCGCTCTTATGCTGAGGCGATCGCGGGTGACTACTCCTCTCAGTGGCAGACAGCCATGGACGCCGAGATGGCATCCTGGAAGTCCACGGGCACCTACGTCGACGAGGTTTCCCCTCCTGGGGCGAACATCGTCGATGGCATGTGGATTTTCAGGGTGAAGCGGCCGCCGGGTTCTCCGCCTGTCTTCAAGGCTCGTTACGTTGCTAGAGGTTTCAGTCAGCGACAGGGAGTTGACTTCTTTCAGACCTTCTCCTCCACCCCGAAGATGACCACTCTTCGGGTGTTGCTGCACGTTGCTGCTCAGCGTGACTACGAGCTGCACTCTCTTGACTTCAGCACAGCTTTCTTGCAGGGCAGCCTCCACGAGGAGATCTGGCTGCGCCGCCCTCCTGGCTTCACTGGGTCGTTCCCTCCTGGTACCCAGTGGAGCCTCCGCCGGCCAGTCTACGGTCTCCGCCAGGCGCCACGTGAGTGGCACGACACACTGAGGACTACACTTGCGGCCCTTGGGTTCGCGCCGTCTACTGCTGACCCGTCGCTGTTTCTGCGCACAGACACGTCGCTGCCGCCGTTCTACATTCTCGTGTACGTCGACGACTTGGTCTTTGCTACTGCTGACACTGAGGCACTCGCTCGTGTGAAGTCGGAGCTGCAGAAGAGACACACCTGCACTGACCTGGGTGAGCTGCGCAGCTACCTTGGCTTGCAGATCACCCGGGACAGAGCACGCCGCACCATTACCCTGACTCAGTCACACATGGTGCAGCAGGTCCTTCAGCGCTTCGGCTTCCAGTTCTCCTCACCACAGGCCACACCTCTGGCTACCAGCCACTCACTCTCAGCTCCACCTTCGGACGAGTCCGTAGAGTCGAGTGGCCCGTACCCAGAGCTTGTAGGCTGCCTCATGTACCTGATGACTTGCACGCGACCTGACCTCGCGTACCCTCTTAGCATCCTTGCTCGTTACGTTGCGCCTGGGAGACACAGGCGAGAGCACTGGGAGGCTGCTAAGAGGGTGCTGCGTTACTTGTGCAGTACATCAGGCATGGGGCTGGTGCTTGGAGGACGCGACAGAGTTGTCCTCACTGGTCACTCGGACGCTTCTTGGGTGGACGACTTGGCTACGCAGCGGTCGTCGCAGGGTTACACCTTCAGCCTTGGTTCTGGTTCTGTCTCGTGGCGGTCCACCCGCTCTTCTTCTGTTCTCAGCTCTAGTTGTGAGGCTGAGATCTACGCCACGGCCATGGCTGCACAGGAGTTACGCTGGCTCACCTACCTGCTGACTGACTTGGGAGAGCGGCCTAGTTCTCCTCCAGTTCTGTACGGCGACAACAAGGCGGCCCTTGCCTTGTGTCAGGAGCACAGACTGGAGCACAGAACGAAGCACATTGCTCTTCGCTACTTTCTTGCTCGAGAGCTGCAGCAGCGTGGTCAGCTTCGTCTTGTGTACGTGGACTCGAAGGCCAACACTGCTGATGTCTTCACCAAGGCGCTTCCGCCTAGTGATCATCAGCGGCACTGTACTGCGTTAGGCCTTGTGTCCACATTACCTCATTTGCTTACTGCTTGACTTTCTTTGTACTGTGATTTATATATATCGCTGCTTGCTTGCTAGGTTTTGATCACTGTGTTGCTTGTCTTGTTCTATCTATATAGCTCTGCATGTGAACTGGCCTTGTGGCCTTTGCTTGTGTTCAGAGTGTGGTGACGTTGTGATCCACCCTGGGCTTGCTTTGCTTTGCTGGACTGGTCTTGTGACCCCTTGTTTTCCCCCACTTTGCCTATGGGGGTGTGTTAAATTATAATGTGTTGGTAGGCTGTAGTGGGGTAGACAATATAGGGTACAACCCCATTAGGGTTAGGTACTTGTACTCTTGTTCTCCTTTCAATGCATTCATTCTTGCCTAGAACCTTGACACGTAGCAACCGGCTGAAGCACTACCGGTATGGATCGTGAGGTCGATGTGGGCGCAATAGTGACCGTATAGCTCGCGACGTCGAAGGGGGCGCTAAAGAGACTGGCCTGGCTTGTGACGTCGAAGAGGGCGGTGTTGAGATAGACTCTATGTCGACATGTAGCCGTCCTACGTCTGCCTGCCTTGGAGGCGATGTCCTCAACGGGTTGCTATCGATAACTGCGTAACCCTAAGCTATCATTTCTCCCTAGCGTTGGACTACTAGAAAAGACGGTGCACGGGGCTACTACTTCAGGTTTTGGCTTATAACTGTTTCGGCCGAGGTTCCTCCACGTGCAGATGCCCTGAATACCGTGACTTTTGCCGTGGCTGACAACTTTTGACGTGATCGTTTGATTGCAAGTGACGTAACCCGTCGCCCATCCGACAGCGACAGTTCGCTGGATCGACGATGTGGCCGGTCGACCGCAATTGGCGGTCAGCTGGGAATTTCTGGGGGGCCGGAGGGATTCCGCGGGTTTTTCGTTTTGCCTCAAATGTCATTTGTGCCAGGGCGGGCGGGGCGGCATGTGATAACATCACCCGTCTATCAGAATACTAGCGTGAGAATGATGCATTGAATGAAACAGTTGGGTACAAGTAGCAAACCCTAGTTGGGGTTGTACCCCATATTGGCTACCCCACTACAGCCTACCAACATATAACAGTTTAACACACCCCCATAGGCAAAGTGGGGGAGAACAAAGGGTCACAAGACCAGTCCAGCAAAGCAACGCAAGCCCAGGGTGGATCACAACGTCACCACACTCCGAGCACAAGCAAAGGCCACAAGGCCAGTTCACATGCAGTGCTAGATATAGTACAAGACAAGCAACACAGTGATCAAAACCTAGCAAGTAAGCAGCAAGAGATATATAAAGTACAGTACAAAGAAAGTCAAGCAGTAAGCAAATGAGGGAATGTGGATACAAGGCCTAAAGAAGTACAGTGCCGCTGATGATCACTAGGCGGGAGCGCCTTGGTGAAGATATCAGCAGTGTTGGCCTTCGAGTCCACGTACACAAGCCGAAGCTGACCTCGCTGCTGCAGCTCTCGAGCAAGAAAGTAGCGAAGAGCAATGTGCTTCGTCCTGTGCTCCAGTCTGTGCTCCTGACACAAGGCAAGGGCCGCCTTGTTGTCGCCGTACAGAACTGGAGGAGAACTAGGCCGCTCTCCCAAGTCAGTCAGCAGGTAGGTGAGCCAGCGTAACTCCTGTGCAGCCATGGCCGTGGCGTAGATCTCAGCCTCACAACTAGAGCTGAGAACAGAAGAAGAGCGGGTGGACCGCCACGAGACAGAACCAGAACCAAGGCTGAAGGTGTAACCCTGCGACGACCGCTGCGTAGCCAAGTCGTCCACCCAAGAAGCGTCCGAGTGACCAGTGAGGACAACTCTGTCGCGTCCTCCAAGCACCAGCCCCATGCCTGATGTACTGCACAAGTAACGCAGCACCCTCTTAGCAGCCTCCCAGTGCTCTCGCCTGTGTCTCCCAGGCGCAACGTAACGAGCAAGGATGCTAAGAGGGTACGCGAGGTCAGGTCGCGTGCAAGTCATCAGGTACATGAGGCAGCCTACAAGCTCTGGGTACGGGCCACTCGGCTCTACGGACTCGTCCGAAGGTGGAGCTGAGAGTGAGTGGCTGGTAGCCAGAGGTGTGGCCTGTGGTGAGGAGAACTGGAAGCCGAAGCGCTGAAGGACCTGCTGCACCATGTGTGACTGAGTCAGGGTAATGGTGCGGCGTGCTCTGTCCCGGATGATCTGCAAGCCAAGGTAGCTACGCAGCTCACCCAGATCTGTGCACGTGTGTCTCTTCTGCAGCTCCGACTTCACACGAGCGAGTGCCTCAGTGTCAGCAGTAGCAAAGACCAAGTCGTCGACGTACACGAGAATGTAGAACGGCGGCAGCGACGTGTCTGTGCGCAGAAACAGCGACGGGTCAGCAGTAGACGGCGCGAACCCAAGGGCCGCAAGTGTAGTCCTCAGTGTGTCGTGCCACTCACGTGGCGCCTGGCGGAGACTGTAGACTGGCCGGCGGAGGCTCCACTGGGTACCAGGAGGAAACGACCCAGTAAAGCCAGGTGGGCGGCGCAGCCAGATCTCCTCGTGCAGGCTGCCCTGCAGGAAAGCTGTGCTGAAGTCAAGAGAGTGAAGCTCGTAGTCACGCTGAGCAGCAACGTGCAGCAGAACCCGAAGAGTGGTCATCTTCGGGGTGGGGGAGAAGGTCTGGAAGAAGTCAACCCCCTGACGCTGACTGAAGCCTCTAGCAACGTAACGAGCCTTGAAGACAGGTGGAGAACCTGGCGGCCGCTTCACCCTGAAAATCCACATGCCATCGACGATGTTCGCCCCAGGAGGGGGAACCTCGTCGACGTAGGTGCCTGTGGACTTCCAGGATGCCATCTCTGCGTCCATGGCTGTCTGCCACTGAGAGGAGTAGGGACCCGAGATCGCCTCTGCGTAAGAGCGCGGAGTGGGGATGTCTAGTGCATCCGGGTCTCCCTCAGGGGCAAGCAACCAGGCCACGAGATGAGGTACAGCAGCCGCAAGAGAGTCAAAGTCCTCCTGCCTGTCCTCAAGGACGTCCGTGCCAAGAGCACACTCACCCCCGACGGACGGAGGACAGACAGACTCAGACTCAGCAACAAGACTGGCGGCGTAGTCTAGGCGACAGGCAGCAGCAAAGTCGACAAGCTCAGCGACCAGGGCAGACGCAGCAGAGGACTCAAACGACGGGTCAGTGACAACAGTGGCGAGAAGACGCGTAACAGTAGGGTGGGCAGCACGAACACTGTCAGACTCAGGGTCGGGAACGTCAGGAAGAGAAGACGCAGGAGGAGACGGTAGGGGGACACGCTGTGGACCAGTGGAAGGACGAAGGGCCATAATATGCGTGCCAGGAACAGGAGGAGGACGCGGACGCGCGACACGACGACCAGTGGGACCAGTGCGCGCAGTGCGAGCAGTGCGAGCAGCACGAACAGGCGAGGCAGGACGAGACACAGGCTCACGACGCTCCGTAAGCGAGTCCGGCTGTGCAGTGTAAGGCACAGGAGCAGGGAGGGGGGAGCCAGGCTGGAGGGGAAGGCCAGTGGAAGACGGGAGGGAAAGAACCTGGCGAAGCACCGTGTCAGGCGGCGGCAAAGCCGACGGCGACGGAGGAGCGAAGAACAGGCGCGACGGCGGAGCTCCGCCAGCACCTCCAGCACCCGCAGCACCAGAAGCACCAGGACCAGCACCCTCCGCCGCAGCACCCCCAGAGTCGGCGACGTCAGCACCAGAGGCCCCAGCAGCGTCAGACCTCCCCTCGCCAGCACCTCCAGAACCAGCAGGACCACCGTGTCCAGAACCGTCAGCTCCAGTGTCGTCAGCTCCAGCAGCTCCAGTACCGCCAGGAAGAGCACCCCCAGAGCCGGCAGCTCCAACTCCGCTGGGAACGCCAGCTCCAGAGTCCCCAGCTCCAGCAGCTCCAGTCTCAGTGCTCCCAGAACAACCAGTCCCGGCAGCTCCAGTACCTCCAGTACGAGCACCTCCAGGACGAGCAGCTCCAGAACCTCCAACTCCAGCAGGGCCACGAGGACGGCGAAAGCGCCGGACGTACCAGTCACGAAGCTGCTGTGGTGTGAGAGACTGCTCAGCACCCCGAACCGGAGCACCCCCAGACGCAGCAACCCCAGGCTCCGTAGGCTCAGTCGCAGCACCCCCAGGCTCAGTACCCCCAGACTCCGTACACGCAGGCTCAGCACCCCCAGTCGCAGCACCCCCAGGCTCAGCACCCCCAGGCGCCGAACTCTCAGGCACAGTACCCTCAGCTCCAGCACCCTCAGTCCCAGCACCCGCAGCCTTAGCACCCCCAGGCTCAGCACCCGCAGGCTCAGCACCCCCAGGCTCAGCACTCCCAGCAGCACCACCTGCAGCAGCACCTGAGTCACCTGTGACCTCGACAGGCTCAGCGACGGGAGGAGGGTCTACCTGAGAGACACCTGAGGGAGCAGGACCCTGAGGGGGAAGGGGGTCTACCGGAGGGGGACCAGGAGCGAGGAAAAGCGGTGGGGGAGGGAGGGGGGCAGTGCGGTAGGGGAAGAGACTGTAAAAAGGGACTGACTCGTCAAAGGTGACGTCCTGAGAGGCGAAGACCCGGCGCGAGGTGGGGTGGTAAAACTGCCAGCCAGGCGCGTAAGGGACAAAGCCAAGGAAGACACAGGGAAGCGTGCGGGAGGAGAGCTTGTCCGCGGACGTATCGCGGACAAGGGCACGAGCACCCCACACCCGGAAGCGCGACGCATCGCCAACCTCCCCCGTCCAACGCAGTGTGGGCGAGGTCTCCGGCAAGGAGACACGGGGCCAGAGGTTGAGCTGATGCGCGGCGTACCGGACAGCAAACGGCCACAGAAAATGGGGAGCCGCCGCATGGACCAAGGAGGTACGAGCGACCTCCATGACCAGGCCAATGCGGCGCTCAGCAACCCCATTCTGGTTGCTGACAGAAGTGTGAAAGTCTGCTCGATGCCCTCCGCCTGACAGAAGGTCCTCAAGAGGTCGGAGGAGAACTCACCACCTCTGTCAGAGTGCAGACGCAGGACAGGAAGATCTGTCCGGAAACGGCGGCGGAGCTGGAGACGAACTGTGCGGATCCAAGGGATCAAAACACCAGGGACGTCACCCTTGGAGCGCAAGGGGAAGACCGTGGTGTAACGCGAGTAGTCGTCGACAACCAGCAAAAAGTACCGCTCACCGCCCTGGCCACGAACGCGGGCTGGGCCCCACACGTCCAGGTGGAGGGTCTGCAGAGGAGCCTCTGTCGGGGGGAACGAGGAGGAGTGAGGAGCGGCGCGCTGCCGCCCCCCGATGCAAGGAAGGCAAGGCGGCGCAGGCGAGGCAGGGAGGGGAGGGAGGGACCTGGGAAGACCAGACACAAGGTGGCGACGGTGCATGCCACGGAGGCGTGGCAAGGAGGGGTGGCCCAGGCGGTGGTGCCAGAGAAGAGTCTGGTGCGACAGGGAACGACACTCACAGGCGTGGGCTACCAGACCTGACGCGGACACCTGACCGACAGCAGCGACCTGAGGAGACGCAGTGGACAGTGTGTAGAGACTCGACCCCGGCTGACGGGTAAACGTAGCCAGGTGACGGCCAGTCCTGGAGCACGTGAGGATCGCCACACGCTGTCCTCCAGGAGTAAAGGTGTCAACCCACTGATCCTGGATGACAGCGTTGCTCACCAGGTTCGTCGAGAACGAGGGGAGGTGGAAACCCGACAACGAGCCAGACGGAACCGCCGGACAAGGGAGCACAGTGGTGGACTGTGCAAGGACTGGGCCCCCTGAGGGGTCAGCCAAGGAGACTGGGACCGGTGCAGGAAGCGGTGTGAGCTCAGTACTGTCACGAAAGAAATAGCGGGAAGCACCTGAGTCAAGGGTGCTGTACCTAAGAGAGCAGTCTCTGTGGGTGCTGTACCTGAGAGAGCAGACTCACAAGCAGTAGGGACAGTACTGGAGGGAGCAGCCACAGAGGGCACCAGACCAGAGAGAGCAGACTCACTAGTACCCAGGGCAGCGGGCTCTATACCTGGGTCAGGCGGCACACACAAGTAACAGTCTCCCTCGGCACTAACAGTCAATGCATACATGGCAGCAATAATAGCATCATAGTCAAGAGCAAAGATATCAACACCAGCCCTCATCAGCTCAGCCCAGCGGGGGCGCTCAACATCCTCGCCCATCTCCTCACGCCAAGCGTCGTCAAGGCGGGAGAAGCAGCGGTACGGGGTGTGGAACCTCCCACACGTCTGTCCCTTGCGGTCACCTGTGCGAATGACATAGGAACAGCGGCCACTGCCCCCCGACGTCCCACGCTGAGCAAGCCACTCACGAAGCTGCTGGGTCGTCTGGGGACGCTGCTGCTGGTGGGAGCTCTGGCCAGAGCCAGTGCCTCCACTCCGACCTCCGCCGCCACCACTACCTCCGCTCCGACCGCCACCGCCACCGCCGCCACCGCCACCGCCGCCGCCGCCGCCACCGCCGCCACCGCCGCCGCCGCCACCACCGCCACCGCTCCCTCCGCCGCCCCCGCCTCCGCTGCCGACCCCACTCCCACCAGCACTCCCGCCACCGCTCCCTCCAGCACCGCCTCCCCCCCCACCTCCCCCACCTCCTCCCCCCCCAGCGCCACCCCCGCCACCCTTGCCCCCCTTGCCCTTGCCGGTGCGGCGCCTCCCACCAGGAGCAGAAGCAGCGCCAGCAGACTCAGCACCAAGGAAGTCAACAGCAGCAGCAGTAGCGTAGGAGGGAGCGAGGGGAGAGGGAGAACACCCCTCAAAGATGGGGGTGCGAGGAGCGCCACGAGCAGCACCTACAGCTACAATGCTCTTCTCGGCTGCTAGCAGCTTCTCCTCTAGGAGGGGGACAGTGAGCTCAGTGGGACAGCGAGCAAGGAAATAGTCGCGCACTGAGCTGAGGGTGTCAGGGAGATGGGTGACTATGAAGTGGAGTGTCCAGTACAGTGGAGGGGGGTTCTTAGCGCAGAACTCGGTGGGAAGGGCGGCACGCAGGCGAGCGTCACTAGTGCGAAGGTGGGTGATAAGATCGGCGACTGTAGCAAAGGTGGACAGCTCAGGGAACAGGTAAGGCAGCATAAGGCGGCTAAGCTCGGCTGTGGCAGGTGAGGAATAGCGGGCAACGACAGCGTCGTACAGGGCCTTAGCGGTTTTGCAGTCGCCAAAATGCTCGAGCTCAGCTAACGGCAGGTGACTGCGAATGGCTAGGCGAGCAGCTGCGTCACGAGTCTGCCAGTGGGAACGAACACTAAGCTCTGCTGTGGCAGGAGGGGCAGGCGCAGCACCAGACGCGTAATCATAGAGCGACACATGCTCCTTGCTATCGCTCAGGAGGAACAGCTGCAGGTCATCTAGCCAAGTGGTGAACTGCACAGGGCGGCCCTCAGCATCGAACGAAAGCACGCGGATGGAAGCCATAGCGACAGTACGGCAGAGCAACGCAAGCTACCACAGCAGGGGCGGGCAATTGCGCACGGGCAGGGAGCAGCAGGCGGCGCTGCAAGCGGGCAGCGCGGCGGACGGGCGGTTCTGCGAGCGGGCAGCGCGGCAGGCAGGCGGCGCTGCAGGCGGGCAGCGCGACAGGCGGGCGACTCCGCAAGCGGGCAGCGCGGCGGGCGGGCGGGCAGCGCGACGGACGGCGCGGGGCACAGCGGGCGGCGCGCGGGGCTGCAAGGCAGCTCGACGGGCTGCGCGGGGCAGAGCGGGCGGCGCGCGGGGCTGCAGAGCCGAGCGACGAGCAGCGCGGGGCAGGGCGGGCGGGTCGCGGGGCTGCGCAGCAGATCGACGGGCGGCTCGGGGCACAGCGGGCGGTGCGCGGGGCTGCGAGGCAGCGCGGGGCAGAGCGGGCGGCGCGACGGGCAAAGCAGGGGAGGCGCGCGGGGCTCTGGGCTGGCAGGACGCCGGTCGGCAGGGCGCACGAGGGCGCTACAAAGGGCGCTACGAGGGCGCTAGGGCGCAACGAGGGCGCTACGAGGGTAGGGCGCGGGGGTAACGCGGTAACCGCAGCGTGCGGTGGTGGGCCCTAAAAAAAACGATCGGATGGTCCTAGGGACCACCTGCTCTGAATACCATATCAGAATACTAGCGTGAGAATGATGCATTGAATGAAACAGTTGGGTACAAGTAGCAAACCCTAGTTGGGGTTGTACCCCATATTGGCTACCCCACTACAGCCTACCAACATATAACAGTGTAACACCGTCCCTATATAATTGGCTAGCATTCGCCCTCACACCACATTCGCCCTCGGTCACAGCAGGGATTTGCGCTGTCTTGACAGGGATTCGCCCTATCAGGGAAGCGTTTCGCCCTGTCAGGGAAGAGATTCGCCCTATCAGGGCAAAGATTCGCCTTGTCACAGTCTGAACAAGATAGTATATGTTTCAGTTTCACACGAAACGGAAAACACGTTTTTGATGGATCAGATGGAAACTAAAAACCGTTTCTGATCAATCAGATGAAATATAAACTCAATTTCTGGAAAATCAGATTTACATAAAAAACGTCATCTGAAAACTCAGAAAAACACACAAAAATGTCTGATAGCGGGGACCTTGGGGTGAACCAGCCCAAGAGGCAACTGTGCAGTGTTGAACTCAGGTGATTGCCATACTAGTTTGGTCAGGGCGCAGCTATCAAGCTTGCAGGCAACAAACAAAAAACACACCATAATGAATAACATGTTTGTATTGAAAAAATTGCATATATTAGATTTTCTGGACAAGTCCTTGTTAGATCTGAACACAGTGAGACCAACTTGAATGTGGCCCTATAACAGATTGTAGATAGCTTTCCATTTTTTTCCTTTTAACAAACTTTATGTTAAATTCTATTGAATATTTAGTCTCTAGGAACCCCAGCCTTTTTTACAAATGATTGGTTCATAGCAAAAACATTTTGTGGATGGAATGTTGATGCGGCTAGTGAAGCTTGCCTTCCGTGATGAACTGTTTGCTTAGGGCGTGTTACTCAGGGTCTGTGTCCCCCTGGTCCGCTAAGTCAGGGCTGGCCCGACGGACCAGGCTCAGACCATGACCCACACAAATTTTGCGGACTGGTCTGACGGACCAAATCAATCCCTGAAATTGGTCCGCGAGCTGGCTCACAGCTGGTCCGTCCTGGTCTGCGGGCTGGGCCGCTTGGTCCGCAGTGAACCATGGGGTCCGCGGACCCTGAGTAGCATGCCCCTCCCAAGGGTCGTCACAATTAAGAAGTCAACGATACTGGGTTACGCTTGTCGGTTAGGTTCGCGAGCGTGAGGAATTTCGCATATCGATTCGCCACACCCCCATGCTCTCGCGACGAGTCACGACGCAACCGAATTTGGGGCACCTAGTCCCCTCCCGAAATATCGCTGCGAACGAAGGCTGACGCCTAGCTCACCATCCCTGCCCAGGCCAAGCGAGTGATTGGGGGGAACCCGAGTTGAGGTAGACATTTACGGGAGTGAGGGCTTGTTCTGGGACAGGCAATCCTACAATTTCAAACACATCCAAACCAAGCAGCAGGCTAACCCTAAATGGCGCCGAGTGTTCAGTTCAGATCCGTCTTTAGTATCTGTGCCCACGACGTTTACGCGATGCTGTGAAATGTTGTGCTTGATAGACTTAATCGCCTTTAGTGATGGACGTACCCATCCGTGAAACTCACTGGGTGTCGTCGCTATGGCTCGTCGCAAGAAGGGCGTTCGCGGTGACTTTTCTTGCGACCATGTCGTTCGCGATTCTGCTAGTGTGGGTGTACAATTTCTCGTCCGGCGCGAGTCCTGGTGTGACGGCCTTTCGCGATTCCTTAGATTCGTGCGTGGGCGTCGGCCTCGCGTATAACGGAATGCACAGCATGTCGTTTTACAGCGGTATCGCGTGTTCTGATTTGGTAAATGCAGCCGCCATACGCGGTAAAGCTGGCTTCGATAAGGGGATCGAGATCCATTACCGTCAGGCCTTGGCGACTGGAGGTGACAGCAGCAACACGAGCGGCAGCAGCATCGAAGTGGGTTCTAGCTCAGGAACAAGTAACTTAGGTTCTACTATGGGATATTCGGAAACGGAGAACCCGGAAAGAGACGGTTGCGAAGTCCTTTATAACTCCAGCGTTGACCCTCGTGATATAAAGCCCACTTCGTCCTTCAATCACTCCGGCTGCCAGATCGAATGGATCACTTTCTCCACCAGGTGTGGAAAAGGCGTTCAACGCTTAGCTAAGTTCTGCGATTTGGTGGGAGTTCCGTTTGCAGTACTCGGTCTGAACGAAACTTGGAAGGGACTAGGCGGCCGTGTGAGGTACTATCGGGAGTATTTAAGGACTCTGCCGCGTGACCGAATTGTGATTGTAACGGATGCGGACGACGTCTTGTTCCTGCCGAATCGCGAGCTGTGCGGACCGGATCAACTCGTTAAAGCGTTCCTTTCGCTTAACGCGCCTGTCGTTTTCGGAGCCGAAATTTTCGCCTATCCGACAATTGATGTAATCCCGTTTTACTCACAACAGCTGAAGTACCCGTTTCCGAATCGGCACCTTAACGCAGGGTCTTGTATCGGGTATGCGTGGGCTTTATCTGAGATGATAGATGCGACGTACACGAGTGACTGTATGGAGGATCAGCGACAGTTCGTTACTGCTTACTTGGCCCAACCGTACCTCTTCAACTCCCTCCCACGGACGCCTTACCCTGAAACAAATTTCACGTCGATACAGTCACTAATTGTGCATCAAACAGCACTAACTGCTACGGATGAAGCAGCCACTTCGTCCCACACGCCTACTCCCGGCACTCTGAAATACTTTTGTGCTCTACCCGGCCCGTTACAAGACCTGATTCCAGAGGATGTGACTCCGGAGAAGCTAGAGGCGGCGAGGCAGGCAGCGCTGGCGCCGTTTATCAAGCTGGACCATTACAACGCTCTGATGGAGCTGCTGGGAGGGCGGAGATTCGAGCAGTTTGAGGTGCAGGGGACAGGAACAGAGATCAAGGTGCACTCCAGGGTTACTGAAGCGTATCCGTGCATTTTTCATCAATCTGGGGATAAGCTGAAGAGGGGGGTCGTGAATGAGATTGTGGAGAATGGGACCCTGGATGCTGTTGCGTTTGGAGGGATGGTTTAGCAGCTATACTAGCCATTGCTGTTTTGTAGCTTGTGTAGGCAATTGTCATGGAATGGGGGGTGCTGGCCTGGAGTGATTGCATGTGAATATCTGCAGGTGATACTTTGGCACGGGGTAGTGTGGGCTAGTTTGTCAACACTAGGTTAGGAGGTTTAGGAAGTATCGAGAGCCAAAGAGGGGAAAGATTTGTGGTATTCTTTCGCCTGTGAGGAGGCTGGGCTTGCATGACAGATGCAACCACTGATACCGTAACCATGACATCATGCCTCTAGTGTACAATGAAATATCAGGTCTAATTGCTTCAGAAAAAATGGCCAATGTGCATACCACACGTGCTACATTTCATTTATTGAAGCCGCTGATTTACAGTATGAGTAAACAGTGTCATGTCAAGCCTCTGAGATGTAAGCTCAGTCACGTACCCGTACTATTTCACCTAGGGAACTTCCACGTCACCTTGAAGTCACGAAGACCTTCAGCCCATTGGTCATGGAGAGAGTGAGTGACATGCTGTATTCAACCTTGTGCCCGGGCACAAGCGCGATTCGGAAAAGGCGAACCGTGCTGGCAACAATTGACTTCATCTGCAAGCACCCACACCACACGGCACCCAACATTTCGGTTCAGATCATTGTATGCACGGGCTAACGAACCAGACAGTGCTCGAGGTAGCGCAAGTAGCAACAGCAGGAAGAGGCAAAGTACCTGAAGATAGGCCAGGTCTCTCCCAAGGCAGAGGCGAGGCCCAGCGTTGAAAGCTGGAAATTTGAAAGGAGATTCATTGATCAGTTCACCATTGCTATCAAACCACCGCTCTGGCTTGAAATCTCTCGCGTCGGGTCCCCAAATGCGAGTCATGCGACCCATTGCATAGATCTCGTATTGCACTCGCCAACCACTCTTGACGTGCGTCCCATCGGGAAGCACATCATCCTTCACAACATGCCTGCACATCATTGAAAAACAGGAAAGCTTGTGAGAAACACCTTTCAAGGTGACTTTTGAGTCGACCCAAAAGTCGGGAAGCACATCATCCTTCACAACATGCCTGCATTTGAAAAAAAAAAAAAAGCAAGCTGTGGAGTAAGGAATTCCAGCAGAAACGTCTGCTACAGCAACATCAGTGCAGAAGGGTTGAACTCACTTGAAGTCCGCTGGGACAGATGGATAGAGCCGAAGTGACTCAGCGATTGCTGCATGCACATACTTCATCTGCTTCAGCTCTTCAAAGGTAAATGCACCAAAGCTCTTGTCACCTGCAAAAGCAGCAGTCAACAAGTCACACCTCAGCCTTGTGGGATTACAAGCAAGTGCAATCAGCAATCGTTCACCTCAAACACATTGCTGAAAATGACCCACCTTCACGAGCAGCAACAATTGACTGCACCTCTGCCAGTATCTTTTCTTCCACACTAGGGTGCCACGTCAGCAGCCAGAAGAGCCAGGTCATGAGGACAGACGAAGTATCCCTCCCAGCAAGAATGAAATTCGTGCAAACATCCCGGAGAAACCTTTCGGAATACAGCTGACCGCCATCGTCCTTCTCAAGAAGCATCATCCTACAGACAAAACAAACGGAAACTAAGCGTTGGTATGCGTGATGGAGAACATTCGGATTTTGTCAAAAAAAGAATCATTCACCTGGAAAGAATATCGGAATGGTCAGTTACAGTTCCATCGGATGCATGCTGTTTCTTTTCGCTAGCCAGCTCAACGCGCCGCTTTCTGATCACATCCTCTGCGAAAGAATCGATTTCCTGCCGAAAAATAGCAGATAAAAGATCAGAGAAAAGGTGGTTGAATGAAAGCACTGGGATTTGCCAACATGAAGAGGGGGTGGGGAGGGGGGTTTGTGGATGGCCATACCTTAACAGCAGCGCGAAGCGTGCCTTCTTGGAACAAACGGAGAGACCTGAACGCCTTCCAAACAAACTCAGGAATCAAGTTCCTGAAAAGTGTTGCCTGAAGAGAAGACACCAAGCAATTAGACCAATGAAAGCAAACTTGAGAATCAAAGCACTGGACATACATAATAAGAACAAGGAACCTTTACCTTTGTAGCCTCGTCAAATGCTCGCGCAAATGGGACTTCAGGAAGGCCTGGCTCAAGACAGCCAGGGTCAACACCAAACCCAATTCTGCAAATGTTATCGAAGGTGTACCGCAGCAGAATGTCCTGGAGGTCCACTGGCGTTGTCGTCATAGAGGCCTGCTTGTCACCAAAGCCAAAACACATGAACCACAGAAACCGTTATAGTCATTATAGAAGCAAGAAAATTTGTCCAGTCATTTCCTACTAATACCAGAAGATTTCGGCATGTTGCCTGACGCACCTCTTCCAGGGTGGGAATGAACCGCTGGAGGAGCTCTTCCTGGATGGACACCATCATGAGGTCCCGCAGTGACCGCTGGGAGAACTCGAGGCTGGCTGTCTTGCGCTGCTGCCTCCACACGTCATCGTCGCTGTTGAATATGCCGTGGCCAAGCAGGTCTTCGAAGTTGGACTGATGGATTATGTTTATTTTTAAGTTAGCAATGCCTTACAAACTCTGTCACGAAATTGCTGAGAACTTCTTGAAAACTGTTCTGCATACCTGGAAGTTCGGACCCTTGGGATAGTTGGCGAAGTTGGTCTTGAGAATGTGCTCAAGGTTCTTAGGGTTGGCAGTGACGACTTCGTTGAGCCCAGGCGCTAGCGAGATGTAGGTCATCGTGGGACTAGCCTGATCAGGTTCAACATTCTCCCGGGTTATGTTGATGTTTTGCTAGTGAAGAGCAATGTCACAAAATCTGTTATGGATCAAGCTAGAATTGAGGATTTACCTCGAGATATGCTGTCGCCCAGTCGTATAGATACGGAAACGCCAGTAACATTTCAGGCAAGGTGCCGAGAATTGGCCACGCGGGAGGACCATAGCCTATCTTCTGCCTGTACACTCCGAGCAGCCAGAAAATGGCGACGACGAGAGAAAGGATCGCGAGACTCGGAGCTAGGAGCACGAAGACGCTCAATGCATTCACCCTCTCCTGATGGCTGAGGAGTGCAAGAAGAGCCATCGTGCTGCTGCGACGAGCTGTGGCGAGTAGTCCAAGTGCACTTTTTCAGAAATGCAAAAGATCGTTTTCCGTTTTTGTATCTAACGTCGGTACAGTGGGAAAAAAGGAGTCGGTGGCGACGAATGAAGCTGAACCGTACAGATCCGCGCTGACTCGGCGACGTCGCGACGACAGCGCATTCTGACCGTGCGACAGATGGCATTCGCCGACACATAACCGTTCCTGTCCGTCTTGGGACACAGCTTATGGTCTCTTAGCATCTTGAGAATCACAATAAGCTCGCTCGAGGCATGAATGAGCTTAGCACAAGAAACATAGGCTGTGGAACTACGCTCCCTGTGCCAGCAGTCGCCTTGATGTTGACGCGTGGTGACTGGAATTCTGACGTTTAAGACGAGGTCCCAACCTAATGAAGTGCTTGCTGGAAATACAGCACCATAGTTCCTAGAGGCGTTGTTCCACGAGTTCACTTTCTAGCGGTGAAATGCGATGTTGTGCATGGCAGAGCGGCTTATTTGCACTTTCTTACGTTTAGGTAGTGTTACGAGGAGAGATCAAAGCGTACGAACTTGGAGGTTTCGTTTCCCCATCGAATTCAACAATTTGCAGACATGGAGCGGAACACCCGTGTGCGAACGAGGATTGCATGGTAACCGTTCTTCATAGCGAAATCACAAGTGAGGCTCCACTAGTATAAGCGGGATCACAAATTTCTTAATATTTTTGGACGAATTTTGAATCACCCGGAGCATGGGTTATACTTGATAAATACGACCCTGGTGCTTTGTTGCAGATTGGTGTTTCCTAGACGCCACAACTCAAATTCATTAGGATTCATCAGTGATTTCGGACAGCTCTTCATCGAAAAATCTCCAATAACAATCAGCTACCGTAAGCATGATATTCCTCGCTTACTCGATATCAACGAGGCTTTCGTGCTTGCGAACAGTTTGCGTCCCTCCCTTAAATATCAGTTTTCGTACAAGATCAGCGAAACCTGCTGTGGTTACCCGTGCAACATCGCAGGCGAGCGACAGAACAAGGCAGCAGATTCATCCAGATCACGAAAAACGAAAGCCGCTTTCATGTCTGCCGGGGGAGAATTGGAAGCAGCAGCATCAACACCAGAAGAAAAGCTCGCTCACAAACAATCGCGGAAATCAGCACTGGCAGCAGCAGCTGTTTTTGCAGCCGCTGCTGCCGTTCCCTGCTGCACCATCCTCCAGGCTAGATACAGTTCAAGTACGGGCAGCTTCACGGCTCGTTGTCGCTGCCACGGGGGAATTCGGGCAGCCCAGAAAAAAGAAACGAGAGAAGGTGGTGTTCGTGTGCGATCAGTGCGGAGACGAGCGCAAGCAGTGGTGGGGGCAATGCTTCGCCTGTGGCGCGCTGCGCAGCATGAAAAGATTCACTGTGACCGACGATGAGCCCGGGCCGGGGGGTGGAGGCGGGGGGGCAGCAATCCGCGCATTTGAACGGTCTAAAAGGAACAGGGGTAGCCCGGGGAACAGGGAGGATCCGAAGAGGCGAAGAGCAGACGAAGCGAGCACTGATGGTAGCAGTGGAGTGAGAAGAGCATATCCACGAACAGATGCTGTTAGCAGCACCGGCGGTCACATCAATGGTGGTAGCAGCACTGGATCAATGCGGCCAGGTGCAGTGCATCAGGAGGTGGACGAGGAGGAGGAAAGTGAGGAGGAGGATGACGGCGAGGAAGGGGAGGAGGAGGGGGGAGAGGGGGAGCGTGACAGTGAACAGTACAACAGGGCGGGAAAGTCAAAGGGGAGTGGTTTTGGTGGTTGGGTGAAAAGCAACGGGAGAAGCAGCAGTGGTTATAGCAGCAGCAGCAACGGTTACGGCAACAGCAGCAGCAGCAGTCTGCTTCTGAGCAGCAGCAGACCACGGGCGCGGCCGCTCCAAGAGGTCATCCAATCAGCTGGCGACAGCTGGCACTTGTCTCTGTAAGCAGCAAGTGCGTGCACGGAGGGAGTGTCCTTTTGAGGCGCCTCATAAGCGGTCAAATCAGCTGGCGCCTCTTTCCTTCCCTTCCATTAGCAGCGAGTGTGTGTGGCTAGGTCACTCCACCAGCGGTATTTCACTTCACACCACAGATGTCACGGGTTCATCCTACCTCAGCTTGGTTCACTTCACCCTACCATGGTCAGGGGTTCACTTAATGTATGCTGAAATCTCTTGATTTACTCCTTGCAGCAGCTCCCTGCACTGCACTCCACTCTCTTTGCCCTTCATTCATTCATTCACTCACTGGTCTCCTAGCTCCTCCCTTGGAAGAAAGACCAGCTTTCTTGTGAGTGATTTTTGAGAATTCTCAAAAATCACTCGGAAGGGAATAAACATGACGTTTGAGTTTGCGTTCTCCTTCCCTTCCTCAACTGGTCCTTTTCCTTTCCTCCTTCCTCTCTTCCAACTTCGCCTCCATGTCTCCTTCCTTCCCCTGCCCCATTGTGTGGTTTCTGTTGTGTGATTCTTTCTGTGTGATTGTCTTTGCCTGCTTCCCTCTGCATGCGTCACTCTGCCTGCCTGGACTTGCCTGCGCCTGTGCCTGTGGCAGCAATGGGCCAGAGGGGGAGGAGATCTGCAGAGTGCTGGGCGGAGGGGTTGTTCTGGGTGAGTGTGGGTGGGTGAGGGCGATTGTGGGTGAGTGTGGGTGAGTGTGGGTGATTGTGAGTGAGTGTGGGTGAGAGTGAGTATGTGTGGGGGTGGGTGGTGGAACGAGAGTGAGTAAGTGTGGTCATGTGGTTGGATGAGAGTGAGGAAGTGAGTGTGGGTGGTTGGATGAGAGTGAGGAGTGAGTGTGGGTGGTTGGATGAGAGTGAGGAAGTGAGTGTGGGTGGTTGGATGAGAGTGAGGAGTGAGTGTGGGTGGTTGGATGAGAGTGAGGAAGTGAGTGTGGGTGGTTGGATGAGAGTGAGGAAGTGAGTGTGGGTGGTTGGATGAGAGTGAGGAAGTGAGTGTGGGTGGTTGGATGAGATTGAGGAAGTGAGTGTGGGTGGTTGGATGAGAGTAAGGAAGTGAGTGTGGGTGGTTGGATGAGAGTGAGGAAGTGAGTGTGGGTGGCTGGATGAGAGTGAGGAAGTGAGTGTGGGTGGCTGGATGAGAGTGAGGAAGTGAGTGTGGTGGCTGGATGAGAGTGAGGAAGTGAGTGTGGGTAGTTGGATGAGATGAAGTTGAAGGGGTTAGACGTGGATTCGTGTGGATGGGCGTGCATGGGTGGGGGGCTGGGCTGGGAGTGGGTGTGTGCGTGGGCGGAGAGAGCTTGAGGAGGGTGGAAGGGGTGTGTGCGCATGTTGGAAAGGTGGGTTGACATGGTGAAGTTCGAAGACTGACAGGCATCCGTTTTCTATCTGTAAGTCTGCTTTCCCTACGTCCTCGTTTCACTTTCAATTAGTATTCGATCCCTTGTTCAAGCCATTTTCCCGTTTCCCCTTCTCTCCTTCTCTGCCTGCAGGTTTCCTGGTGCTTGCTTCTGTCTGGCAGTTTCTCTCTGGATCGTTTCAATGATTGACTCTTTTGTTCCCTTTCCCTATCCACCTTGGCTCCAATGCGGCCCGCCAGGTTCACTGGTGCTTGTGTCTGGCAGTCCAGGTGCCGGCAAGAGCACTCTCCTGCTTCAGGTGAATTCTCAAATACTTGCTCTGTTCATTCAAGAACTCCTGTTCTCACACTGAAGCTAACTCTAGTGTGCCCTGTTAGCAAGCCATTGGTTCGTAAACATCAATACATGTTACTGCTTTTATGCATATTCCTGCTTTGGCATGCATGCATTATCCATCTTCACCAATTGTTACCACTTAACCCTTCCCCCCCCGGGCAGCTGGCAGGGCTGCTGGCAGAGGAGGCAGGGGGCTCGCAAACAGGAGGTTCCCCGCATGCTGTGCTCTATGTGTCAGGGGAAGAGGTGGGTTGGGGCAGGGGAGATGAGCCTGGGGGAGGTGGCTGTCCGTTTTGCCTGCTGTCGCAAAACAGGAGGTTCCCCGCATGCTGTGCTCTATGTGTCAGGGGAAGAGGTGGGTTGGGGCAGGGGAGATGAGCCTGGGGGAGGTGGCTGTCCGTTTTGCCTGCTGTCGCAAAACAGGAGGTTCCCCGCCTGCTGTGCTCTATGTGTCGGGGGAAGAGGTGGGTTGGGGCAGGGGAGATGAGCCTGGGGGAGGTGGCTGTCCGTTTTGCCTGCTGTCGCAAAACAGGAGGTTCCCCGCCTGCTGTGCTCTATGTGTCGGGGGAAGAGGTGGGTTGGGGCAGGGGAGATGAGCCTGGGGGAGGTGGCTGTCCGTTTTGCCTGCTGTCGCAAAACAGGAGGTTCCCCGCCTGCTGTGCTCTATGTGTCGGGGGAAGAGGTGGGTTGGGGCAGGGGAGATGAGCCTGGGGGAGGTGGCTGTCCGTTTTGCCTGCTGTCGCAAAACAGGAGGTTCCCCGCCTGCTGTGCTCTATGTGTCGGGGGAAGAGGTGGGTTGGGGCAGGGGAGATGAGCCTGGGGGAGGTGGCTGTCCGTTTTGCCTGCTGTCGCAAAACAGGAGGTTCCCCGCCTGCTGTGCTCTATGTGTCAGGGGAAGAGGTGGGTTGGGGCAGGGGAGATGAGCCTGGGGGAGGTGGCTGTCCGTTTTGCCTGCTGTCGCAAAACAGGAGGTTCCCCGCCTGCTGTGCTCTATGTGTCAGGGGAAGAGGTGGGTTGGGGCAGGGGAGATGGCGGGCTTGGGAGAGGCGGGCTTGGGGGAGGCGGGCTTGGGAGATGCGATGCGGGTAGGGGGAGACGATGGGCGTCCGTCAGCATAGCAGAGTACTCTGCACATTGTCCCTCATCCGTCTGCACATTGTCCCTCATCCGTCTGCACATTGTCCCTCATCCGTCCCTTCTCCCTCCCTTGTGCCATACCCCACCTTCTGTCCTTTTCCCCACCATGTGTCCTCCCCCCACCATGTGTCCTCCCCCCACCATGTGTCCTCCCCCCACCATGTGTCCTCCCCCCACCATGTGTCCTCCCCCCACCATGTGCCCTCCCCCCACCATGTGTCCTCCCCCCACCATGTGTCCTCCCCCCACCATGTGTCCTTTCCCCTACCATGTGTCCTCCCCCCACCATGTGTCCTTTCCCCCACCATGTGTCCTCCCCCCACCATGTGTCCTTTCCCCCACCATGTGTCCCCCCCCCACCATGTGTCCTCCCCCCACCATGTGTCCTCCCCCCACCAGACACCGGGTCCCGCCAGAGTTACCCCTGTCCTTATCCCATCTCCCTTCTCCTCTCCCTGTCTGCAGTGCGAGGAGCAGCAGCTGGCAACACGTGTCAAGTGACTGGGCATGAACAAGGCACTTGCACACTCACTGCGTGCACCTGTTGTGGATGGACCACTTACCGCCCTCACCTAACACGCCTCCTCCCCACCCCCTCCCCGTCCCTCCTCCTCTCTCTCTGCAGCTTGAGCAGCAGCTGGCCACATGCTCCAAACACAAGGGCATGAACAAGGCGCTAGCGCCTGTTTCTCCCCTATGACCCAAATCCTCTTCCCCCCCTCCCTACTCTCTCCCTCTCTGCAGCGCGAGGAGCAGCTGGCCACGCGGGCAAAGCGCCTGGGCTGGGCATCACTGCGGCCAAGAGAAGCGTGCCATCATGTGCTATGCGTTACCCTCCCCTCCTCCCCACTCCCTCTCCCTCTCTGCAGCGCGAGGAGCAGCTGGCCACGCGCGCCAAGCGGCTGGGTATTACAGCAGACAACCTCTTCCTGCTCTCCGAGAACAACCTTGAGGTACTACTTCCCTCCTTTCCTTACCAGCTCCACTTGCTTTGAGTGAGAATCCAGTCGGGGTACCAACTCCCAACCAAGTTCCAACTAACCGCCTTGCCCAGTCCACTTTTTTTCTGAATGAGTGAGATCCTCGGGGACGAAGCCTCTGGTCTGGTTGATGGCTACTCCACTTGTCTCTCATCACTGCAGTCATCACTGCAGACAACCTCTTCCTGCTTTCCAAGAACAACCTCGAGGTATGAGTGATAACCAGCTAATCCAGCAAGCAACTGCCTTACCTGCCAACTGTCATACCAACTCCACATGTTCTAAGTGAGAACCCCACCTTGGGGAACAAGGCGCCAATAGGAAGTAGCCGCCCCACTTGTCTCTCAAAACATCAGACAACCTCTTCCTGCTCATCACATCAGACAACCTCTTCCTGCTCTCCGAGAACAACCTGGAGGTATTATGAGTGATAAACCAACCAACCACCTTAGATAATCATGTATGAGTGCGATCTCCAGTTGTCAACCTCCCAGCAGCCTCTTCTCTTGCTGGGCATCATGGCAGACAACCTATTCCTTCTCTTCAAGAACAACCTCGAGCTACCCACCAACCAACCGCCTTGCCTACCGAGTCTACTTGTTTTGACTTGTTTTGTCATGAAATGAACTATCTTTGAGACGTCTCATGCCGGCACCCTCTCATGCTCATTCGGCCCATCTGGGTCAACGGTCTCTGCCTGTCCCAACGCGAACCTCTTGCGGTGCGGCCCCATTGTGAAAGTGACAGACACAGATCGTTTTGAGTTGAGACCTCTCAAAAACACTCTTCTTGCACACTCTTCAGCGCGCGCTGTGCAATGTCGGATCGGATTGGATCGGATCTGATCTGACATTGCACTGCACGCACTGCGCCGCCGTGGTGCCGCCTCTGGCTGGCATATCCGCGTGGATCAGGGGGGCAAGGTGCACGTTCTCCCCTACAAACAGGTGTGAGTGGAATTGCGGAGATAAAACCCTACCCACACAATTCCACTCTCCGCCAAGATGGAACCGCGAGGTGGAATCTTATACACCCCCCTACCCCCACCCCCACCACCTCTCCCGACCAGCACCTCTTCCCCACACCCGCTTCGCCCTCTCCCTTCTCCGTGCAGGGCGCATTGGAGGGGATTTGAGAATTCTCAAAAACCAGCTCGTGTACGGCACATTGGAGGGGATTACGGAGCATTCTTGAGGGGATCACGGAGATAGAGCCTCGAGCTGGTTTTTGAGAATTCTCAAAAACCAGCTTCACCCTCTCCCTTCTCCATACAGGGCACATTGGAGGGGATTTGAGAATTCTCAAAAACCAGCTCGTGTACGGCACATTGGAGGGGATTACGGAGAGAGAGCCGCTAGCTGTGCGTTCATTGGCCCCCAGACACTTCTCCATCTCACCTCCTCTTCCACCATCTCTTTTCGTGCAGAGCATTCTTGAGGGGATCACGGAGATAGAGCCACGAGCCATTGGGAATGGTCATTCCCATTAATTTCCGTTGCCAATGGGAATCACCCATACACTACCCCCTCCAGCATCTCATTCTGGCCGCCTCTTCTCCCCTGCGGCCGCCCGTTCTCCCCTGCGGCCGCGCACTGTGATTCGGATTTTATTGACTGCCCTCACTGTTACCTCCCCTCCTTTTCCCCACAGCCCTCTTCGCCCCCACCTCCTTGAAGAGCACAGTGGGAGAGGATGGAGATAGATAGACCCGTGAGCTGTGAATATGCACTCCATACCATACATACACTGCCCTCATGGTCACCTCCTCTCCGCACCTCCTCTTCCCCACAACCCCCTTCGCCCCCTGTTGAGCAGTTTGAAGGGAATGGCAGAAATGGAGCTGCGAGCTGTGATAGTTGACTCCATTGCATTGACCGCCCTCACCGCCTCCACTCCCCACCTCCTTTCCCCACCTCCTTTCCCCACCTCCTCTTCCCACAATCCTCTTCATCTCTTCTTTCTTGCAGAGCATCATTGAGGGCATCACGAAGATAGAGCCGCGCGCTGTGATAGTGGACTCCCCTCCCTCCCAATGGGATTTCTCCTTGAACTGTCTGTCCCCCCCATCACCTCTTTCCTGCCGCCCCTTCCCCCCTGCAGAGCATCCTTGAAGGGATCGCGGAGATAGAGCCGCGCGCTGTGATAGTGGACTCCATTCAGACCATGCACCTGCCAGGTGTCACTGGCTCATTGGGCAGTGTCAGCCAGGTGAGGCAGGGCTGAGGGGAGCAGAGGGAGAGGGAGAGTAGAGGGAGAGGGAGAGTAGAGGAAGAGGGTGAGGGAGAGTAGAGAGAGAGAGGGAGAGGAGAGAATGAGGTGGAAGCAGCAGCTTAGGTAAAGAGGGGAACCTGAGACTCTAACATTTGTGAGGGAATGTGTGACAAAAACGGAGGCGATTTCCTTCCTCTCCCCTCCTCTCCCCTCCTCTCCCCCTCCCTCCCCTCCCCTCCCCTCCCCTCCCCTCCCTTCCCCTCCCCTCCCTTCCTCCCCACCCCTCCCCTCTGCTCCCCTTTTTCTTCCCAATCTCTTCCTCTCAGGTGCGGGAGTGCACGCTGCTCCTGCTGCTGGAGGCCAAGAACCGAGGCATTCCCATCTTCATTGTAAGAACCGAGGCATTCCCATCTTCATTGTAAGAACCGAGGCATTCCCATCTTCATTGTAAGAACCGAGGCATTCCCATCTTCATTGTAAGAACCGAGGCATTCCCATCTTCATTGTAAGAACCGAGGCATTCCCATCTTCATTGTAAGAACCGAGGCATTCCCATCTTCATTGTAAGAACCGAGGCATTCCCATCTTCATTGTAAGAACCGAGGCATTCCCATCTTCATTGGAAGCACCGAGGCATTCCCATCTTCATTGTAAGCCAAGCCCTTTCTGACAATCCTCAAAGGTGCATTGCATTGTGAGCCCCGTCCTTTGAGGCGCCTCAAAAGGCATTGTGAGCCCCGTCCTTTGAGGCGCCTCAAAAGGCATTGTGAGCCCCGTCCTTTGAGGCGCCTCAAAAGGCAGTGTGAGCCCCGTCCTTTGAGGCGCCTCAAAAGGCATTGTGAGCCCCGTCCTTTGAGGCGCCTCAAAAGGCATTGTGAGCCCCGTCCTTTGAGGCGCCTCAAAAGGCAGTGTGAGCCCCGTCCTTTGAGGCGCCTCAAAAGGCATTGTGAGCCCCGTCCTTTGAGGCGCCTCAAAAGGCATTGTGAGCCCCGTCCTTTGAGGCGCCTCAAAAGGCATTGTGAGCCCCGTCCTTTGAGGCGCCTCAAAAGGCATTGTGAGCCCCGTCCTTTGAGGCGCCTCAAAAGGCATTGTGAGCCCCGTCCTTTGAGGCGCCTCAAAAGGCATTGTGAGCCCCGTCCTTTGAGGCGCCTCAAAAGGCATTGTGAGCCCCGTCCTTTGAGGCGCCTCAAAAGGCATTGTGAGCCCCGTCCTTTGAGGCGCCTCAAAAGGCATTGTGAGCCCCGTCCTTTGAGGCGCCTCAAAAGGCATTGTGAGCCCCGTCCTTTGAGGCGCCTCAAAAGGCATTGTGAGCCCCGTCCTTTGAGGCGCCTCAAAAGGCATTTTGAGCCCCGTCCTTTGAGGCGCCTCAAAAGGCAGTGTGAGCCCCGTCCTTTGAGGCGCCTCAAAAGGCATTGTGAGCCCCGTCCACTCCCACATTGCCACATCGCTCTTTGCCCCTTCCCTTCTCTTCCTTCCCGCACGCTGCTGCTGCTACTATGAGGCCAATCGAGGCATTCTCGTTTTGATTATGAGGGGCCTTTTGGACTGGCTGTGATATAGTGTAACGGTATCTCAAGCAAATGTATGCATCGATTGTTATCACTCACCCCCTGTCTCCCACATAACAGGTGGGACATGTGACTAAAGCGGGGGACGTGGCGGGGCCAAGGGATCTGAAGCACATAGTGGATGTGGTGATGCATGTGGAGGTGGGTGATTTCTGTGAGTGTGACTGTAACTGGCGTGGCACTGTCACACTGGTAGCCAATGGCATCAATGCTAGGTGAGCGAGTTGTCAATGGAAGGGCATGGCAGGGCCGAGGGATCTGAAGCACATAGTGGATGTGGTGATGCATGTGGAGATGAGTGAGAGTGAGTGTAACTGGTGTGTGGTAGGGAGTGATACTGGTATGTATGGGCGTGTGGTAGTGTCAAGGGACCTGAAGCACATAGTGGATGTGGTGATGCGCGTAGAGGTGAGTGAGGGAATGAATGAGTGTGACTGTAACTTGTGTGACACTGGTAGTAGGGAGTGGCGTCAAAGTTATGTGCGACTTTGTCAAGGGTATGGCAGTGTCGGTGGACCTGTAGCACACTTGGGGGTGTACGATGCACGTGGAGGGGAGTGGTGCCTTATTCACCAATGTGAGTGATGCGCATTTGGTACCATCACCACCTGCCTGCCACAATGCGACTCCTGAGTCGACTCAAAGGTGTCGCGCTATTCACACATAGCCAGCGGCTACGTGTGAATAGCACAGCAGCTACAGGTGAGGTTGTACCATATTGTTGTTTTCTGTACTCTTACTTTCATTTGTGTGCTTGGTGTGGATTGTACATATTGATTCATAGCCGAGGTGCTGGGGATATGAGGAGGTTGATGTGGGTAGGGGCGAGAATCCGATTCCAGGCTGGGAATTTGATTCAAGGAATTCGTTCCAAACTAGATGGTGGTGCATGCCTACTGGGCCAGTGGAACCCAGCTAGCACCCCAGCTGGCGCGCGACTTGGCCCTAGAAGTAGCGTGCAGGTCAAGGAAGGCTAGGTAAGAGGATAGGAGAGATTTAGGCAGAAAGCTCGTGCTCGATTCTTTTTGCTTGTATGTTTTTTTTTACTACTTTCCTACCACGAAAGTAAGCAGTGAATAGATGCTGAATCAAATCGATTGAGCCCTGGTGAGGGAGAGTGCAGCTTGTTTCATACAAGCAATAAGGATCGAGCATAGAAGCGTACGGGTGCTAAGACTCTGAGATAGCCACTGCATAGAAGGACCGTTAGGCATGAGCAAGACCGATAGTGATCTGCACACTCATGGACTCCAATCGGGACAACAATATTCAGACAAGAGAATGGAGGAACATGAGCCGCTACCAGTCAGGTCCAAATTTTGGGCAGAAGACCGTGCGGGCGAGTTACAACTGGATCTCGGTGGAGCTTTTCGACGATTCTCTCCTTCCTTCGACGGATCTCTCACTTTCCCTTGCAACACATCACTATCTCCTTCTTCTGCCCGAAATCCGGACCTGACCGGCAGCAGCTCATGTTCCTCCATTCTCCTGTTAAAATACTGTTGTCCCGATTGGAGTCGATGAGTGTGCAGATCACCGTCGGTCTTGCTCATGCCTCACGGTCCTTCTATGCCGCAGCTATCTCAGGGCCTTAGCGCCCGTACGCTTCTATGCTCGATTCTTTTTGCTTATATAACAAGCCGCACTCCCCTCGCGAGGGCTCAGTCGATTTGCTTCAGCATCTATTCACTGCTTGCTTTCGTGGTAGGAAAACGAAATACTTCACGACAAAGGCGAACGTGAGTGAGACGCACATTGCACCATCGCCCACCTACCGCACTTCTCCCGCCTTTCCCCTTCATTCACCCTCTCCCTCTCCCTCACCCTCGCCCTCTCCCTCACTCTCCCTCGCTCTCCCTCGCCCTCACCCTCCCTATCTGCCTTCCCCGTCCACCAGGATCAACAGGCAGGACAGCCACCGCATCCCGAGCACCAGCAAAAACCGTCGTGCTCTTTCTCTTGTCGTGCTCTGTTCATTCTCTTCCGGCCCCAAACTTACCATACATGACAGAGCGACAGGCAGGACAGCCACCGCATCCTGAGCACCAGCAAGAACCGATTCGGCTCCACAGATGAGGTGAGTGAGAGTGAGAGGGTGTGACTGTGTGAAGAAAGGAGTGAGTGTGTGGAGGGGAATGATTGTGTGAACAAGGGTCACCATGTCGCACACACCAGATCAACAGGCAGGACAGCCACCGCATCCTGAGCACCAGCAAGAACCAATTCGACTCCACTGATGAGGTGAATCAGATTGTGGGGAGCCATGAATGTGTGAAGGCGAGTGAGTGTGTGGAGATGAGTGAGTGGAGGGGCGGGAGCGTGTGTGCGGAGGTGAGTGAGTGTGTGTGTGGAGTTGAGTGTGATTGAGGAAGGTCACTGCAACTCCATGTGCCAGAGCAACAAGCAGGAAAGCCACCACTTTTTCAGCACCAGCAAGAACTGATTCGACCAATGATGAGGTGAGTGTAATTATAGGGGAGTGGGCGGAGGGGAGTGGGTGGAGGGGAGTGGGTGGAGGGGAGTGGGTGGAGGGGAGTGTGTGGAGGGGAGTGTGTGGAGGGGAGTGTGTGGAGGGGAGTGTGTGGAGGGGAGTGTGGTTGTGAGTGGGTGGAGGGGAGTGTGTGGATGTGAGTGTGTGGATGTGAGTCTGTGGAGGGGAGTGTGTGTGTGGAGAGGAGTGAGTGGAGATGAGATGAGTGTGTGGAGGTGAGTGTGTGGACGTGAGTGTGTGGAGGGGAGTGTGTGGAGGGGAGTGTGTGGAGGGGAGTGTGTGGAGGTGAGTGTGTGGAGGGGAGTGTGTGGAGGGGAGTGTGTGGAGGGGAGTGTGTGGAGGGGAGTGTGGTTGTGAGTGGGTGGAGGGGAGTGTGTGGATGTGAGTGTGTGGATGTGAGTCTGTGGAGGGGAGTGTGTGTGTGGAGAGGAGTGAGTGGAGATGAGATGAGTGTGTGGAGGTGAGTGTGTGGACGTGAGTGTGGAGAGGGGAGTGTGTGGAGGGGAGTGTGTGGAGGGGAGTGTGTGGAGGTGAGGGTGTGGAGGGGAGTGTGTGGAGGGGAGTGTGTGGAGGTGAGTGGGTGGAGGTCAGTGTGTGGAGGTGAGTGTGTGGAGGGGAGCGTGTGGAGGTGAGTGTGTTGAGGGGAGTGTGTTGAGGGGAGTGTGTGGAGGTGAGTGTGTGGAGGTGAGTGTGTGGAGGCTAGTGTGTGGAGGCGAACCATCACCCATTCCACCTGAACGATTTCCCGTCCTACTTGAACCTATCTCTCATCTCATCCCATCTGAACCAGCCCATCACACTTGAACCTCCTAGGCGTTCTAGGGTAATAGGTGTGAAGTGAAGGCACATCCCTATAATGCCATTGCAAGGCAGTCAAGATGATTGTTCCATTCTGTCTCTTCCTTCAATTGACTCGCTTCACTCAGCCTCAGCATTTTTCCTCCCCCCACCCTCTCGCTTCATTGAAACCCCTCATTGTGTTCCCCCTCCCCCCCCCCCTCCTCCCCCCCACCCCGCCCCACAAACCCCCCCACCCCTCCCCTCTTCCCCACCCCCGTCCCCTCCCTTCCAGGTGGGCATGTTTGAGATGGCAGCATGCGGCATGGTGCCATTGCTCCACCCCAGCCTCGCCTTCCCCCTGCCAGCAGGGCAGGGGACGATCGCAATACCCAATCTCACCTTCTTTCAACCTGTCGCCCCCGTCACTCCACCCCCGCTTGCCCACCCTACCAGGTGGCAGTGCCTCGCCTTCCCCCTGGCCACCCGCCCAGGGATTGATGGCATGGCAATACCCAATTCTCCGCTCTTCTCATCCCGTCGCCCCCGTCACCCTCTGTTGCCCCCCCGTCACCCTCCGTCGCCCCCCGTCACCCCGGCCACGCTTGCTCGCCTCGCCCTACTAGGTGGTCGTGTCTGAGATGTCAACATGTGGCATGGTGGCAGTGCCCCACCTCAACATGTGGCATGGTGGCTGTGCCCCACCTCAGCCTCGCCTCCCCCTTCCCAACTCAGAAATCCCTCTTCTCTACCATCTCACACCCCTCCCATCACCCCCAATCCCCACCAGGTGTGTGTGTGTGTGTGTGTGTGTGTGTGTGTGTGTGTGTGCGTGCGTGCGTGCGTGCGCGCGCGCGTGCGTGCGCGGGGCATGCTGGCCGTGTCCAACCAACCCCAGCCTCGCCTTCCTCCTGTTGGCTCACAATTCATCTCTTTCATACCATCACCATCCCCCTACCACTACTCCCAGGTGGGAGTGTTCGAGATGGCAGCACGCGGCATGGTGGCAGTGCCCAACCCCAGCCTCGCCTTCCTCCCTGCCAGTCGCACGCGGGGCAGTGCAGCGGTGGCTGTGGTGATGCATGGAAGCAGGCCGCTGCTGCTGGAGGTGCAGGTGGGTGACTGTGTTGAGATGTAATTTGAGGTGCTTCCAGATGTTTCCGGGTGCTTCCAGGTGTTTCCAGGTGCTTCCAGATGTTTCCAGGTGCTTCCAGGTGTTTCCAGGTGCTTCCAGGTGTTTCCAGGTGCTTCCAGGCGTTTCCAGGTGCTTCCAGGTGCTCGCACGCGCGGAGGCATAACCATGTGATTTCTGAGTCAACTCGTGAGTTGCCTTTCAGTCGACTCAAGAGTTGCCTTTCAGTCCACTCAAGAGTTGCCTTTGAGTCGGCTCAAAAGTTACCACCTCACAATGCTCATGGCCTCATGTCCTCTTCCTCTTTTGCTCCCCACCAGGACCGCCAACGGGGAGGACATGTATCGACTCACGATCCTCGTGTCTTTCCCCCTTCGCCTCTACTCTACCCCGTCCTTTCCTCCCTGCCTTCCCCTCACCAGGCGCTGTGTGTGAAGGCCATCCCCAACATCCCCCCTACCAGGACAGCCAACGGGGTGGACATGTATCGACTCACAATCCTCACCAAGGTCATGCGCCACGTTGGCCTGGCCATCGGCTCTCGAGTGAGTGCGCCTGCACCTGCGCCTGCACCTGCGCCTGCACCTGCGCCTGCACCTGCGCTAGCTAGTCGCCTTATCTCCGTCTACCCATGTCTCTCGCCTCGCCATCCTCACCTTCGCGCTGTATTGGCCCTGTGGTTACCTCATCAGGACGTGGTGTGGTGGTGAACGTGGTGGGGGGCATGCACGTCAGGGAACCTGCTGCTGTACTCAAGACACCCCACAGTCTGCCTTTGACCCGGTTACCCTATTACCCTGCTATTCTGCTTTCTCTGTTGCTATGTGACTTCCTTATTGTCCCTAAAAGGATGTGGTGGTGAACGTGGTGGGGGCCATGCACGTCAGGGAACCTGCTGTTAAGATCTTAACACCCCACATTCTGCTTGTTACCGTGTCACCCTGTTACCCATATTGGGATAACCTCACGGCCCTGGCAGGACGTGGTGGTGAACGTGGTGGGGGGCATGCAGCTGAAGGAGCCTGCTGTTAAGTTCAGATCACCTCATACACTGCTTGTTAACCTAGTACACTGTGACCCTGTTACCCTGTTACCTTATCGGTTGTGGGAGGATGTGGTGGTGAACGTGGTGGGGGGCATGCAGGTCAAGGAGCCGGCTGCTGACTTAAGAGGCCATACACTTTGCTTGACTCCCTGTTTCACTTATCCCATGTTAACCCACGTCTGGCCTACTTTATTGCCCCTACCAGGATGTAGTGGTGAACGTGGTTGGGGGCATGCAGGTCAAGGAGCCGGCTGCTGACCTCGCCATTGCAGTTGCCATCGCCAGCAGGTGTGATGCTCTCTTGACTGCCTGGCAAAACTTTACTCATATACTCTCATCTTGTACTTGAATGCCACTGTCCCTCTATGCTTAGCATGTCTTGCTGCTCTTTCTGCCCCTCACCTCTCACAGTCAATCTCTCTGTGT
Source organism: Closterium sp. Yama58-4 (assembly GCA_947470075.1). NCBI lineage: Eukaryota > Viridiplantae > Streptophyta > Zygnematophyceae > Desmidiales > Closteriaceae > Closterium > Closterium sp. Yama58-4. The sequence goes on along the minus strand of CANIUD010000343.1, from coordinate 10,058 downwards.
TTCTCCCATACCGCCACGATCTGCACCATCCTTCCCCTCGTCTCACTCGTCCCTTCCTCCAGACCACCATAATTTCATTCCCCCCTTCCTCCACCCTCTCTGCTCCTTGTCACTCCCCTCCCGCCAGCCTTTTCGAGAGCCCGGTGCCAGCAGACACAGCCTTCATTGGCGAGATTGGGCTCAATGGGGAGTTGAGAGGGGTAAGATGTTGAACCACGTGGGGCACTAGAGCATACACAGTACACTCTCAAAATATGTTATCCGATGTTATTCGATCACTAAAAATTGTTGCTGTTTGGTGCACATAGAGGTGGGTGGCTTCTAACAGGCTCTACTTCTTGCGCTCTATTTTTTGCCAGGTGACTCAGCTGGATCGGCGGGTGAATGAGGTGGCGAAGCTTGGCTTTTCTCGATGTGTTGTGCCAGCGAAGCAGTGGAAAGGGCAAGCAGCACCCAGTGGATGTGAAGTGGTGAAATGTGAGGGACTGCGAGATGCACTGAAGGCAGTAGGGATCCAAAGCACGGGTTATGGGGGGAAAAGGACGGCTAAAGAGGAAAACATTTATGAGGAGGAAATTAACGATGAGGATGATGACCTGTGAAATGAATTCTTATGAAATTGTATGGAGGATGTTTGTTGCAAGTGATTTGTGTAACACATGCTTCATTGTTTTCCCATCCTCGCCAACGAATTGTTGCCCTTTCGGCATTTGGCCGCGTCGTACACTCTTTTCTGACTTTTTGCGTCAGATTGGCCGCACAAACGCACGGAGGTCGTGACACGACATCGCTGTCGTACGAAAGGTTTCACGAATTCGGAGAAAGTCGTACGGTCATCAACCCGTACCGCAGAATCGACCACAAAACAGACCGTTCGCCTGTTCGTACGATTCCACGGAACTGTCTGTGGCTCAAAAGACTACCCCACTAAATCCCATAAACCGATCTAAACCGCAAAAGTAGCTGCTGACGTCAGCTCCACTCATTCACATTCAGCAACCATTTGCACTGGTCAGCCCACATTGACTAACATAGCACAGCACTCATTACTAGTACTAAAGAGCACTTGAATCGTATTTAGACTGCTGCGCTGCAGCATCTCTATCGTCCTTTCTCCCCACCTCCCTTTCCTCCCCTTCCCCCCTCTTCCGCATCGTCGTTGCCCTCTCCTCCGCTTCTTCCGCCAACCCCTGCTTGCGCCGCCAATGGCGTCCCTTGCAGCGCAAAATCTCTCACGCGAGCTGGGCGCGCTTTCCGCCCAGCGTTCCGGCGTCGCGGATTTCCCTGTCAGACGAACGTCTGTTCCTCTAGCGGGTGTGACTAAAACGACTCGCCGTGTGCGGGCGAATGCGGACTCCAGCAGCAGCAACAGGAGCGAATCGCAAGGCATGCCGTCGAGTGCGGTCAGCCGTCGATCGCTGCTCGCATTGTCCCTCTCCGCGGCGACTCTCGCGCCGCTCCTGTCGCCGTCGCTTCCCTCGTTGAGGTGCCCTGGCTTGTCATTGTCATACTAGCGCCCCCTCGCTTCTGGGATTCCTCAGACAGGCTGTCTGTAGTTCGCGTCCAGTTATCAGTTGCCAGCTGTCAGCCGTCCAGGTGAGTCCACCGCGCAATCACCCCCAACCGCTATTTCCCCCCCGCGCAACACTTCCCCTTCCCTCCACCCCACTCTTCCCCTTCCCTCCCCCTCCCTCCTTCCCGACCCCGGCCTTTCTCGCGCACTTGTTGCCTCCCCCCCTGCCTCTCTCCTTCTCTATCACTCCCCATCGTTCGCTCGTTGTCCTCCTGACCAGTCCGGTGGCCCCAGCATACGCTGCTGACGTGGATCTGTCCCCTGCTGAGCTGGAGGCGGCAGTGCGGCGAGCAGTGGCGAAGGTGGTAACCAGAGCCAAGGCGCCTGGCGCGCTGAGAATCGTGTTTCACGACGCGGGCACATACGATCTGGCGACCAACACAGGTGACATGACGTGGCACACTCTAGCCTCGGTATGATCACAGGTGACACGACACGCTCTAGTTTCGTTAAAATCGCCTATAGCCAACAATATCTTCGTACGCCTGCGACGTACGACCTGGGGACCAGCACAGATGACATGACACGCTCTAGCTTCGGCACAATCACAAGTAACCAACGAACCCTTGGTACACCTATGACGTACGAAATGGCAACCAACACCGGTGACATGACATAGCCTCCGAACAATCACACTACATGCAACCAGCCTTGGTCCACCTATGACGTACGACATAAACTCAACAATTATGCTTGTGGTAACCAGAACCAAGATACCTGGCCAGCGCCCTGAAGGTGGTACTCTATGATGATTCCAGTTGACACTTATGCCCTGATTACGAACACATGTAGTGCCTCTTAGCCTTGATGCATAACATGACTGTGTAAACACGGAAAACACCCAATTAACAAGAACGCCGTTGCCCCTCAACTTTAGTGTGTGTGTGTGTGTGTGTGTGTGTGTGTGTGTGTGTGTGTGTGTGTGTGTGTGGTGTGTGTGTGTGCGCATGTGTGTGTTTGTGCGCATGTGTGTGTGTGTGTGTGTGTGTGTGCGCGCGCGCGCATGTGTGTGTGTGTTGTACGTGTGTGTGCGCGCGCGCACCTGTATGTGTGCGTGCATGGATGCGTGTGGGCGTGGTTGTGTGAGTATGCACCTGTATGTACGAGCATGTCGGATTGCATGCGCACATCACATGCATGTGTGTGTGCTGTGTGCCGTACATCCATCCATGCATCGGCATGCATCACTGCATGCATCACATCATCCTGCAGGCGGAATGAACGGGTCGGTGCGCTTTGAGTTGAAGCGGCCAGAGAATGACGGGCTCAAGCGCACCATCAAGGTAACCTCCTCCCTCCTCCCTCCTCCCTCCTCCCTCCTCCCTCCTCCCACCTCCTTCCTCCACCTTACTCCTCTTCAAAACTCCCTCTCTCTATGTCTCGCTTGGATCCGTCCCAAGGTTCGCTCATCACCAATATCCATTTTCATCGCCACTGCTTTTCATCTTCTCTCAGCGTGGGCTCTTTTTCCGGTCTTTCCTTCTATCTTCTCGAATCCTTGTTTCGTGGGGAATTCCTTTGCTGAGAAGAACGCAGCAGGTGAAGAAGTTGGTGTGGAGCTGCCAAAGTGTCGTTTTAGACTCACCATAAGGGCGTGACTGTGGAGTCGACACAACGCATGAGACGCTTTGGGAAACTCTTTCCCGTGTCGATCTCGCACACCTCCCGTCCCTTCGCCTAGTGCTTGACAGAAGGCTCGCCTGTGGCCGCTCAAGTGCCGTCTCCACTCGAATTGCAGCCCTTCGTTGAGTCGACTCAAAAATACATTGTATCTTCCATCCATCCCTCCATGTTCCCCTCGCCCCTAGGTGCTTGGAAAGACTCCCCCTGTAGCTGCTGAAGTGATTAGTAAATCCCAGTCACAGCTCTCCACTAAGCTATACCACATTCTCTCCTCCACGATCCATCCACACCCCCCCTCGTCAGGTGCTCGAGAAGGCTCGCCTGGAGCTCGGGCCCCTGACAAACGGTAAGAAGGAGTGAGAAAGCAAGGTATGTGCCACATGTGCTGTCTCATGTTGACTTTTGAGTCGACTCAAAAGTCACCTCAGTGAGAAAGCAAGGTATGTGCCACATGTGCTGTCTAGTGTTGTGTGTGATTATTTTTGCTCAAAGGTGACAGGAAATTCATGTGCCATGGAGGCATGTGACATGGAGGCATGTGACATGGAGGCATGTAACATGGAGGCATGTGACATGGAGGCATGTGCCATGGAGGCCTGTGACATGGAGGCATGTGCCATGGAGGCATGTGCCATGGAGGCATGTGCCATGGAGGCATGTGACGAGTGCCTGTGTGGTTACTGCAGCACCCTCCCTCTCTCCTTCCCCTTCCCCCTCCCCCTCCCAATGGTGTCATGGGCCAATCTGATGGCAATGGTGGGAGCATACGCAGTGGAGTCATGTGCCGCTGGGTGCCTAGCTTGGCTTCCCCCTCCTCTTCTCTCCACCTGCATTTCCCACCAACCCTCCCCCCCCCTCCCCCCCCCTCCCCTCCCTCCCCTCCTCCCCACTCCCATCCTTTTTTCTCTCGCTTCATCCCTCTCCAGTGGTCTCATGGGCTGATCTGATGGCAGCAGCGGGGGCATATTCAGTGGAGTCGTGTGCGGCTGGGCGCCTAGCTTGTCCTGCCTCGCCCCTCCCTCCCCCTCTTTCTGTTACCCCCAAACCCCTCACCTCCCAGCGTTCTCATGGGCGGATCTCATGGCAGTGGCGGGGGCATACGCAGTGGGTCGTGTGTGTGGCGGATTCACTTGCTTCCTGGAAGCTGAAGTCTCTCCTCCCCCCCGCTCCCTCTCCCCTCCTTCCCCCCTATCTCAGTTGTCTCATGGGCGGATCTCATGGCAGTCGCGGGGGCATACGCAGTGGGTCGTGTGCGGCTGGGTGCCTATTTTGTTCTGCCTCGCCCCTCTCGCCCCCTCTTTATGTTCCCCCCCAAACCCCTCCCCCTTCCAGTGGTGTCCTGGGCGGATCTCATGGCAGTGGCAGGGGCATACGCAGTGGAGTCGTGTGGTGGGCCGCACATCCCTGTGCGCATGGGCAGGCGGGATGCCAGGTGAGGTGAGGTGAGGGGGTGTGTTGCTGCTCTGGTACGGTACAGTCAGTGCTGCTTTCAGTCGAGAGCTTCGAGTGCTTCGAGTGCTTTGATGGGTTCGAGTGCTTTGATGGGTTCGAGTGCTTTGATGGGTTCGAGTGCTTTGATGGGTTCGAGTGCTTTGATGGGTTCGAGTGCTTCGATGGGTTCGAGTGCTTCGATGGGTTCGAGTGCTTTGATGGGTTCGAGTGCTTTGATGGGTTCGAGTGCTTTGATGGGTTCGAGTGCTTTGATGGGTTCGAGTGCTTTGATGGGTTCGAGTGCTTCGATGGGTTCGAGTGCTTTGATGGGTTCGAGTGCTTTGATGGGTTCGAGTGCTTTGATGGGTTCGAGTGCTTCGATGGGTTCGAGTGCTTCGATGGGTTCGAGTGCTTCGATGGGTTCGAGTGCTTCGATGGGTTCGAGTGCTTTGATGGGTTCGAGTGCTTTGATGGGTTCGAGTGCTTTGATGGGTTCGAGTGCTTTGATGGGTTCGAGTGCTTTGATGGGTTCGAGTGCTTTGATGGGTTCGAGTGCTTTGATGGGTTCGAGTGCTTTGATGGGTTCGAGTGCTTTGATGGGTTCGAGTGCTTTGATGGGTTCGAGTGCTTTGATGGGTTCGAGTGCTTTGATGGGTTCGAGTGCTTTTTGATGGGTTCGAGTGCTTCGATGGGTTCGAGTGCTTCGATGGGTTCGAGTGCTTCGATGGGTTCGAGTGCTTCGATGGGTTCGAGTGCTTTGATGGGTTCGAGTGCTTTGATGGGTTCGAGTGCTTTGATGGGTTCGAGTGCTTTGATGGGTTCGAGTGCTTCGATGGGTTCGAGTGCTTCGATGGGTTCGAGTGCTTTGATGGGTTCGAGTGCTTTGATGGGTTCGAGTGCTTTGATGGGTTCGAGTGCTTTGATGGGTTCGAGTGCTTTGATGGGTTCGAGTGCTTCGATGGGTTCGAGTGCTTCGATGGGTTCGAGTGCTTCGATGGGTTCGAGTGCTTTGATGGGTTCGAGTGCTTTGATGGGTTCGAGTGCTTTGATGGGTTCGAGTGCTTTGATGGGTTCGAGTGCTTCGATGGGTTCGAGTGCTTTGATGGGTTCGAGTGCTTTGATGGGTTCGAGTGCTTTGATGGGTTCGAGTGCTTTGATGGGTTCGAGTGCTTTGATGGGTTCGAGTGCTTTGATGGGTTCGAGTGCTTCGATGGGTTCGAGTGCTTTGATGGGTTCGAGTGCTTTGATGGGTTCGAGTGCTTTGATGGGTTCGAGTGCTTCGATGGGTTCGAGTGCTTCGATGGGTTCGAGTGCTTTGATGGGTTCGAGTGCTTTGATGGGTTCGAGTGCTTTGATGGGTTCGAGTGCTTTGATGGGTTCGAGTGCTTTGATGGGTTCGAGTGCTTTGATGGGTTCGAGTGCTTTGATGGGTTCGAGTGCTTTGATGGGTTCGAGTGCTTTGATGGGTTCGAGTGCTTTGATGGGTTCGAGTGCTTTGATGGGTTCGAGTGCTTTGATGGGTTCGAGTGCTTTGATGGGTTCGAGTGCTTCGAGTGCTTTGATGGGTTCGAGTGCTTCGAGTGCTTTGATGGGTTCGAGTGCTTCGAGACAAGGCGCCGGCCGGCTGTGCATCGCTGAGCCAGGAGGGGCTGGCTTGTGCTGAGCTGACTTGGAGCAGCAGCAACTTGAAAGCCCTGCCCTTCTCTCACAGCGTCTTTTGAGTCGACTCAAAATGTGTCGTGTGCCATTGTAACGAGGTGACTTTAGAGTCGAATCAAAAGTCACTTCGAGCTGAGTGTCGAATGGCAGCAGAAACGTGAAAGCCCTGCCCTTCTCTCACAGCGTCTATTGAGCAGCCTTCGTCTCCCCAGATTCCTTTTGAGGCGCCTCAAAAGCCTTCGTCTCCCCAGATTCCCACACCACACCCCCCCCCTCGTTCCAACCATGAGAGCCGCATGGCAGCCTAGACTCTGCCCCTTGATTGCCCCGCCCCTGCAATGCCCTGTTGGCCTCTGCTCTGCTCTGCCCCTCCACTCACTGTCCCATCACCGTTCACTCCCTCCTCCCCTCCTCTTCCCTGCCCTTCCCCCCCTCTCACCAGCGGTTCCGACCCTGAGAACCGCATGCCAGCAGAGACGCTGAACGCCAAGGAGGTGGTAGCGAGCTTCAAGACAAAGGGCTTCAGGTGGGTTGTGAGGGCTTCAGGTGGGTTGTGAGGGCTTCAGGTGGGTTGTGAGGGCTTCAGGTGGGTTGTGAGGGCTTCAGGTGGGTTGTGCGAGCTTCAGGTGGGTTGTGCGAGCTTCAGGTGGGTTGTGCGAGCTTCAGGTGGGTTGTGCGAGCTTCAGGTGGGTTGTGAGGTCTTTCTGAGGTCTTCGAGGGCTTCAGGTGCGTGAATTATAGAATTAGATAGAATAACTTTCAGTTGCACTGAACGCCAAGGAGAACATTTGCAATGCAAAGCTCGTCAGGGGCGGCTTTAGGTGCGGCTTCAGTTGCGGCTTCAGGTGCGGCCATAATTTATTCCTACCTCCCCACTCCTCCCACTTCACTCTTTCCTCCCTTCCCCCCTTCCCTTCCCAACACCTTTCCACCCCCATACAGCTTACAAGAGACAGTGCCTACTGGGAGCGCACACACTGGGAGGGAAAGGCTTTATACTGTCAAAGCTACTTTCTGTCGACCAAAATGCCCTCTCTCAGCCCCCTTCTCCCCCCCCCCCCCCCCAGTCTACAGGAGACGGTGTGTCTACTGGGAGCGCACACACTGGGAGGGAAGGGCTTTGGTGATGCCACCAGCTTTGACAACGCCTACTACTCCATTCTGCTGACCAAGCCCTGGCTCGACACGAGTGAGTGCATGAAGCTGTGCCTGCTTGCCCCGCTATCCAACCCCCCTATGTGTGTAACTGGCTTTGACAACGCCTACTACTCCATTCTGCTGACCAAGAAGTGGCTGGACACGAGTGAGTGCATGCAAATCTGCCTGCTTGCTCCACTCTCTCTTTTCACCACAAGTGTGTAACTGCTACTGGCTATTTTTGAGGCGCCTCAAAAACTGCTTCTGGCTTCTACTCCATTCTGCTGACCAAGCCGTGGCTGGACACGAGTGAGTGTGGCTTACACAAGTGAGTGCATGAAGCTGTGCCTGCTTGTCCCACTCTCACTCTCCCTTTGTACAATCTCGCACTACACCACTTTCTTATGGCCCACTCGTTTGTTCCCCAACATCTCCTTCTCTTTACTTGCTCGTTCCTCTCCACTATCTTCCATTCAAACATCATGTCATGCACCCCATGAACCCTCCCATGCACCCGATGCTTAACTGGCATGGAAGGAAACAGCATGGGGGCATGATCGTGCTGCCAACACATGGCTGGAAATGAATGACCTTGCCCATGCATGCATGTCATGCTCATGCTTCCCCATGCTGAATGCATACATCCCCACGTGACAACCATGGCTGGGAACAGCATGGATCGGGCTGCCATCCCAAGTTGCATGCATATGACCGTGTCCATGCATGCATGTCATGCTCATGCCTCCCGATGCTGCATGCATACCCTGTGACAACTATGGCAGGGAACAGCATGGCGGACATGATTGGGTTGCCATCAGACAAGGCTATTGTGGACGATGAAGACTGCCTCGTGTGAGTCCAATTGTGTTGATTCACATGCCAATTCCACTGCAACCGTGTGTGACTGATTGTGTTCTATCTGTTTTTAGGAGCTGTTATTAGGTAAGTTGGACTTTTCCTGTACCAAAAAGTTTCTGGCCTGGTTTTGCAGACGATTGCTTAAGGCAGTGATTGTTTTTGTGGGGTCAACATCATCTCTAGTTAGTTTCTGGTGAAAAACGTTGTTGCCCAAACTCCTGCTCCCATTTCCCCCTCTCACTTCATCCCTCCAACCTTGCCATGCCCTTCATCTCACTCCCGTGCCACACCAGGTGGATCAACAAGTATTATGCCAGCGATCAGGACCTCTTCTTCCAGGACTTCTGATATCTCCCCTTCTTCTAAAGGCGTGTGAAATCCCTCTCATTCCTTCCCCTCCTCCTTCCTCCTCCCCCCCTCATCTCTCCCCGTGGCCACACCAGGTGGATCAACAAGTACGCCAATGACCAGGACCTCTTCTTCCGGGACTTTGTGCCAGCCTACACCAAGATGGTCAACAGCGGGGCTGTGTGGGCATGATTGTTGACTGCGGGGCCCTCTCAAGTATTTTCCTGTGGAATGTTAAAGACTGGTTGGTGTTTTCAAATCGCAGTGGTTGCTTCCAAATGACCCCTCTAATGCTACGGTATTTCATCATTGCAAGTGCCCCCTTAGGTGGTAGTTTTTTTTTTTGCTACGAAGAGTCATGTTGTGTTCTTGCCGTATGAACATACGGAACCAGCTAAATTACAATATAGATCTAAAGAAAAGGCTTGTTTTTTACTACTGCAGTGAAACTAAAAAAAAAAAAAACAAGAGTCGACCAGATCGTCTTAGGGTTGCGAAGCTTTTTGCGTAATCACATAAATTTGTACAGCTTCTAATTCTGTACATTTGCTGTAGTATGACACTAAGAGGGACAAAATTCGGCAAGGATTCAAAGTTTCACATCAGCTGGAATCGAACTGGAGACCTTGCGAATCCAGCTTCACTCCTAAGTCGACTACGACAGCACCGACACGCGTTTTCTGCCACGAAAAATATAGGTCATTGTTTCTTGCGATGAATCCAAGACTCCCTTAGGGTTTGTTCGTCCTTTTTTTCTCCCGCTGCTCCTTCTCCCTAGTTAAGCTCCCCGCCAAACACGCTCCACCTACTAGTGCAAGGTAAGAACCACCCTAACTTATCATTTTGAGCCAAATTAGATCATTACACGCTAGACTACCATTTCTTGGTCTCATATCGTAGTCGTTTAGCATAGTATTGGCCGCATGTTGTTTAAGGCTTAGGTTCTAGAATTGTTGTAGTATAGCTTTAGCTTTAGGTCTTTCATCTTACGATTTGTGCACCTCTTTCATTCGTTTTAAATGTTCGTTCAACGTTTTTGTTCGCATTTCAACTATGCACCTCGTTTGTTTAGTGCATGGTTATCTCGGTGAGTTCGTAGCTAGGTGCGTTTATTTATTTCATTTCCTTTCCTTTCGCCTTTCATCTGTTTTTCTTACCCGTTCCTCTTTCCATCTTGATCTTAACGTTAGTTTTTTTGTTAGCCATGAACTTCTCTTGCACCTCGTTTGTTTCCACCATTCGTTTCTCTTGTTACATATTTGTTTTCTTCCATGGTTATCTTTTCTTTGTTAGCCTGAACGCGTTCCTTCTAGATTTATTGCTCGTGCTGAGAACCTAATTCCCAATCTTTTGAAATCTCTCTCTCTCTCTCACTCCTCTCTCTCTCTCTCTCTCTCTCTCTCTCTCGCTCTCTCTCTCTCTCTCTCTC